>JAIUJO010000285.1:60000-667842 GCA_023846275.1 Vanilla planifolia
TGCTGAGTGTGCTTTTCTTTAGCTGAGTGTGCCTTTGCTTTTGCTGAGTGCGCCTTTCTTTAGCTGAGTGTGCCTTTCTTTTGTTGAGTGCATTGGCCCACCATGCTTTTAGTCTGCCAGGGTGAGATTTTCCATTGTATCTTCGTCTAAAGTGTCTTCTGGTTCTGACATGTTTTCATTTTTGAAAAAATATTTTTTGTTTTCTTCAAGTCCTATTTTCCCTAATTTAATAGACTGAAGAAATCTTTTCATCTTTCTTTCTCTCTGGTCTAAATCTTCTTGCTCTACTGCGAGAGTGTCAATTAAAAATATTGTCTTACCAGAAATGACCTTTTTAGCCAAATATTTTGTCCCGAAATCCAGCTTTTGAAAGAAATCTTGGGCAGCTTGTCTTCTGACTATTTCCTCATTAAAAAGATTTGGTTGGAAGGGTTCTAATCTTGGGGTTTGTGTCTCCGATTCTCTGACTAACATCCATAACTGTATTGTAGAGTATAGATTAATATACTCCCTTTCCTCCCAAATTGTCCAATTCTTAAAGACGAATGTTGTTGAGAACTTTGTTGTATAAGAAGTTAAAATATTGGAACATAGATCAGGAATATAACCTATGTAGTCTTCTTGATATTTCGTGTTGATATAGATCTCATGTACAATTCCTTTTCGAAGATGCTGCTTATATTTTGGTATTTCTTCATAGCAAGCAATGATTCTGGGTCGTTCCGAAGTTAGATAAAGTACTTCCTCATTGAGAAATAAATTGACAATATTTGTTTCTTCCAGCTGTTTGAAGAATTGGAGTAGCTTTTCTTCATCCAGAATGTTAGTTTGATATAGTTGTAGCATTTCTTGTACAGCGATCTCTGCTTCGAGTTTCCTTGTATCTTCATTTTTTAGAGATAACAATTGTACTAATCCAAGGACATCTTTAATTCTGAATTGTATCAAATTAGATGTTTGTATAGTAGAAAAGACATCTGCCAAAGCTTCTGTGTTGAAGAGTTGTTGTCCTAGGGTTTGTAGTGCGCTAGACTGCGTAACTGTTGATCGAGATAAAAGAACTTCCATTTGCCTTTTGATGTTGTCTTCTTTTGTTTTTTGTTCTAAGATCATCTGCTTGTTGAGTAGATAATCCTTTTCTAGCTGTGTTAGCCAGTAATTTGTGGCTCTCCAGTCACTTGTTTGGATAGCACGGAAACATCCATTTAATTTGTTGAACATTTCTGGATCTGATTGTTGAAGAGGTTTATTATACCAATCTTTGGCTATGGAGGCAACAAAAGTTTTTCCCTTTTCTACTATTCCGCTCTGAGTTTTTTTTTTAATAAGGCTTTTGGCTGGAGAGTTTGTCATTTGGGTTTTTGTGATTGCAGCCTGTTGGGCTTTTGAAGATTCTACTATAGCCAGTTTGGCTGATTCCATACAAGCCTGTTGGGTTTTAGATGTTTCTGCTTCTTCATAGGCTTTGGCCCTTTTATGAGTTACTTCTTTGAACTCACCAGTCCTTTTCATTTTTTCTAAGACTGTTTTAAGAAATGCTAGTTCTTCTTCGTTCATGGCCTGCTAAGAAGATCAGCAAGTACGTTAGTAAAACCAGGAATGTATTTAACAGTATAATTAAATATTTCTAGATAAAGGGCAAGACGTATGCGTCTCAAGTTCTCTTCTGGATTATGTATCGTCTTTTTTTGTAAAAATTGTGCTACTGATTTATTGTCAGTTTCTATCGTGAATTCTCTATGAAGAAGATATATTTTTAGACTTTTAAGGGCTCGTTTGATAGCTAGTAATTCTGTGTCATACGTGGAGTATTTGCTTTGGGTTTTTGTAAATTTTCCTGAAGCATATGCTATTATGTCTTGGGTATTTGTTACTAAGACTCCAGACCAAAATAAATCTGAAGCATCTGTTTGTAAGATGATATGTTCTTCTTCTGTTGGAAAATGAAGAATTTTTTTTTGTAACAAATTCTTTGATTTTTTTAATTTTCTTTTGTTCTTCAGAACTTAAGGAAATAGGTATTTTATCTATATTCCATTTTCGTGATTTTTCTCCATTTCGTTTTTTGTACTTAGCCTGTTCAAGGGCTAATTTGTTTTGTAAGGCTTTGATTTTTGTTGATAGATTAGGAATAAACTTTCGACCATAATTCAGAAGTCCTAAAAAACTTTGTAGTTGTTTTAAACTAGTAAAGTTTTTAGGAAAGTCCTTGACTTTTGTATATATATGGTTTTGTAATTGTATTTGACCATTTGTAATTTGTTTTCCAAGAAAATCGATTTCTATTCTAAATAATTCTATTTTCTTTGGACTTAGGATAATGCCATGATTTAGCATTAGTTTAATGACATATAATAAATGATCTTTATGTTCTTCTTCAGTGGAAGAAAAGACAAGAATATCATCTATATATGCTACTACATATGGTAGATGTCCAAAAATAGAATTAATCCATTTTTGGAATATCTGAGGTGCTTTTTTTAATCCAAATGGCATAACTAGCCATTCGTAATGTCCTTGAGAACAACTAAAAGCTGTTAGCTCTATTGATAATTGGTTTGCAAGTTTGATCTGCCAAAAACCAGATTTGGCGTCAAATTTGCTATAATATTTTGCACCTTGAATTTGTTTAATTAGGTGCTCAGCAGTTGGGATACAGTATCCATCAAATTTTGTACATGAATTTAGCTTGCGATAATTGATAACCATGCGAGCTTTTCCTCTTTTTATTTCGGCATGGTTTCTTACGATAAAAGCAGGAGAGGAGTGAGGACTATGACTCTTTTGTATTAATTTTAAAGTTAATAGTTCTTGTATTTGATTGTAAAATTCTTGTTTATCTAAGGGTGTTACCATTATACTATTAACACGTATATTTGTATTTTTGTATTGTTCTAAGAGTTCAATAGAACAATAACGAGGAGATTTATCAAACCATTTAAGTGGATCAGCGGAATATAATGGTTCTTAAGTAATAAATAAATTAAAGAAAAAGCAAAAGGGACACAAATGATTTTTAGGTGATTCAATGAAAATATTGCTTATATCTACACATCAGCTCAAACAAGGTTCAATTAACAACACTTATTATTGTAGCTACTAGAAGAAAAACATTAAAAAGCACCCCATGTTTTTGGCTTAATTGGAGTTAACTTGACAAAATACTATGTTCTGATGCAAGGCTTTGAAAGTGGCATCACTCAATTCGGCTAAATTTTTTATAGTGGCCATGTATAAATAATGTCGTTGAAAAGAGACCAATATAGTTTATAGAATTGCTAGAATACTTGATGAAATAATATATCAAAATTTACAAAATTCATAAAAGAATAGTAATATGGCCCAATAACTAAATACTATAAAAAGAAGTTGCCAAGTTAGTCTATGAAACTTCAAAGTAATAGCAACGTTGATGAAGCAAGTAAATGATTGAATTTAATAGCAGTCAACCGAATAAGTAAGATAAAGGATGATACCACATTGAAAACCACAACCAATTTCTTTTGTTGTTTTACAAGCATCATTTCTTAGTAATAGATTCATCGTTATATTCATCAAGAAAATAATTTCTATTTATATGCGTAAAATGAATAAACATATATCCACAAATTTAAATAGCTAAAATCCCAACCTTAAAAGAATCATACTCACTTTCATGCTCTTAGGATAATTGCCATACTTCTATAAATAAAAGGTCATACACAATGATAGATATTACATTCAGATTGCTTGCATGAAGTATTTATCCCATCTATTTGTTTTTGCATACCTTAACATATAATATTTACATGAGGAAAACATTACAATATAGGATTAGATAAATCCACCTAAGCAAATTCTTTAACTTGTGATAATATTGTATGATGTAAATGAGTAGCAAATAATACGTTCTACAAGAAGCTCAGGTTGGTAATCATGAATTATTGTATATGCACGAAAAGAAGACCAAACAAAAATAATACTAAAAATATTAATGATTCTAACAAATGCCTAATTCCTGAAATAAAACCATGTAGAAGTTCATATCATAAAGGTACGTTAGTAGTAATAAATTGATATATTAGGAATATATCTATGTGTCATTTGTAAGATTTATCAAAATTGTGCAACTATGTGGTACTCTTATGCAGTGCATATTTCAACTCAATTAATTTGATTGTACTAGTATGACTTTGAGATCACATAAGCTTACATAAGTTGTCTCACCTATAATTTAAGTTGTTAACAGTTAGAATATAATAGCTGATAATACATCAACAAAATGTCATCATACTTATATAACACTACAAACTTTATATCACGTACTTAATATTGTTTAGTTTAAACCATATCCAATGTTATAATGACAATATTATATGATACATATGACATTATTTTGTATGAATCTCTAATATTACACACTTTAACAGATTTCTTTGGTAGCCATTTAGTGTCGAAGTATGATAAGAATTTGAAAATAGTACAAATAGTGAAATTGATGAAATTTACTCATGGTCACATTCAATTTATGTTTCATTTAATGCCATAGATATAGATCGTATGATAAGATAGTTGAATGGTAAAAATGTAAAAAGCATAGGTAATATGAAATTTTACTACTTTTGTAAATTACGATAGTTGATAAATTAAATTAACGAAATCAACATAATAAATATCTTTTAAAGAAAATTTACATGTTTATAAAATTTATGAAATGCATGCTTTATTTGTCATGTCAACATAACAGGATAAGTTTTATAATTCTAACTAAAACAAAGTGCACATTATAAATCTTAGATTGGGAGCATGTCCACGAAGTGCTAAAGAAATGACTTCTTGATGTACATCTTGGGCCACACTTGAGTAAAGCTACAAATACTTATTGACTTATTTTCACAAGTGAGTTACGTGATAAAATATTTGACCAAACACTTTATTTAATTAATTAATATTTTATTTTTAGCTGTATGATTCAAATGTCATTAAAAAAAATTATCAATAAAAATATGATTCATAAAAATATTGTGGCACAATCAAGCATTGTATTGTTAGAAGTTTTTGTGTTTCATTAAAAAAAAACTTCATTTTTTATATAAACATAATAATTACTAAAACTATGTGTATCATTAAAATATTCAAAAATATTAAAACTATTATGAATGAGTAGCTATAAATAAGAAATTTTTTTTTTGCAAAAAGCATAGTTGATTTTTTTATATAATTGAATAAAAGCATTCCAATGATAAGTGAGAAACATAATGACATTATTATGAACTGGTTAAAAAATTAAAATATTTACTAAGCATAAAAAGAATTTCTTAATAGTTGAAAAAACCTCGCATTAGAAAAAAAAAACCCCAAATTAACTAGGACACACAGGTTATTAAGACATTAGAATGCTCATAATGTTGAAAGCTATGTAAAAAACATATTTATTAGAAAATATTCTCAAGGTGTAGTGTGCAACAAAATCACTAAATGAGACTATGAACTTAATACAAGAAACAACAATTTTAGAACTTATGTGAATACAACTAGTGTGGGTGTGCTATATATGGCTATAGTATGTCTTTTAAAGAATTATAACTACTCGAGGTAGTATAAAATATACTTAAGCATATGTGAGCATGTTTTTTTTTATGTGCACTTAGATAACAACTGATTTTGTAGATCAAAATATGTTTTGCCTTACGTATATGACATCAGGTGGTGTTTCACTATGTTGTGCACTTTTTATTCATAGCTTCAAAAATATTTGCCTTGTGTTAATTCTAAGATCTTTTTATAAATATTTTATAAATTATTTTTATTTTTATTTTTTCAATATTTTATCTTTTTTATTTCAATCTATCAACACAGATTAAAACTTTAAGATGAATTCTTATTGTGGATTATATGAAAATTTTTTATAAGAAAAATTCTTCAAATTAATAATATTCTAAAATAATTAAGTAGTAAATAGATGGTATAGAAGATTAACATAAAATAAATAATGTCTCATAATTAATGATGTTTAGTTGGAGTTTTAGAAGGTTTATGATAAATATTAATTGTAATTTCCCTTCTTTTTAATACATTAGGCATTATGAAATGTTTTTCATAGCTTATTACACAGGCTTGATAATTGGCTAAAAAATATTAGATCTTTTGTACGAATCATTTTAGAAATGTCTTTTTTATGACAATAGTTTTATTAAAAGTTCAAAAATATTTTGTTTACTTTTTATTTATAAAAATATATTTTACATGATATTGTAGTAGTGAATTTGTTTACTTATAAAAACGTTATTCCCATTTTGTGTGTTTTTTAAAATTTTATATTTCTTGACTATTTTATACTTTTTTATTTTTGCTAGCTAATAAGCCTTGCATATTATTTTCAAGATTTTACATATTTATTTGTGTATTTCTTTTATTTTCTTATATTAATTTAGTTATTTTATTTTCAAGTTGTTTAACTCAATAAATTTTGTTCACAAAATTTATCGAAGTGATGTTCATCTAGTTTTGAAAAAAATAATTTTTAGTTATTTATTTATTTTCTAATGTTAAACTTTTAATTTTTTTTATAATACATTTTTATTGTCGTTAGTAGTATATCAATTTCTTTGGTATGTTACACAAATAATTTAATATTACAAATTTTCAATACTTTACATTTTTTAAAATATGTAATTGATATTATTTCCCTATTTTAATTAATTTAAATTTTATATTATAAAAATTTCTTTTATTTCTTCATTATAATATTTTCATATGTATTTGCTTCAATATAATGCTTTGATTACTCAATTTGTTTCACAATTTGTCTGCAATGTTGTAATTGTTAAAATTTTTAAACATGTTAAACATTTAGTTATACTTATGCTTATAGTAACTCTTATTTTTCTTTCAATATTTATACAATTTTATAGAATTTCTTTTGCAAACTAAAAAGAATGCTTTAGGAACTTTAATTCTTTTATTTTATCTTTGAAAATAAACTTTAAAATATTAAAATTTATGTAAACCTAAACAACTAAGAAAATAAAGTAGATAAGTTGGATAATAGAATATCAATATTAATAAAAAAACTAATTCTTCACTAATATACTTTTACAAATATTAAAATATAAAAAATAATTATAAGACTCAACAAAAACCAAATAAAAATATTTAGAATTTTATGTTTTAAAATATTTTATTTCACAAATTATGTGTGTAACGGTTTGAATAAATAATAAAAAATAAGAACAAAGATTTTAAATTATATGATAACTATTTTTGTCAAATATTATCTAGGTAGTAAAATAGTTAGAATATTTTAACAAAAATAAAAGTTGTTTTAAAAAATTTTGTCAGCATAATAAAATTTTTGAAAGTATGCAAAATTGATGTCAAATAAGCTCCAACAAATAAATGCATAATAATATGTTGTATATTAAAAACTATTTATATGAGACGTTGAATAAAAAAATACACAGCTATACGAATATTATATTGTAATAATTTAAATAGTTTTTTAGGTTTGTAACAACATTATTGTAAATAAGGAAAGCATGAGATTAAAATGTTCAATATTTTTAAGACAATTCGAAATATCTTAACAGCTGTTATCAATTTTACAAAATTAGTTACAAAAAGTTTTTATATGTTTGTATAAAAAAATAAAAAAAAAAATGGAAAAGAATTAAATAAATCATGTATAATATTTAAAAAAAATTAAGATCTTTTTATAATTTTTTAAAAAATATTGCATCACAAACAGACGATATATAACAACAAAATATTAAAATTTTAGAACATATAAAAAGTCACTAACGTAATGGATTGCTTAGTACTTTGAAAGCAATATGCATTTATTTACAAAAATTATTATCATTAGAGAAAGCGTCACAAATTTTGAAAGAGTAAACAAGAAGTCGTTGATATCGAGAAGCAATGTAATACTAACTAGCATTTGTTTAACCTTACTCTAATATTTGATATTTTGAATGTATAGCATTAATATGGTAACTTTTATTTTTTATTTACTCTCTATCATTGGCTTGACTTTTCATTCTATACTTTTTATTTTTAATTACATTTTTGTTATTCATTTATTACTATAAAAACTTCGTAATATAACAAAAATTATTCTCACATTTTAAATTTGTAATACTCTACATTATTATAAGTTAATTTCTTTTATTTTATACCTTTTTTACTTTTATCAACATTTTTATTTTACATGACAACGAATTAAGCAAATAATTCTAAGAGCTTTAGGTTTTTACAATATCAACTATTTTCTAATTTTAACTTTATATAAATTTTGTTTACGTTATTTTTAAAAGCATATTTTCTTCTCATATATATATATATATATATATATATATATATATATATATATATATATATATATATATATATATATATATATATAGTATTTGAAGAAATATTTTCTAATAAATTATAATTATTAAATAATTGATATGGCGGATTAAGTAGTTTAAACAAAGCTATAAGGCAATAAATGATCTATAATATACAATTATATAACAAAAAATTTTTCAAGCAATTTGAAGCCCTGTCAAAGGGGATTCTTTAAATAGAGTGAAAAATAAAAAAAATCAGAAAACTAAAAATTTTTTAATAATATGCGCATTATTTCTAAAAGACTTATGTCATTTAAAGTAAAATGAATTAAACAAAAAAATAAATAAAAATGTTTAACATTTAAAATAACATTTTTTAATGCAACTTGAGTAAAAACAAATCATAGCAGTAAAAGTGCAACATTCACATTAAAAACAATAAAATAGAAAAAAATTCCAAAGTATAAAATTTATAAATGACAATCCAATAATATGGAGAAATTTAGGTATTAAAAAAAAGTATTAAAATGAATACATTCTAATATAAAGTATTGCTAATTTTTGAAATTCTTTCGTATAATATTAATGTTTTTTATAATTTATGATATATAATCATTGAGAAATATTTAGTTCAAATTTTTATTTTTTTGAACGATTAAGAAATAAGTAAACTATTGAAGTTTTAATCAAGATGCTTTATTTTAACTATAAATTGCTATAACTGTCAAAATACAATAACAAAAGTAAGTTAGTAAAAAGAATAAAAAAGCAAAGCCAAAGGACTTGTATAGAATAAATATTGTAAACTTGCAGTTCAACATTTTGTTTAAAATATGCCACGCTATACTCAAAATTTTCTTACATAATTTATGTATATAGATTGAATATTAATACTTTTTATTTCCTTAAATATTATTATTTCTTCTGTAACATGTTTTTAAGATGAGCACCTATATAGAAAATTTTAAGTTTTATAATTTAAATAACATTAAACAACTATGAAAGGATAAAAAAATAACTGAAGTGAAATAATATTTAAAATGTTAAAACATACATAACAAAAATATATATAATATTAAAAAACAAATTATATGACAAATAATCATAAAAATAGTATTTAAACTTCAAAACAATATTTATTTATATTATGATGATACATATACTAAGCTACAAAACATATTAAAAATTTAAAAATTTAAAAGTCTAACATATTAATACAAAACTTTTAGTGCCAAAAAATAAATATATAAATTTAATTAGAAATCTAAAAAAATAAAAAAATGCCATCAAATAAATAAATAATATAATAAATTATAGGTCATAGTGTTGTGCAAACATTTAATGATATGTGTGACAAATAAGGGGAAGATTATTGACTATATTAATTCGTATTTTACCCTTACATTAATTTATTTTATATTATTAGTAACAATTTAGAAATAATGTTAGCAAGTCAAATTAGACAATATTTAAATATGATTTATGATTGACATATCATTTCTATTATATATTTTAATCCTTATTAAGTTACACATATTTATCTAATTTTTATTTGAAATGTCATATTGCCATTCTTGATAGTTACTAATTTTTTTAAATATGACAAAAACTTATTCATTATACTACAAATACTTGAGTTTATTTTTTGTTGTAACTTTTTTATATTATCTTGTAATATTTAATATTTATCAAAAGGAGTATTCTTTTAAATAGTTTTAATATTTTGTTTAGTTAATCATTTTTTTACTCAATCCAAAAAATAATTTTTTGAAATATTTTCTTGAACATAAAACTTACATCTCTATAATTGTTTATCGATGAAATGTGGGAGATAATTTTAAATATTTTTATGTTATTTGTCAAAACAACTATGATCAATTTCCTTTAAATTTTTTATTTATATTGCCATGTTTTCATTGTTAGGAATAATAGATAATTTTTTTTGAAAAAGAAAACATTTATATTTAAAATTTAAACCGTTTAAAAATATGATAATAATGATGCCTAATTTTTATTTGTTTGTTTTTAAATGCTTCATATAATAGAATATTATAAACTGCATATTCTCAAGATTTTTTACCAAGCAATGTACCTATTCTTAATGAAAGAAACTTTTATGTTCAGAATTTTCTTTAACAAAGTATAAAAAAATAAAATTTTTGCAAATTATGTTTTTTGTGAAAGAAATTTCGATTTGTTTTATTTTAAATGAAATTTTGCAATTAAGGAAAAATATAATGTTGTTGATATATTTATAAAAGTTATTTCATAGTACGGGAAAAAAGGTTCTCTTAATTTAAAAAATAAGATAAGTAATATAACATAAAAAATAGACCAATAAGTCATTTTCTAAATATTTGAATTTTTTTAATGTTATAATCTCCACTAATTGAAAAATAATAATTATTTGATAAAGTAAGCATTTAGTTTTTAATTAAAATGTTAATAGTTTTAATAAATGATGGAGTGATAATTTAAATATTGTATAAAAAAAACAAAGACAAATAATATGAAATTATGGAAACCACAAAAAGTCCATTGATAATAAAGAAAATAAATTTCTAACTTTGTTGTATAATATTTAATAGTAAAGAATTGAAACTAAAAACACAACAAACAAAATATTTTAGTTATAACAATAACATATAAATTACAAAATTTTACCTCTAAAACATTATATAGACAATGTAATCATAAAATGTCGCATCGGTAATATCATTTTGATAACACACCAATGTATTGAGAAGTTATAATAAAAGGATTTTAAGAAAATATTTAATATAGTAAAATTGAAATTCTTGAAACTATTTCAAATTAGATAATATTTTTCAAAAGAAAATTGTTGATATCTTATTTTAAATACAATAAATCAAACTTTTATGCCCAAAATAATCAAAACTATGTCCATATATTTTAGCATGGAAAGGTTATAATACTCTAAATATAATGTCGTCAAAGTGAAAAAAATTATACTTATTTAAAAATTTTAAATTCTTAAAATTTATTGTATATTTTGTGCATAAAATACTACATTTAAATCAAAATTACTATTGTGTAATTTATATAAAAACATTATTAGAAATTATTATTTTCAAAAAAGCTAAAATAATTAGTTTAATAAGATTTTAAAAAGTAATATCTTAAACAAAAAAGTTAGAATAAATAAGAATACATAAAAGATGCAAAATATAGTAAAAATAAATAAACTATATTGTGAAAAACATTTTAAATGTTACTATATATAATTTTTCATAAAACATATTCGTTAATAGCTTATGAAAAAAAAATTTATTTTAATAATAAAAAATCTTTATAATTGAAAACATACAAAAAAATCTTAAGAACTATTAATTTCATAAAAACACTAAAAGTTTGAAAAATTGTTATGTAATACAAAATTTTAAAAACTATAACCCAATAATGAGATAATTTTATCATGATATGCACAATAAAATTACCAAGGAACAAATTATATAGATAATTTATTTAAACTCTAAAATTTTAAAATTTAATGACATTACATGTAAATAAGTAACGTAAACAATAAACATGAGGATGCTAACCTCATCCTTAATAAAACATGTAATAGATTTGCAATAACAAATTCAATTTTGATCTTTATTTTTCATGATCATAGATAGCCAACCACTTTGCATACTATTTTGGGCTACTCTAAGTTCTTCAAATTTCATTGTAATGATATACATTACTTGTAAAGTATTCTTAATCTTCACAACATAATATTATTCATACTTTTTTATTATTTTATATAATTCATTATCTCTTACGATTGTATGCTTATTTTTTATTTATAACTTCTACGTTTATTTTATTTTGTAATATTTATTAGTTTCCATTTTTATTCATCATATATTTCTATTTGAATTATTTTATAAAATAAATATCCTTGAAATTTTTAATCGAATAATTCTGCACATTTTTAAATAGTTTAATTTTCATACTATTTATTTTTTATCTTTTATATTTTTTATTTTTTTTACTTGCATATTTCACTAATTTTGATGATTATGTCAATTTATTTTTTATATAAAATACATATATTATGAACATTTCAATGGCCACAAAACTCAATGACTTATAATTTTGGAAAAAGTTTCACGCTTTTAGTCATGTCAACACACTTTATTCCTGCAGTTTTGAGACATTTTTTGTTTGAAATCCTTTTACAATTTTTGCTAATTTGAATATTTTTTTAGCTTTTAATCTACGAACATGCTTACAAATATCATATTATCATTAAAGGGATTTTTGTCAGTTGTTTTCCTAGTTAGAAATTAAAATTTTTTAACCACCTAAAAAACTTTATAGTTTCCATTTCATATTTATTATATTTTAAAAATGAAAACACAATTTGTGTTAGATTGTAAATTAAACTTTAATCATTTAAATATTTAATTTCCTTTTCGTTCCCACATAGTTAAAAACTTGTGCGAGATATAAATGACAAATATATAGGATTAAATAAAGAAAATTGTCAACATAATTTTTGATATGAAATATTTAAATTTTTTTGTATATTTTGTGGTTGAATGAATTTTTTTCTGTAAAATCAACTTAAAAAGTCATTGTGTGTTATACTTCACCAAATTAATCTTAGAAGTATAACGTTAACAAATATCAGTTTTACAAAAGTAACAACAAAATCGACAAAAAATATAACGTTATATTACATTGTCAAACTATTCATGCATTAAGACATGTGAAAAAAAATTAATAAAACCTTAACTTATTTTGAATTGTAAATACTTCAAATATTGAAACCAATGTTGACAATATGTAAATATTTGAATGGTTTATCTAATTTTATAATTACAAAAAAAACTTATATGTACAAAAAGATTTGAAATATTGTACAATATTTATGTTATTTCTCATTATAAAATAATTTTTATAATTAAAATTTAACAAATAGCATAATAAAGTAAAAATATATCTAAAAGAGTAAACAAAATAAATTTTTAGAATAGAAAAAAAATTAAATCTGTATGATTACAAGCAGAGCTATCTTTGTGATGTGAGAATAAAAATTAACTTGATCGAGATTATAAAAACAAAAATTTGATAAAAATTATAAAAATAACTAACATTTTAATATTTTCAAAATTAAGTGCAAATCAAAGTTTTAAAAAGATATAAATTTTTTTTAATCATTTTAAGACAATGAATATGTCAAAATAATAAGAACCTTAAATACCATCTTTTTTAATGTTGTAATTAATTAATGAAATTTTAATTAACATTTAATGTCATTTTTGCTAAATAATTACATAAACTTTTACAAAAATAATATCTTCACCAAATAATTTTTAATTATTTCAAATTAATTGAATAAACTATAAAAACTATTTGTTTTAACTAATTATTTTTATAATATATCAATGTAAAGCATCATATGAATTGATGAAACAAATACATTGTAACATAAGTAAAAACATATAAAGTATTAATAATTTATATTTTAAATTAATCATTTTTCATTTACAATATAATAGTATAAGAGATCCTAATAATTTCATGAAAGCATAATAGGTAATGTAAGTAAAAAAAATAAACAAAAATATTAAATTGTTAAAATAAACATTACAAGAAAAATTGAAGGATTCATAATTAAGAGAAATAATGTCTATTGAAATAAAAATAGCACGAAACAAAAAATATGTTTAAGGTTAACAAGGCAAAGAAAAAATTGCACAACTTTTACAACTATTTCAAAAATAGTGATGCAATAATCTATTTTATACACGATAGGTAAATATTAAAAACCATTTATAATGAAAGAATTTTTAATTTAATAATAGTATTTTGAAATGTTTGCTAAAATATCAAAAAAGCTATATTTTAAAAATTAATTTTAATAAATAATTAGTTGAACAAAGCAGAACATTTTTCGTGAAAATTGTAAAAACATAATAAAAGAATTAAATGAAAAAATTCAAGAAATTTACCTTAGAATAAAATGTGAAATACAAAGCTAATTATTCCAGAAAGACAAATATTAAATATGTTGTACAATGAAAGAGCTTTTGAATTAATGATAGTATAACAAATAAGTTGCTAGAAATTAAAATGTCATAGATTTAAAAAAAATAAACTAAAAATATATAATTGTCTACAAATTAAAATATGATATAAAAAAGTTGTAATTACATAAAAATTATGCTTACAATAATGGATCATAGGAGGGTGGTACAACAAAGAAAAAGAAGTGCTAAGATAATTATTTATGGAGTGTGTTTAATTTTCATTCATTTCTTTTATTTATATTCCTTTTATTCAAGAAATTATTCAAAAAAAATTTTAATTGCTGTGAACTTTTATTGTTTCTTATATTATTTATGTGGCTTTTACACAATTTTTTGATGATAAAAAATCATTGTATTATTTATTAATTTTTTTATTGATTGTTCAAATAGTGAGTTACAATCTTAAGTAAATCAATATATTATAGAGCTTAATCAATTAATTCTTGGGTTAATTCATAATTAAGCACAAGTAAATATCTATTGGAGACAATGCTTTAGAATGGCTCAACTTTCAAATTTTGGAGCTTATGGAAAGATCTCTTAGAGTAGTAGTTTGTCATTTAAAGATGTCTTTTACACAATAATTTGGATTTCAATTGTTTAAAAGGTCATTTGATACTCATATTGCATATAGATTTACTTTCATCCTACTCATTATAAAAGCGATTGCTTTGTGTGATCTATATGTAAGTTAAAATGTCGATCTCCATTTATATGAGTAGATAATGAACAAATAAGTAAATAATAATGAATAGTTAACATCCAAACAATTAAAATATTCATATATTTAATGTTAAACAAGCAAAAATTGTAATCATGTTGACACAAAGCCTTCACTTCAACATGTATATAGATGCCATAATAATATGCCCCTTGACATCATTATTGTGGAGCTGAACAATAGTTATGTTGCTTTAATGGATCATAAAATGGAAGTATTTCTAATTAATTTTGCTGAGTAAATTTTAAGATATTAGACAACTAATTTCTATGTTCATGAAAGAACTTCTGGAAGAGAAAATATTAGATTTTATGATTATAATCTTGGTTAGAGTAATAGATTATTTCAATATTCAAATTTCTATTAAAATAGTTTTAGCATGTTTAGGTGAAGGTGTATCTCTCAAAAAGTTATCACACTTTTTTAGACAATACAATCTCTAGTGAAATTCTAGTAGATAGTAAAATGCAGAAGCTACTACAAATTTCATTCAAATTTCACATTTGGAAAAAATTCATAAGGTGTAATATTTCTTAAAAAATTTAATAAATTAAAAGATAAAAGATATAATTAAATGATAATACAATCAATGTTCTAAATTATGCTTACAATGTTGTTGAGTTTAATCGAAATTTGAATATTGAAATAACTTTTGAAATTTGCCTCAAGTTAAAGGTAACAAACAAAGGTACATCTATAGCTCAAAAAATTAAAATATATATTATGACATAAGACTATGAGTTATCTAAAATGTTTTCCAATGAATTTATTAAAAGAATATTTGTTTGTTTTATTAAAATTCCAAATTGATTGGCTAGTTTGGGATAGCTTATATCTATAAATGAATAAGCAAAAAACGATCCTTAGAATTTTGCGAAAGAAGTGTGATCCTTTCACAACTACCATCGTGATTTCTACAAACTTTTCTATCATGATATAGGATGATTTTTTAGGTGAGCACAAAATTATAGAGAGGAGAAAAGAAGAAGGCTTGATTAAGAAAAAAAAAGTAATGAAAAAAGTGCAGACAATAAAAATAAAGAAAGAGATAGATTCTTTAAAAGGGAAAACTATGATGTATATTACATAACATTACTTTTATAATGTTTCTCTAAAGTTTTTGGCATTATAGAAAGGTTTAAGAAACAATGGAGTAATATGAGAGTCAGAAAAAAGAGAACATTTTCCATAATTGTGACAAACCAGAACATATCAAAGCAGCATGGCTTATGGTGTACGAAAGAAATGGAAAAAGAGATGCATGAAATGAACAAAAGCAAGAAGTAGAAGAAGAAAACATTGAATACAACTTTAAGTGACCTAGACTAGACTAGCATAAATGAACAGGAATAGAACAATAAAAGGCCATTTCGTGTGATGGCTCTAGAGGAAGAAGAAGAAGTGAGAATAATATTAACTAAATAAGAGGTAAGTTCCTTTAATGAAAGATTTCATTAACAATTAATTTATGTTTGTGTTAAATATGAAAGTTTATGTAAAGAATATAAGAAACCTAAAGAAGAACTACGTGAACACTTATGTCTTTGTGAACTTTTTAGAGATAAGGCTAACACATATTTAATGAAAATTCAAAAGGGTAATGATACATCAACACAAAAAATTAAGAGGCATGCATCGTCAGTTAATGAATTTAAGACTTCAAATGCTTGCACTCTACTTGCTTATTATTAAATGAAAACCTATTAGCAGAATTTTTTTTTCAAATACTAAAAGATTTCAAGTTCGCTTGAATAATAGTAATGTCAACATTTTACATTGTTATAATAATAATTTTGCATGTCATCTTTGCTTGCAACCTCATAATACATCACATGCACAGAATATTAAAGCTAATATTTAATATAAATTTCCTAATTATATTTGGTAGTTTAGAAAAATTATAGTTTATCTATTATTAAATGTTTTTTGTCAAAAAAAGTTTGGTTTTCTAAATCTAATAAATTAATTTATAATTATATAAAAGTCTTCTTGTGAAGGTTGAGTAAGACATATGGTTCTTAGATTGTTGGTGTTTCAAACATATGACTAGAAATTTAAATCTATTCACACACTAGAAGCCTATTTTGATAGAAAAGTAGTATTTAGTGACAACACAAAGAAATTCGTCAAAAGAATATGTAGCACTGGAAATGCTAACTTTATATTAATAAAGTTTTATTTGTTTAAAGTTAAAACTATAAGTTACTCAGTATATAAATCAATGATGTGATAATAGTTTTATTGTTTCACTTGGCGCCATTATATGCAAAATTAGTAGGATGGAAATGTAGTAGCTATTGCGACATGGTTTGAAAATTGTAAATAATTTTTGAATAAAACTTTTTGTATCATATACTAGTGGCCTGATTTTTGGCATATAATACTTTCCTTAACAAAATTGACTTCTTTAGATGATTATGTATGTCAACCTTATAGTTTATGCAAAGGAAAAAATTAGATTTAAAACAATAAGGGGTGTAATTTCTATAACACTCTTAGAACTTTTATAAATAAATTATTTTGATATATATACCCCATGAGCATAGGATGTAAGAAATATAACTATTGTGCTAGATCACTTTTCTAAATGTACATTGATACTTTTCTTGAGGCAAAAGGGTAAATCATGTTGACAATTTAATATCTTGATAACTAAATTACAAAAAGAGTTTGGTCACAACTTATTATTAAAAGAGATAACAAAAGTGAATTTTGATGTGAGAAAGTTATCAAATATTTTAATGAAAATAGAATTTTATAAAATTTTTTGCATTTTGGGTGAATGTTAGATGGTTCACTGACACATTTTTAAATTTTAACAACTTTGGCAAAGGAGTAGGATCCTTTATAAATTGAAGAGGATGTACATGATTTGGTCTCATTCTACATAATTGTGGCATTACTGCTGGTGAGAATTGATTAGTCAAAACTTGATTCTCTAACTATTAATCTAATATTTTTTTAATCCATTTTCCCTTTCCTTTCTTTGTCCATGTTATTAAATGCTTTATGAATGGGTCTTCACTTATGCACCATTGACTAATGTAATCATTGAATTCATTCAATACTTCTTATATAGGTTTGGAGGAGCCCTTGTATTAATAAACTATAGTGTTTATATTAAAGTCACCAATTACGAACAACAGGGGTGTAGTTTTCTTTGTAATTTGAGATAACTGGCACTAAAGTGACTTTTTTCTTAGCCCTTAAAATTAGCATACAAAAAGGTGTAATAGGCACCATTCTACTCCTTTGGATTATAAATGAGCATATGAATTGACTACTCATTCCTTCATTGGGCTGTAACAGTATGGGTGTGCCTTATTTTACATAAGCATCCTTACCGAACATTAAACTGCTAGAATGAAAATAACTTTTCATTTACCATATTAGCCAAATTCATCGATAGTGCCATTGTGAGATTTTATTCATCCACACCTGTTGGCGCTTTGGAAGCATCAATTACAAATTGAATGTTACATGACATTTTAATTTTTTTACATGGAAGAGAGGCGTGACCTTGAACATAAAAGTCAATTTAATAACAAATTATCATATTGAATTCATTACCATAATCCATTCGAGTTTTCACCTTCTTTTTGTTATTTAGATGAAACTAGGTAATTACATTACTAGATCAACATCAACACCAATCCTTTCTATGCTTGATTTGTTAGGTTTGTAATAGCTATTGCCACTTGTATAAGATTTTTATACCACCAAAACTAAGTAGAGATAATGATTATTCAACATTTAAGTGAAACTCAGGATACCATTTAAAGATTGCTTGCTTAAAGTGATTGATGTTCCATGCCTAGTGAACCTAACATCACAAATAGTCTAGCTGATGTAATTAGAGCATGTTAGTTATCAAGAGATCGAACCATAAAGTTTTTTTAAACTTTGATATCCTCAAATGCCACTAGGATTATTTCCATATTTGGGAATTTGTGTGAAAAGTTCCTAATCAATTAAAGCTTGAATGGTATGGCCATCTTATGAATTTCTTCTTCATTGAAAATAGTATTTAGTTGACCATTTGACAATCCTATTAATTGATGTGGACGACATATGTTTTTAAGGATATAGGATTTTAGTTCATTAAGATTCCTTAATTAACTTATGTTCATTCATAAAGGACGAATCCTTATCATTTTGGGGTAACATAATTCCTTGTGAATCAAAATTAAAACAATAATTGAATTATATTCACAAAATATTTTTCATTATTGATGATGATCTTGAAATCTTAAAGCATTATTCGACATTTAAATATTTTTTTTTGATGTTAAGTGCTGCATACATGATTAATACTTAATGCTAATCATTATGAACATAGTTTCACTAAGTTTTACGGCTTATAACAAGCAATTTTGAATAAATATTGAAATAAAACTTATATTTAAAGTATATTTTAGAATTAGCCTACAATGTAAAGGACCAGGATGGAATATTATTATCTACTAACATAATATAATTCCAAAATCAAGTAGTTCAAGATGTTAATCTTAATAAGCAATAAGGTTTGTCATTTTGAAACAAACAAAGTTAAGGTTAATCTTTTTAAGAGCTTAAAATTGAAAGACACCTACACAATTACATAAGCTTTATATTTAGTAATCCAAATAAACTTTTGATTCACGATAAGTAGTTGTGTGTGGTGAGTGAAGAATTTCGAGTCATATACAAAACAAAGTCACCAAAGAATCCAAAGTAATTAAAAAAATGGTTTTCCTCAAAGGGTAGTCTATTAAAATATGATTTAGTCTATAGTAATAATTGGGTATTACATTTGATGATACAAATGTAAGGCTTACAAATTGGTCCCGGATGATAAGCCATTTCTATTGATAAACTTTCTTTAGTTTCAATGTTAGAAAGTGTTTACAATGATGCATCAATATGCACATATGATGTATAAACTAAAAATATTTCCTTCAAACTATAGACTTCATACAAATTAAACAATAGAAGTTTTTGATTTTTCTAATATAAATTTTCATTTCTTAGCAAGTTATTTTCTACTATCAAATAATTGAAAATTGTATCATGTTCGAAAAGAAGAATGTCATAATCATCCCTTTTTTAATGTCATGCACTATTTAAATAAATGTTCAGATAATCATCAATGATAATGGTTCATGTTGTTCTTTAGCAGGTCATATTTAATTTCTAGATCACTAATGCTATTTTCATGAACTGTAAAATATTCCTTTACCAAAAAAATATTTCTTCCTGTGTTTTCCAAATTTGTAATGCCATTCATCAATTGATGAAGATGATTCATCATAAAATAAAACATTTGAATTAGTTTTATCAAATGAAGAACATTTACCTTAATCATGAGCTATTTTCTATGAAAGGGACAATGTACTTTTAAGGCTAGTCATTCCCTTCCTTTTCATCACTTTCTTCTTCTTTCTTTTCTTCTTACTGCCTTATTTTATTCTTTTTCATATTACCCATCTAAAACACACATAGCCTTAAAGAAAGTTCTTTGCATTAACATTTTAATGCACATTATCATTATATAGCACAAAAAAGTTATTTATAGCTTTTGAACAAATGTTTTGACATTACGTTCATAAGAAATATTCACAATAATGACATGAGTTATTCGAATGAATAAATCAACATTTTGAACAAAATAATTCGAAAGAATTTTTGCAAAATGAAAATAATTGAGCATGCTCAAAAATGAGATTTTGCAAAATTTTAAAGAAATAATGTAATATGCCTATAAAGGATGTACTCCACAATGTTAAGCCAATGGAATAGATAACTTCCCTATACAAAGCAGCAACATATTTTGATAGAACTTGTTCATATAACCAAAGCTGTTGAATTTAGGTTAATCAAATCTTTTGATTTATCAAAATCATACTTGATTTTGAATTTTAGCGTTTTTGTTCATTGAAAGAAAATAAAAAGAAAAATTCAAGAAAGTAAGCCACGCTTAACTTTTAAAGATATTCAACCATTGGTTTTACTTTACACCCCCATAAAATTTTAGAGCCAAGGGTATATAATCACTCTTTTAATTAACTTGATCATGATGAAAAGGCTTCTCACAATCATTCTTTTATTAAAAATAATTATGCCTAATTTTCAATAAAAGGAATACAAGATATATTTACCTCAATCATACACTTTACTCCAAGCCTTGATGTAAATCCTTCAAATCTCCACCAACAAAAGGCCTTATTTTGGCAATCAATGTTATGCCAACACAATGCTTCAATGTAAGGTTGCTAGTCTTCCCCTCATTTGGAGGACTCAATTTAAGATCTTTCCTTGCTCATAAGTAGAGCCATGGGAATTTTTAAGGGTGTTGTTACAAAAAAATTAAGAAAAAATTAAACTTATCTAAATTTCATGGATATGTAATAAATATCACTAAATCATTATGATTAGAAGTTTTTAAAGAAAATCATGAGATTTGTATTATTATTAATGTATGAAAATGCTATGTTATAGTTGTAGAAGAATGTACTTGAACATTATCCAAAAATGCTATTTCAATTAATGTCTCACAAAAGACCACCCTTTAAATGAAATGATGCTAGATGATTGAATATGATTCAAATCTATCATATTTTTCTTAACAACACTATGGGAGAAAAAAGAGGCCTATTCATAGAAACTTGAGAGCTCATAATGTCCTCCAAATTGTTGCATTACAACAAAGCAAAAATTCTTTTTCCCTCACAATTTGTAAAAGTCTTCGTAGATTTCCAATTCTAAACATATTATTGTACAACATAAGCACACCTTACATTACTAAGACTAACCACAAATGAATATTGACCTACCTTGAAGATGTTAAATTTACAAGAATATTTAGCACTCCAATGCCACTAACATATGTGATCACTCCTCACACAACTCCTATGCAAGTTGGCGTTGCATAATGCACTTCCAAGTAATAGTACTGACCTACACATTGCTTTCCAAGAATGTATATTTCATAACATTAACATAACAAAAGTTTCCGATGGATGTAATTTTTTGTCTGAATGTTAATGGTCAACTCAAACAAGTTTCAAAATTAACTTAGTGATGATTAATATGTGATATAACTGTATTATGATATAGTAATCTTTTCTGAACTATATTACACATGTGATGCATAAGTTAACTTAAGTGAAGCTATGAAAAGCATGATTTAATATTAACATGAATCGTTTGTCTAAGTAACTTCATAATTGATATGATGAATAATGATGATATAAATATTTCTTTCCTTATTTAATCAATGAATAAGGTCATTTAACAGTATAATTTATAAATCTAAGGTTGTCCAATTAAAAATTATTTGATATTGATACATGCATTTAACTATAATGCTCATCCTATTGCATGCACAAAAGATTCAACAAACTTATATTGATGTGCATTTGTAAGCTCTTAATTTTCATAAGATAAGAATGTATATAATTGTTATAGTAACCCACCATTAGGTCTCATGGAATTCTTTGATAACAACTATTATAAGTTTTAGGTTATTATGGTGCTTATTGTATGTTTTGGAGTTCAAGTCACTAGATGTGTATAACTAAACACATGATGGGGGTGAAATTGGAGTTATTAGAGTTTATAAATCTTTTTTAGAGAATTATCATGGATCATAAAATGTTTAATGTAATGATTGAAACATTTGAAAAGAATCAAGAAATAAGAAAGATAAATATGTACTAAGGAAAAGCACTTGCAAAAGATTATGAGGTTTTCCCAGTAAAACTATGGACTTCATCGATCCTTAAGTTGACAGGCTTAAGCACTTGCAAAATATTATGAGGTTTTCCCAGTAAAACTATGGACTTCATCGATCCTTAAGTTGACAGGCTTATGCTTGCCACTACCTAAGCAATCCTTTTGAGGTAGAGAAAGGTTTACAATTTCTGTTTACATAGGCTAAAGCATTTTTATGGGCCCAAATATTACCCTCGTTACTTTTTTGTTACATGAACTTGCTTTCATTACATTTTTATGGGGTCAAACATAACTCTAACAAACCACAAAACTAAGCTCTAAGAGAGTTCTTCCTTTCTTGAAACAATGGTCTAACTTTCTCTCTTAATCCCTGCTAGGAGGAAGAAAACATAAGAACTATAATCACAAAATAAGGAAAAATAATAAAATTTAACGTATCCTTTTTGAGGTATAAAATAATAAGTCATAACATAATTGTTGAATCACTATTACCAAAGAATGTTTAATAATTATTGTATGATGAATATTGCACTATTGCTCTTCTAAGCCCTTCCAAAATGCACATCTTAGCACTTCCAAGAAAAAATATTAAGAAAGTGAAGTAATGCTAGAGACCAAAAAGAGAACATAGCAAGCAACGAAAAACAATTTTTCCTTTTTCAAATTTTAACAACTGAAATAAATTTTTAAAGCAAACTATTAAAATTTAAATGTTTTATTTTGGCTAAAATAATATTCATTATAGTAGCAAGTATATTAGCTCACCATTAGAATCAAATTCTTTCCTCTATGGTCCATAAAGTCTATATCAAAATTTGGGCACAATGAAAAAATTTCTAAACTAATTGTTAAGCTAAATGTTATACCTCTCTATTGGTCTATTCACCTTTTGAGATAATCTATTAATGTATAAAAATTTAAAATTTTACCAGGGTGTAATTTAGAGGTTATAATGCTGATAAGTTTTGACAAATTATGAAGGAATGTTAAAACATATTATACACTAATCAGGGTTGGGTTGTATGTGTGCCATCTTATAATTATTCAAATATTAGCCTCTAAATTTGTAGAATGAAATATTAAGTAGAATAGGTGGCAGCACATCAAGAGTTAAGGATAAAGTTCTACTGAGCATTTTTATCACAACCAATTTCAGACTAATAAAATAAACATTTTAAGATAGACCTATGTAGAGTAGTCTAATAAAAGAAAAAGCAACTCTAATATTAGACTATCACATAGAAAATAAAAATTATAGAAAGAGTGCACCATTTTAGTAATGGTGGCTTGTAGTTTCCTATGGACTTAACATGTGGACCATTAAAGATGCAAAAAGGCAACGAGGTAGAGGTTTGGGTTAGCAAGGAAGCTTAGTTAAACAAGTGGGTGAAGAGTTATAGGTCTTTGCAAAAGTAAGAATTTTTTTATTGCTTGCTCTCTTCGTGGAAGCTTTCTTATCTTCGATACTTGTCTCTCACAAGGGCGGGAGAGTTGGAATCTCGTCAACAAGAGTTAGACATGCTCTTTTTACTTACAAAGGTGGAAGCATTCAAATTAGAAAAATTTTATTCATCAACAACTATAGTAAGGTTACCATTTTATTTATAGATAGAAGAGATCACAATACATGAAAAAAAAAATGTAATATACAACTTTGGAAATTTTCATAAGCAAGAAAAAAAAGAAAAGATGATTTTAAAGTTAAAACATCTAAGAATCTAAAAGAGATCTTTAGAATTTCATGATATTAATTCCCAATAGGTTAACCACATTGAATATAAAATATGTAGGGAGAGATAAGTTTACAATTAGATCACGTGAGAATCTAAAACCATCTTTAAAATTTTATGACATTAACTCCAAGTGGTTAAGCCACATTAAATATAAAACACAAAGAACAATGAAAAAAAATTTCACAGAAAAATATATGTAACTATATAACATGATTATTAGATGTTAATGACAATATGACCAGGATGTCAATCATAGACAAGATGGATAATGATGATTGACAGAGGCCAGAGGTTGGTAACTGACAGGCAAGCAAGCAATGGTGGATAGTGAAAGAACAATAGCCAATTTAGCGATGATGGGCACCTTTGTGATGTTAGTCAACTAGGTAGGGGCAATCAAAAGAAACTAATGATCAAGATATGAAGAATTATAGAAAATAATACATGTATAAGAAGTGACTTTAATGATGATATATTTTACTACAAAATATGATTGGACAAATAGAACAAAAATAATAAAGATAACCATAAGGAAACCAAGAGTAATAGGGTTGACCCATATAGTTGAAAAAGATGATTAATCGAAGTAAGATTTAACTCGAGTGTAGCTTTGAGTTCAAATGGGTTTGGTGTGATGCCATTGAGTGAGTGTTGGTTTGCTAACATAAGATGCTCCTTTATCATCCCCCCTAGGTGAGAGGATGATAAAATATGTAGGGAAAGATAATTTTACAATTAGATCACTTGAGAATCTAAAACGATCTTTAGATTTTTTTGACATTAACTCCAAGTGGTTAAGCCACATTAAATATAAAACATAAAAAAGCATGAAAAAAAATTTCACAGAAAAATATATGTAACATATAACATGATTATCAGATGTTAATGATGATATGACTAGGATGTCAATCATGGACAAGATGGATGATGATGATTGATAGAGGCTTGAGGATGGTAACTAACAAGCAAGCAAGCAATGGTGGGTAATGAAGGAACAATAAGCAATTTAGCGGTCATGGGCACCTAGGTGATGTTAGTCAACTAGGTAGTGGCTATCATAAGAAGCTAATGATCAAGAAATGATGAATTATAGCAAACAATACATGTACAAGAAGTGACATCAATGATGATATATTTTACTAAAAAGTATGATTGAACAAACAGAACAAAAAAAATAAAGATAACCATAAGGAAACCTAGAGTACTAGGATTGACCCATATACTTGACAAAGATGATTAATCGAAGTAATATTTAACTCTAGTATAGCTTTGAGTTCAAATGGGCCTAGTGTGATGCCATTGAGTGAGTTCTTGTGTGCTAAGATAAGATGCCCCTTTATCATCCTCTCTAGGTGGGAGGATAACAAAATATGTAGGGAAAATTAATTTTACAATTAGATCACTTGAGAATCTAAAACTACTTTTAGAATTTTATGACATTAACTCCAACTAGTTAAGCCACATTAAATATAAACATAAAAAAGCATGATTACCAGATGTTAATGACGATATGACTAGGATGTCAATCATGGATAAGAAGGATGATGATGATTGATAGAGGCCAGGGGTTGGTAACTAACAAGCAAGGAAGCAATTATGGGTAGTGAAGGAACAATATGTAATTTAGCGATGATGAGCACCTAGATGATGTTAGTCAACTAGGAAGTGGCAATCACAAGAAACTAATGATCAAGAAATGATGAATTGTAGCAAATAATACGTGTACAAGAAGTGAGATCAATGATGATATATTTTACTACAAAATATGATTGGATAAATAGAACAAAAATAATAAAGATAACCATAAGGAAAGTTATAGTGCTCAGGTTGACAGATACAGCTGACAAAGATGATTAATCAATGTAAATAGCTTTGAGTTAAAATGGTTCTAGTGTGTTCCCATTGAGTGAGTGTTTGTGTGCTAACATAAGATGCTCCTTTATCATCCTCCCTTAGTGGGAGAGAACTTGGCATGATAGTATAAGGGTGATGGGTATAAAGCTTCTCCAATAAGTTCGACATGGTATAATATAAGTCAAAAAATTTAAGCCAAGAGTTCCCGATTAGGGACATGGCATTACAATGAACTAAAAATTTTTTAAGTATACAATCTTTGGTTAGAATTGTAATATGATGTGAAATATTTTTCACTTTTTCATACTTACTCTCAGGGTTAATGTGCTGGTAAGAATGAGTTCACTCAGTATAAGAGAATTATGCTTAAATGACTTACTAGATATTAGATATAACATGTTATATGAGACCAAATACTTAACATTAAAGGACATTCTAAACCCATATTCTTCTAACAAATCTAGTACATACAAATTAGTTCTTAATTTTGAAAAACAATAAAAGGTTCAGTTGCATGTGTTTTTAATTTTTTGATGCTTCAAATAAGAACCTTTATAACCTAACTCTAATTATAACATCATCTTCTTAATGAAATTTCTTAAATTTTTTATGAGCTTTTGTTATTTTTTTATTTCTTGAATTACTTCGATTAAGTTTTTTTATATATTATTTTTTGTAATAAAAACATATGAGAAGTAAAGAAAAAGTAAAAGTAGAACTATGAAAGTCTACTAATAAAGGAATACAATTAATAGAAGACCTGTGATTATTACTAGAACAAATTTCGAAGGGCCTTAGACCAATACTTATAGAAGTATTGCATGCAAAATTTGCTCATAGTAATAGTTTCTCTCAAAGTTTCAGCTTTTTACATATCAAACTGCAAACTTGATTTTTTAAACTATGTTTTAATACATCTATTTGTCTATCTATTTAAGAGTGGTAGGTTGAAAAAAGTTTTAGTTTAGTTCTTAGTAAATTCCATAAGATCTTCAAAAAATAATAAGTAAATCTTGCATCTCATTTGAGGTCTGACAACAAAAGGATAAATTTAGCCATTTAAGAGAAACAATCAATGACTACAAGGATAAAGTCATGCCTTAATGATGTATTAGGTAATCCAAATACAAAATCCATATTTATGTGCTCTCATAGCTTGTCAGGTATATGTAGTGAAATGTAAAGTCTTTGGCCTACGTTTGAAGATTTTGTAACTATACATGTATGACATTGGCCTACAAAACATGCAAAATAATGTATCATTTTAAGCCAACAAAACCTATCTAAAATATCTCTATGAGACTTATCTATTAAGAAAAGATAAGATAATTCTCTAACATGCATTTCACAAATAGAAAAAACTTTACGTGATGAATTTAGGATATGTAACCTTTTTATTCAGATATAAGTAACCATCTTTTAAGCTAAAATCTCTTGATACAAGGTTTGGAGTTTATTTGATTTTTTGATAAATTAGTTTAAAGTTAGAATAATTAATATATTTTTTAAATTGAGTAAAATTTTGAAAAAATAGTTATTATGTGAACACTTTGATTAAATCCATCAACTACTTCATTTTATTAAGCCAAACTTGTGTATGATGACAAATTTATAACTAATGTCTTATTGGGTACTTAGGAACTATAACACATTATGATTGTAGTAAAAGAAAAATTCTTTGAAAAAAAATAATATTTCTGATGACTTAAAGTTGAAAGAATAACATACATTTTCTTTTAATATATAGACACATCTTTTTTGCATCACTAAGTTTCCCATTAAAGCAAAAAATATGATATTTATCTTGACAAAGGACACCACCCATCTCTACTTCTGGTCCATCATATACTACCTTAAAGATAGTAAAGAAATCAAGTAGTATTGGAATGGGTGCCTTAGTCATTGTCTCTTTCAACTTTTTAAAAGTTAGGCCTACAAATTTGGTCAAAGTAAGTTTATCTACTTAAAACAATTAGTAATTGATGCGATGATAGTACTAAACTCTTTAAAATGATCGATAGAAGGTGTCCAGAGTGTCAAAGATTTTAATGTCATAAAGTCTTTTGTTAGTAAGCCACTCAAAAATATGTTTATTTTCTTAGGCTCAGTAGACAATCCTTTAGAAGAAACTATGTATCATGAGAATGAAACCTTGGTTTTCAAGAATTCATAATTATTTAGATTCATAAATAAGTATTTATTTTATGAGTGCAAAAAAATTTATTCAAATAAACTAGTTATAGGCCAATATGTTATAAAAATAAAGTATGATAAATTACTTTAAATATGGTTTTAAAATCTAGGTCATCAATCTCATGAATTTACATACTATGTGTTGTAACCCAAATGACATCACTCACCATCCATACAAACCAACTTTAGTCTTAAATACTATCTTTGTTTGTCTCCCATTATAATCCTTAATTAAAGATAATCACTTTTTAAGTTTATTTTTGAAAATGTGGTGTGACTTAACATCTAATTTAAGAGGTCATCTAAATGGAAAATAAGAATTGTGATTTGATTAATTTCTTGATTATCAACACACATCCTTCATGTTCAATCCTTTTTGCCTGCTACAAATACAAGGATAGCATAGGGACTACTACTTTACTAGATAAATCTCTTTTTAGGTAGGTTTTCTATCTAATAAGCTAACATAATATGAGTCTCTTGGCTTAATATATAATAAGGAAGGTTGCATAGGCTCACTTTGGGAACTTGATCGATCATTGATTTTATGTAATGCATGTGTGGTAGAGTGTCACGTAAATCATTTAGAAAAATAACAAAAAAGTCATTTAGAAAATCCTATATAATAAGTGGTGGGTCTAGTATAGTGGTGGCTAAGTTCTTAATTATAAAAAACAATACTAAGCCTCCTTGATCAAGGGGTTTCTTAACTTAAGGTAGTGTGATCAAGCTCAAATTTTTTTTCTTTTCCTTTTTTTTTTGTTCATGGTCTTAAACTTTTTTGTGGATTTGTTAATCTTAACTGATTGGGGATTTTGATTTGATGGAGAAAGGTATAATATGATGGTCTTTCCATCATAAATGAAACAACACATATTAGTCTTACCTTTTCAAACTCATATCCAAATAAATTTGCCTTGGACTTCCTAAGAAAAGATGACCTACTTGCATAAGTATGATATTGAATAAATTATCATCACTAAATCTTCCTAATTTCAAGGGTACATAACATCATTACTTAATGAGTATTTAGGTTTATCTACTCATGATAGAGTAGAGGTTTGTGTGTTTCAATAGAGAAACTCATATTTCTTAGTAGCCTACTGCATTAACGCAACTACCAATATTGATGATCATCCTACATGGTTGTTCCTAAATGTTTTTTTTGGTGTTAATGATGTTGGTGCACATCTAGTCATCCTATAGTATTGGCGTTATAATAGTGCACCTAACCACTAAACTTTCCATATTTTCCAATTCTTGTATAGCATCCTTATTAGATATTGTTATTTATTCTTCCTTGGACTCTTGTTGTTCATTATTATGATATTAGTTTACTGCCATGGCTTTCTTTGCATAGTTGGTGGCTACATGCTACTTTCATAGCCCTTAAAATAGGAGATTGTAGATTGGGTGATTTACAACTTAATGGGCTCGCTTGAAGAAGGGTGTAAGAAGTGGATGATAATGTAGGTTTAGGATATTTCAAACTATGGTGTAAGGGATAGATGAAGTGCAAGTATGAGTGGGTTGAGCAATGATAGTACAAGCCTTTAAAAAAGCTGGAAGGCCATTTCTTATAAAATAGAATGTTCTATTTTTTTTCCATTTTTCTAGTCAAATGATAAATATTATGATAAATATTCTCTAAGGTAGTAAAATTTTTCATGTTGAGCTCAACCTATATATACTTTCATAAACCTACTCTCAAATTGGAGAGTACCACATGTTTGGATTCATCTATGTCACTTCAAAATTTATAATCCTCAAACTTGTTAATGTACACTTTAATGGATTTACCACATTAAAAATATGTTTTCCATTTATCTAATAATTCATTATTATAGGTTAATAGAACAAACTTATTTATTAAACTAATATTGAGGTTTCTATAAGTTTGGGACTAAGTAAAGTAATCATCTATACTCTTTTATTAGTCAATGTAATCCTTAGGATTAGAATTATCATTAAAAGTTAGAGCATCTAGTTTCATATTAAGAATATGCTCTCTGTCTCTCTTGATGCCTTTCATGACTTTCTTCTTCACTAGGCATATCTAGATCTTCATTTAGCTTCGACTCATTAGAAGGTTCATGTCTTATTGTATTGCTATGATTTGTCTTATGGATATCTTGGTGAGATTCATCAAAAGGATCACAGTATCTTCTATGATTTTTATGTCTCTTAGGAGTTTTTACTAGATTATTAAGTGTTGTACTTTTTCTCTTATTATCTTTTTATCTTCTAAGTTTTGGTTCACATTATTCACTTAAGAGAATTTGTCTAACCATGTAGGTGAGTTGGGCTGTTGATCATGATTGTTCTAGTAAGCAATCTTGGATTAAATTTTAACATTAGTTTGAACTTGATTCATAACTTTAGTATGATATTTGATAAGACTTACCAGGCCTTATGATCATATAAATGTTTGATGCATGAGGATATAAATAAAAAAATAATAATGAGTGACATCTTCTTTTTTTATATATTTGTTTTATTTAAAATAATTTGTGAGGGCAAAGTAACCACAACTATAGACCACCAAAGCTAAGATGGGATGCATTTCCAAAAACATGACTAGTGATCATTTCTAACTTTTACCAAACCACCTCGTCCATTGAACTATATGCTTCTCAATAAAGATGATAGGGAGCCATATCAGTTTTTTCATATTATCTCTTAAGACAAAGTTTTCCCAAAACAAATTAAGAGTTTTTTAGATGACATACTAAGTAAAGGAAATTTTTTTGAAGTAGAAGAAAATATTAATAGATGTTTTCTGTAGATATAACTTTTTATATTAAGTAGAAAACCATAGAAATAACCCAAAGTTGATATAGAATAAGTTAGACTTTTGCTATGGCCTAATCGAGAGACTATAATATAGAAATTCTTAATGGATTAATAAAAAAATATTAAAAGATATCATATACTAGTTAGAATTAGGTGGTGTTTGTGTTATTTTATAATTATTAAAATATTATTCTTTAAATTTGTAATATAGATTATTAAGTAGAGTATGTGGTAACACATTAATAGTTAAGTACAAAGTTTTAGTAAGAAGATTTATTACAATAAATTTGGCTCAAATAAAATAAATACTTCAAGGAAACTTTATTTGGAGTTCTCAAATTGATGAAAGAGCCACATTTACTTTAGATTATCGCATAGAAAGTAAAAGTAACAAAAAGGGTGCACCTTTTTGGTGATGGTGGCATATATTTCCATTACAATTAACATGGAAAGTATCAAAGATGGAAAAGAATGATGTGTTGAAGGTTTTGATTAATTGGGATGATAATTGGGTAACAAGATGGTAAGCCAAGATTTCAAGCCTTGTTGAGTAGCGTGATAGTTTGATTATTGGGTCAAAAGAGTAAAAAAGTAGATGAAGAATTTTATGTGTTGATAGAAAGGTTAATTTGTTTAGTTGTGAGCTCTTCAAGTAGTTCTCTTATGTTTGATCCTTTTCTCTTATAAGAAAAGAGAAGTTAGAATCTCTTTAACTAGAGTTGAGTACACGCACTTTAGTTATAATGATGGTAGCACACAAATAAGAAATATTTTTCAACAACTATGTTATAATAAGAGATTCTCTCTTACTTATAGTTGAAGGACAGTTTAATGCATGATAAAAACAAAAGTAAAATACACTTTTAGAAAATATCATTAGCATGGAAAAAAGAGAATGATAATTTTGGAGTTAAATAAAATGAGAATCTAAACAAGATCTTTAGAATTTTATGACTTTAATTTTGAAAATATGAAGCATATTAAATGTAAAATATATAGAAAATGATAATTTTTTAATTAAAGTACTTAGGAATCTATAATATTCTTTAGAATTTCATGACATTAACTTCAAGTAAATCAATCATATTTAATATAAAATATAAAAATATATGGAAAAAGTTATGACAAGAAAAATAACGCCATCATATAATATGATGATCGAACATCAATAATGATGTGGCTGGGATGCTAGCAATAACTTAGATGGATGACGGCATTTGATGATTATCAAAGGGTGGTAGCCAATGAGCGATCGAGAGATGGTTGGTAGTTGAGAAGTTGTAGGTCACCTAGCGATGGTGGGCAACCAAATGATGTTGGGTAACTAAGTAGCAGTGATTGGGAGTAGTGGAGGATCAGGTGATGGAAGACAGCTGTCAATAATGAGTGATGCATAGGAACTAACATGAATGATGACATATTTTATTTTGGAATTTGTTTAGATGAACTGTGCAAAATTAGTAGAGGTATCGATGGAGAAAAATATATCATTGTACTCAGCCCTTATGGTTGATAAGGAAAATTAATTGAAATAAGATTGAGCTCGGGTATAGCTTCAAGTTTTAATAGGATTTGTGTGATTCCAATGAATATGAGTTCATTAGCTAACAAATGATGCTCTTATGTCATTCATTTGCTTCAACTTTTATTTCCTAAATTCAACAAACTAACCATTTTTAGTTTCAAAATAGCTTTTGATTAAAAGTTAGTTTTAGCTTAAGCTTCATTCTTCTGCATTAGATGATTTGTTCCATCTTGAAAAATAACATCATATTGAACTTAAAATTCCTATTAAATTATTTGATGATCATCTTATAGAATGTGAAGTTGTTGATGAACTTTGTTCATTTTATTGGATTTAAACCTTGAATGAATTTATTATGCATTAGATTGAACATCAGATGATTGATCAAGTTGTTTAATGGGCCTTTAAGAAATCTCCATCTTAGAATTTCATCATTATTTTTTATTTGTAGCCTAACTGAGTGGTTCATTACCAATAATACACAGTTTAGATAAGTATGTGATCAAAGGTAATCAAATAGAGATTCTTTTAGTAATTTTTATTTATAAAAGTTCAATTTGTACTAATTCCATTGTAAAGATACTTTTTGCAAAAAATCTTGAATTTTTTTAGATGTAATGTATCCATGAAAATGAATATTTTTCTAGCTTAAAAATTAATATTTTCATGTATAAAAAATCAAGTTCTCCTTGAGCATCTTACCTCTAAGACTTTTCACTATTATTGGGAATTAAATCTTTCATCTCAATATAGGAAATAGTCTATCAATGCCTAAAAATGAATAGTTAGTGCATGCTTGGAATAAGGTTCATGTGTAGTTCTTGGTCAATATCTAACAAAAAGTAATTTATCCATTACATAACTACTCAGAAGAACAAATGATACCTTGAAAACAAACTTATGGTGCCCTTTTGGTCCTTAGTAATCTTCCACGCCCTTGAGATTATTAGATATCATTCATATGACTTTTGTAAGATCTACTCAAGCAATATTTGACACCATAAGATAAGAATAATCACTTCGAAGTCTCTAGTTTGCTAAGTAAAAAATGATGCAATAGGTATACCATAAGATCACAAAAATAAGCTACTTAAATAGTTTGGTATGGTTAAAATTAGATTTGTCCTTTTAGGCACATGGTGGCAAAAATACCTATATTTGTAAAGTATAAAATCCAAATATGAGAAACTATTAAAAAGTAAAATGGTCCTTAATCATATAAAATTCCTTAAAATATACATATAGCACTACCAATACAAAAGGCATTCTAAAGGCGACGAGCAAAATTAGTGTGTGAAATTTTTTTAAAAAATCACACATTAGATACTAAATTTTTTTAATTGTAATGAAAAATTCAAAAAATCTATACTAATTAATATATAAGAAATAATATTTAAATTGAAAGGTGCATAAAACTTTTTTTGCTTTTTTACTTTTACCAAATGAGCCAACAACTAGTGCCAGGTCAAGGCTTAGCTTACATAATGCTGTCACTTCTTTGTCATAGTTAGTGAGGAAGTCATTGCATCACATACCATTTCTTTGGAATTAAGGCATAACCTCCCTTCTCTAGGTACATTTGGGATTGAACACTACTATCTTTATGAAATTTTAATAAGTCTTAAACCCAACCAAATGTAGGATGATATGCTAAAGATATTGTTGGCTCATAAATAATTGAAATGTATCATGGTTCAAACAATATATTTGAATAAGAGCCTACTGAAAGATTCTATTAATTCATAATTTGAAATCATAGCTTCATTGGACAAGTAAGAACTTTTTTGGAAGCCCATGGCTTAAATTGATCTTTGACATCAGAGATCTTAACCTAAAAGAAAAATGATTTTAATAAGCTACACCAAAAAAATAATAATGATGGTGGAAAACTGGCAAGACGATTTGCCAGTACAACAAAGATGATTTTAATGTGATTTTATCTTTACTCCTCTTCTTCATGTTCTTCCATAAACATAAGCATATATTATCTAAATTCTAAAAAAAATTCAGTTAAACAAATTTAATAAAAATATTTTGGATTTGTAATCATCAAACAAAGTACTATGACTCGAAGTTAATAACATAATAACTACTATATCACTCTGCCTAAGTGAGAAAGAGCTCAAGTTCATGAAATTATATTAAAATATCTATTAGTACTTTAATATCTCTAAATTTAGGTGGTGAAGCTCCTCCTTAGTAATCCAAGTGTCATTAGAGACTTGATGGACCTATCAACCTACCAAAAATTATTATTATACATGATTCTATTTTAAGATTATTTGATCATCTAAGATTGGCTCCACTTGATTTTAAGCCTCACAAGATGTGGCTAAATGTATTGCTGAGATAAGTTTGCTTGGCAATGATTGTTAAGGCTAAAAAGGTTCACTAGGCATTAGGCATAGTTTTTTTATAAGTTATAATCAATTGAATATTATGGGTAGCTCTAATTTTATAATATTTAGGTTAATCAAAACATACATGTTGATACTAAGTCTTTATATAATTGTAAATGGTCTAATATTATAGGCATGTAATTTTTAAGAGTTGCACATAGAGTCTCTCAAAGCTAACACAAATCATTACATAATCACACTCAACAAATTTTCTATGTCATCAATGAGCAATTTTTAGTCATTTATATATTTTATCATTTCAATTAATTTATTTAGTAATATATTTATGTAATGACAAAATATAACGAGTAAAAGACTAAACAAACTAAGAAATGCTAAATCTTAAGGTAAGAGAATAAAATAAATAAGACTAATGACGATTTTAAGGATTCAAATGTATTTTTCTACTAATTAAATCATTTCAAATGAAATAAGTAGAATCCTTTAAAAGATTTTAGGTTTCATTATGTTCAATTACTAGGCTACAAAAAAGATCTCCTAAGCTTTGATTGACTACATCAATTTTCCCCTCTTTGTTTTGGATAATAAGACCATAAAAGATTAAGTTTTGATTGCTTTAGACATCAAAGTATTTCTTAAAATTAGCTAGTAACTTTGACATCATGATTTAAAATAATTATTTGAGGTAAGCCTTGTAGGTTCATAATTTCATCAAGAAATCACTTCATAAAGTGGGATGTATTTCATGTCTTATGGTAAGGTGTAGAATGAGCCATTTTAGAAAACTTATCAATATGAATATAGAATCATTATTTCTAATGATTTTAAAAAATGCTAATACTAATTCGAGACTTACATGTTTTCGTGGTCATTGTGCTATAAGTAATGCTGTGTGAGCACCTTGGCTATAATTACCTAATTTAGATATGACACGTGCCCAATATTGAGACTCTATCGATACAACTTTGTTTGTTAATCTTTTCCTATGAAATCAATCAGTCACACCTCTTATTATTTTGACTCGACCAAAATGCCCAGTTAGACCTTTGGTATGTATTTGTCAGATAAGAAAATCGCTATGAGATGTGTGTGGTATGAAAAACAAAAATCATCTTTGAAATAATAATCATAAAAAACTTTATTAGAAAAAGTATTGACTTCATAATAAATATGGCCTAGATTTGAGCAATCACTATATAAATTCTTGATGAGTGTGACTATAGTTACACCATTGTAGAAGAATAATATTGGATGTGTTTAAAGTCAAAATTTAGGGCTAAATGTTTTCATAAATTTGTGCAACTAAGACACTCCATAAAAGCATGAATTTGAAAATCCCTATATGCACAGAGAGGGTATTTATTTATAAATTTAAAATTCAATTTCCTCAAGTTGTTATCAAATGGCAATTAAGTTTTTAGGTGCCTCCACATTAAAACACATGTCTATTTTGTTCCTAACTTAAGTATATGCTGAATTGATAGTTAATTGTATCCTTCCATGTCTATTTTGTTCCATCTTTGAAAATAGTGAGAATGACTTTGTCTATATCATTCCAAGTCATCAGCATGCTCCATAATAATTTTTATTGAAGTAATTACCACATATATTTCTAGCCCTGATAGTCTTTGAGGTGTATCCATTCTAGCAAAGCCTTGCATTACATGCATCTTCAAAATATTTCAATTTGTTAAACACATATCCGTAATTTTACTAGGGGAACCTAATTTATTTCTAGTTAGCCAAATTATGCTTACTTAATGATTATTAGCCTATAGGAAACCATTTGTCACACTTTGTACTATATTAATTATCTTGTTAGGAAGATAAGGTATCATTAGAGTATAATGTCAAATTAATTGGAGAAGATGACTAACCATTCCTAACTCCCATTAAGAATGATTTCTTCTTGAAATACTATTAATCTATTATTGGAAGTGAACCACATATATCTTAGCTTTAAACAAAGTGCTTTAAAGTTGAGGGATTGGGAGATAGCATCTATTGAATCCCAAGAGTTCCTTGATGATGTTCTAAACCGTGGGTTTGATGTTTTTAAATCCAATAAAGAAATCCTTTTGTACATTAATCTACAAACTTGATGTGCTCTCGAGTTTAAAGAAAAAATAACTTCATAGTTTTAATGGACTATTTCTCACCTCTTCAGAAGAGGATAAAGCCATCTACAAAGTACAATTGGGAGTATGGTTGTCAAGCTCTTCGGGCAGCCTCGTGATTCACTTTTCCTTATGTATGTAAGTACTAGTGAATTCTTTAGGCGATGAGCTACCAACAAAAAAAATAATGTTAGCATCATAAATGTCATCTTGAATTATGGTCAAACAATGCTTGTAAATGAAACCATTAAACCCATCCAATCCATAAGAATCCATCCAAAAAATAATTTCTTATATTTCCTCCTTTCTAACATGCTGAATTAGCATCATAGTACGATTTAGTGAGTCTAAGCATAACAAAGCAAAGCACTTCAAATTTTTGTTTAGTATGGACAAATTAGAGATGAAGTAATCCATGACATATTTGGCAATTAAATCCTCCATTGAGAGCCTACTCCAACATGAATCCTTAATTCTTAATATATTAAGATCCCTTTTTTATTATTAATCATTGTATGGAAGACATTAGTGTTTTTATCACCATCATTGAGTCATGTAGTAAATGTCTTTTGACTCTAATTCATGTCCTCTATTTTAGCAAACATGATTAGCTTGACCAAAGCTCCATTAGTTCCATCCTTGATAACTCATCTATAACCCTTTGAATTTTTTTCCCTCTTCATAACATCTTATTTAGATAATTTAATCTTATAAAATATATTACCAAATGAAGTTTTAGTTCATTCATCAAAGGGATTTTTAACTCTCTTCAGCTTGTAACTAATGTCCTCATTATTGACCTAGCAATTGAAAGACTCCAATTCCAAGCAAGCACTAGATAGAATGCCTTCAACCCAAGTTCTTTGTAATCAAAGTTGTCTAGAATTAGATTTATTTATTTATTAAGAAATGATCGATATGGGGAGTGGTCTGATAAGATATTTTTCATATGTTGAACCCTTATAGTAGGAAATTCAATGATCGAATCATGATTTAATAGGTCACACATCATTTACATATCATGCACTATAACCATGTGAAGGAATTTTTGTTCATTTTCATTATTTGGCATTGTAAGTACTACAACTACAACACTCATATTTTATTAGAAGTGTTGCCGTCACAATAGTGAAAAGTTTGTATCGTTCAAATAACGTCCATTTGTCTATCACTTGCAAAGGATTCCCACATTGCAATTAACATTTTTTTGTGCATCTTGATCATGTTTTGGAGGAATCAAGACACTATAGAATTAACAACACCCTTAATGTTCAAAATCAAGAAGTTATTAATTACAATATGTGATATTTGAGTTATGAGATTCCTAAATGCTTCTTTTGGTCTTTTTTTATCAAATCCATTTTTTACATTCCATTTAGTTGCTTTTTTTATTGACTTGTGGATAATAACAACTATAAAGCCAATATAGTATATCACAAAATGCTTAAGAACCTTTGCTTTTTCCTGCAGATACATATTAAGGCCTTTGAGAGATTAAATCTCCACTTATTGTTTAAGCGGTACATTCTTCCTTTGTTTAAAGTTAGATTTAAATGTTTTAATCTTACTTTAAAACTTCTCATTGAAGTTTATCATAAGAAGTAACAAATCATTATTCATTATACAATTAGGTACTTTTACTAAGTGTTAATGTTCTATGATGTAGTGGGGGGAGTTATTTCTTTCAATTATGGGGGCAATGGTGTTTAAGGCATGCTAAGATCATGTCATACACTTATCAATTTCTATAACCTTTCTTCGCCTCATTGATTTTCATTCATTATCCATCCTTTAGGTGTCTACATTGATGACTAATGAAGTAGGACGATTGACAATACTTACTACTTTACTAATTGGAATTTTTTCATCTTTGAAATTTCCTTCAAATAAGAGTCTAGAAATGTTTTCTTGCTTGCATTGGACCATTGAGCATCCTTGCTTATAATTTCATAGATAGTATTCGAAAAAATTTTAAATACTTCATTTTTTTTCCGAAAACCATTTTTGCTCCCAATCTTTCTAAAGATTCTAATATATAATGGAAGATCTTTATCATGATTGGCCAATACATAGGCTAGAGTCCTACTAGGCTTTTTTTCAGTTGATTTGCATAGAATCTACTTTTAATGGGTGGTTGACTATTGTCATGATTGAGAATAGGTACTACTTGTGGACCAATTGGATTGGAAGGTTCTCCAATAAGGTCAACACTAGAGCTTTCAAGGGTTCAATATTGAGCCAAAACATTGGGTAGCATTTTGCATTTTTCATTTCAAAGACTATGATTTTCCAAATATCTGGTATCAAATGTTGTCCAATTCTAGTGAAAATCTCAAGAGTGCAAGTCTACCCCACCATGTTAGGTCTAAAGTAGCAAATTTTTTTGGGTTCTTAATCGTAGTAATTCCAAGTTGGGTCATCGAAGTGAAAGCATAGCCTATTAGAGTGATTTTGAAGACAAAATCTTTTTTGGAAGGAAAGTCATCATCGAACATGACCTCTTTTTCAAAGATATTGGCATTATCATGTTTGGCAAAGATGAAGAACTTATCTAGATTCGCCACAAAACAAAGGATTTCTAAAAAATGCACTCATAATGCCTAAAATAATTGAATGACCCCATAATCATGTTGCAAATTTCATCATGCTGACACCAAACTTGGAAAACGTTATCGCCTCACTATAACTCAGATGTTTATGTTTGATGTTCTTTTGAAATGCTCCATCAAAATGTACATTTTTATTTTAATTTTAATATCAATAATGCCTAAAATAATGGAATCAATATCTATGAATTGTCAATTTCAAAAATTTTTAAATAAATTTTTTTCTCATAATTGTTCATTATAGTTATGTATTCTTTAAGTTTGGTCACATGCCCACTATGCTATCAACTCTTCATTTCAAATATCAACTTGCTTCCTTATGGTTCACAAGGCTCTTTCTTTGAATTTACTACTTACAATTCATTCAAGATTTCAACATTAATCTTAAGCTAATGAGCTTCTTACATCATGTGAAGTGTGGTTTAGCAAAAGAGATAATGAATTGCTACAAAAAAATTTTGATCCTTATGAAAATATTTAAAAAAGTATATAATAGTTTTTTGAAGAAGCTTGAACAAATCCTTAAAAGTAATTTTATACATATTTTAATTTTTATTTAAAATACATTATTTTTTATTTAATAATAAAATTTTAAGGAAATTATGAAAACAAAAGAACAAAAATTTTAAAGTGTGGACAAGTATATTTTTTGGTGGTCTTACTTTAAATCAAACCTACATTTACCCTTGGAAAAGCCAAGGAATGCAAAAACAACTTATATAAAATCTTACAAAAACTAGATAGGCTAAACCCTTAGAATAATTAAATCGAAAAAGACAAGCCCTAAATGCCTTATAATAAAAAAGGATTTATAGAAAGTTGAAAGGAAAGATATAATAAGAATTTGTAAAGTGTAATCCTTATGCTTAATGGAGTGCTCAATAGAAAATGAGAGCTTAACTAATTTTAAGAATTTGGGTTTGATGATAAAGCACACAACAAATGGAGGTGATGATGAGCACTAGATAGGGATGGCTATAATATCTTTGTAAGAAGCATTTTCTTTATATTCATATAAAAAATTCATCAATCTTTTTTTTAGTAATTATCCAATTTATAAACATTTTATATTGAATAATAAAACTTATCAAACTTACCCATTAGATGTTTGGATTTGAAGTATGGTTTTTTAAATTGAAACATAATATTATTTGAATAAAAGTTATATTGGCTAATAAATAATTTTTAAATAGTAGATTTGTAAGAGTCACATGGTGCAAATCATCCTGGACCATTCCATTGTCAAAATTGCTTGAAGTAATAGTTTTTTAGTAAACAAGAGTTGTTTTCAAATAATGATTTCATCTCAACCATTAGATCTAAATTGTGATCTAATAGTTGGATTTAATTTTACTTGTGCATTAAATGTCCACCATGCAACAAGATAATTGAGTGATCAAATTGCTAATGAAATTATGGCACAAAAAAAGGTAAAAGTGTTGACAACCATTTGATTACAAAATTTTTTTATCAGATAGCTCACATCAGCCATTAAATTTGAAAACTAGGTATGCAGAAAAAGCATTACATTTTAGTCAAACTTGGTGTTCCTGGTCTTCTTTTTGCTACTTATAGGACATCTTATGTTCTTTAAAACTAGTCTAATTTTAGTTCTAGCTACCCTTGTCTTTTTTAGGATTTAATCAGATGTGTTAACAATACCATGATTAATTTGATTTATGAATATATGGTGTTGTGCCCATATTCAATACACTTCCATCCATCTTCAAGAGTGATGCCTTGATTTGATTATAGTAGAGAATAGGTTAATTATTTTTGCCCGACACCAAACATTTCTTATATAGATTTAGGTTAGTTAATTCAATGAGAACTATTTTTCAATTTTTTTAGTTAATTAATTATTTTTGAAATAATAATTTTGAAAGATAAAAAAAATAATTTTTATGATGATCAACATATAATGATAAAGGATATTAAAAAATTAAATATTTTTTAATATGGATAATTTAAATTTTAATTTCTTATTAAAATGAAATGAATAATATATAAAAAAGTGAAAATAAATTTTTACCTTAATTAAGTTTAAAATCCTTAATGCTACATACAATTTGCTAATCTTTCAAGAAATTTAAAATCATTAAAAAAGAGTAGCAAATCCAAAAAAATACTAGAATTATCAAAATGGCAAATGTTTTTTTTAAAAGAACTCAATTTTCAAAAAATAATTGAATTAGATAAAACATTTTAATATAATGATAATAGTGATATTCACAATTTAGGGCATAAAAATTTGTATTATACAAAGTTAAAAAAAACTTTAAAATAAGAAAAATAAAAATATTGATAAATGAACTGTAATATGTTAACGTAAATAAAAATAGTATGAATAGAAAAAATATATAATGTTGTTAATATAAAAAAATTGAAAGCTTTAATACGATATGAAAAGCATGTCAAAACTACTTTTGTGAAAAAATGTGTTAAATATTCTAGATTAAGTACCTAAATATGTTTTATTATTGTTATCACTATCCCAATGCATTGTCTTGTAAGAAAAACATTTCGTAAGGTGAGATCTTTCCTTTCCTGATAAAAACGGTTAAATATTTGTTTGAAGGAAAAATAATGCAAAAATGATCATTGAAATTATATTGTACAATTTGTTGAAGTTGAAAATAAGTAATATTAGAAGTTGTAGCAAAATTTAGAGGGCACATGGATTTAGATTTACCTATAGATTTGATTTAAATTTGTGGGATGTTTCTCATGCATATTGGTAAAGGTGCTCATAGGAAAACTCTACCCACCTAGTTGCACTGCCATCATTGCATATAATATTCATAAATGAGGATACTTAGTTCCATCTTTTTTTGTGAGACCTTTGTAGAGTTTTGGGATTTGTTGCAAATGAAAAAAATTAGATTGAAAGCTAATGCTAACAAATTACATCAAAAGACTTTTCACTTAATTGCCTTCATTTTATATGTGCTAGAATTTAATTATTTTTAAGTTTAGCTATTTGATTTGATTGAGGTAACTTAGCATCACCTAATAAGTAGTAATGCCACTTTACAATATGTTTACTATAATTTTTCCGATTCTATAACAATTTTTATGATCCTTAGGCTCTTAGAGAGTTGTGATCCCAACCTTATCGCCAATACATCCACTTTAATGCCTTTTTTAGAAAAGTGGTGATTGAGAAGATATGGTGCCCATAAAAGTCTAAAAAGAATTTCATACCTAGTTAATAAGCAAGAATGGTATATATTAACATATATTTAACTTATTTGAATGGAAGAGTGGAATAACATGTACAATACAACACAATAGTAGAGAGTGGGAATGACTTGATTAATAAGGAGATGATAAATGTTGTAACATCATGACAAACCATAAAGAATACTAAGTGAATCATTTTGTTTAACATGACGTATAGAAAATTAAGGTGTCAAGACAACACCTTAATATGAAATTACATAAGATAAATTTGTGGATCATAAAGTTTAAATAAAAAAATTGATGCATTCCTAATAAGATAAGAAAAGTGTACGAATAAGAAAACTTATTTTGCATAATACGAACTTTGTTCAACTGAGAAACAAGGTTACATGTGTGTTGGATGGTACTATAGTACAAGAACAACCATTAAGAAAGTATTATATTATATATTGTAGTTTAAAATGAGTTTTGCTAGAAGTGTTAGCAAAATGTAGAGGTTAAATGGCTTTAGATTACTTATAAATTTTTTTTGAATTTGTAAGATATCTTCAATACACTGAGATAAACGGGCATCTAAAAAAGATCTATGCTTTTATTTTTATTACTTTCATTGCATAAACTGACACAAGGAAAGGAAATTATTTTCCATCCATTTTGATGAGAAACTTACAACTACTGTTTATAAAATTAAAGGAATATACATTAATTGTACAAAAAAACAAATGATATTCAAAGTTTAGATGTAATATATAATGAAATGATTTTCTTAGTCATTTAAGGTAAATAAGACTTAAATTTAAGAAAAGTATTTTTAAAAACAATTATATCAACTATACAAATAATAAGGCACTTCGAATATTAGAAATGATATTTTTGTGAAGTTGACAAAAAAAGGTTTATATAATATGAACAAGACAAATTTTTAGATAAGAGTATTGCCTAAAATAAGCAACTAATTAAAAAGAACAAAAAGAATAAAATGACAAAAAGTTTTGAAAAAGTTAATGGAAACTATTTTAGAAAAAGTTAATGTAAAATATAAATACATTAATTATTTAAAAAAATAAAAAAAATTATATATTTAATAAAATGAGCAAAATTTTTTACCATGTATTTAAAATATTTTAATGAAGTTTTAATATATCAATATAGTATTACATGAAAGTGAACATCATTAATTGTATGATATGCTAAATAGAAAAGCCACAATAAATAGAAAGATGGATAGTTTATCATTTTGCTAAAATATAATAGAATATAAAGAAATCTTTTAAAAATATAAAATTTCATAACCAGGCAAAAAACAAGTTATTTAAAACAACAATCTTTAATAACATAAAAATAAATACAATTGTTGGAATAATAGTAAGACAAATCATTCAATAATTATTTGAATAAAATTTAAAAAGTTAATTTCATTTTTTATAAACATGTTGAATTAAAAATCTTTTTGATAATAAAAGATTTCTTTCATTGTTACAAGTGTCATAAAAAAGTTATTACAAACAACAAATGCTCATACCATTTAAAAAACATGTATTAATTTTTAAATTAAATAATTGAACAATTGCCTATGATAAATTTAATAAAAAATTGTTAAAAAAGATCCAATTGTAAATAAAATATGCAAAACAAAGATCCAGTTGTAAATAATAATGTCAAAAAATATAAAAACATAAAATGCCATGGACATAACTTAATACTTGAAGTTTTAAAATTATTTTGACATCTTAATAAAAAATAGAATTCTTATTTTGACTAGCATGATAAACATTTAGTAAGAGATGAACTCAACTAACATGTGAAATTTTTTTAAATTATATGAGTCAAAATATACAAGAGAAGGTGGATGAATTATGTATTTAACAATTTTTTTATACCAAACTTTTAGGAGGGAAATTTGTATGCATAAAAAATTTTTTCTTAAAAAATAATTTTTGAAATGCGATTTCTCAACAGTAAGTGAAATACACAAAGATTTTTAAATTTTTCCACCAAAATTCATTCCTACATGCACCCCCGATGACTAATTGGGCTTCTACTAATCACTAATTTTAATCCAATCCAATAAACCAAACACCTTAATGATCTAATCAGGCACCAAAATATACCATAGAAGTTTTGACTATATGAAAAAATTTGGAAACTTTACAATTTTTGCATAAAATAATTTCTACATTTTTTAAATCTTTGAAACGAGAGTTGCACAACTAATGGGTAAAAATTGCTCCTCTAATAGGTAAAATTAGTTTTCTCAAAGGTGGTCATCACAAGTGATAGGAAAGAAAATGATGGTACAACTATTATTGGATTCGAGGTACTGGAAGCAAATACCATTTGATTAGAATATTTTATAAATGGTTCAAACTTAATCGTAATAGGATTAGAACTTTAATGTTTGAGTCAAAAGCTAGATCGAAAGTAGTTTTAAATGGGTTATTGTTAATGAAGGAACAGACACATTAAGTAATTCAATCAACTACCCTAGATTAATAGCTAGATATAAGTAAACTATCCAAAAATACAGGCTTAATCTACATCGTTTGATAAGAAAAATGTACTATCATTTGTCGTAGAAAAGCCCAAGTTTGGCAATAGCAATTTTTGTCTCACATTGCAAAATAATTCACGTGATTTATGCTTATAATATTTTTATTATGATCAGCCTATTAAGGATGGTTACCTTTTGGTGTTATAAAAAAGTCATGACTTGGGTCACCAGTGGATATAGGTAAATATGAGTCCAGCATAACCCAATTCTTAACTATTTCATGTGTCCCCTCTGAGTCCTTACAATTAAGCTGGTTAAGGAGTTATTCTTTGAACCTATTGGCCTAAAACTACTGCAAGAATCGTTCATTAAATTGATAATCTGAGTTAACCTGTCTAGGTTTCTATCGGGGTCTATATATATATATGATTTTATATTTTATTTAGAAGATCTAAATAATGAAAACAAGAATTGAAAAGGAATAGATTTACTCCACAAAAATTATGATAAGAAAATAAAGTGGGCTTTGAGGGAGAGGATCATGTATTTTTAAAGGAAAATCTTAAGAAATGCATTACAATGTTTGCAAAAATTGAATAACTAATGACAAGTCATTTTGTGCTTTTGTAGATTATTGAAGTTGTTCTATTGCTTACAAGATAGTTGTCAGTATCATTGTCATAGTACATCATGTATTTTTTGTTTTAGTACTAATAAAACTTTTTGCTAATGATACTTCTATATGTAAATCAACATGGTGGTGCATCCTAAATTATTTCATAAGGAAATGGCAATGGCATTCTTAACAAGAGAAATCAACAAAATAAGGAAAAGGAGAATCTTGTGGACAAGTTTTACTAACTAGTATCTCCTTGGAAAGTAAAGGAAGATATGCTTTGGAGTCATGCGAATATTTTTTAAATTTGAATGATAAAATTTTTATATGGAGGAATGTGTACAAAATAGAAAAATCTTTTAAGATTTATTTAATGTTTGTTGAAATAATGTAAGTGCATTTCAACATTTTTTTTCAATGTCATGAAATGAATTTTCTTATGGATAATTTTTATTAAGATTATAAACACTATTATTTGAATGAACAAATAATATGGAGGGGAAGTAAAATATCAAAGAAAAATGAAGGGGAACCTAAAATAATAATTCTACATCAATTGGAAGTGGATATGTCATAAAAACTAATACCAAAACATAATAAAAATAAGATTAATTTTATTCTAACAATGTTTTTAAAGAAAAATAATAAAAGTACCACAACTAGAATCTTATGAATTTTTTACTTCAGTAAATAGTTCTCGGAGAAGTGTTTTATGAAATTGGTTAAAAGAGTTTTGCTTGTCATTTGCAATAGAATTTTTAAGAAATAAAAATATTTATAAGGTTTTTATTCCTAGGATTATCTATAAAAAAATTAAAGTACAAAAAGAGGATATTATCAAGAGGTATGCAATTGATAACTAAAATGCTATGGGTTGGAGTGTAATAAAAAATTATCATCATGGTTAGGAAGAGGGACACAAATTGGATAATTATGGTAGTGCCATTAAGAAAAATAAGGCCTACTAATATAAGTTGAGACCATATGATTCCATAAATAGTTCAAATAGTTCAAAAATATTTTAGAATAGAGATAGTGTCACAATCAAATGATAGTGGTTAGTTTAATGACCATTTCAAGGAGTATTGTTAAGATCAACAATTAGTTCATATTTATTAGTCATTTCATGAATAAGGGATAGATTTATATAGATAAAATTTGATCATAGAAATTAGAAAGTCAAGAAAATGTTGTTTCAAACACAACTTTGAAAAAGCTTAAAATATTTTCTCAAAGATGACCAATGTAATGGATCAATTAAAGGCTAGGGAATTAGTCATTATGTGTGATTTACTTGTGCCATTGGTTCCAATCTAAGAGCTACAAAATTATCAGATCAAAGGCTATAAAGGTGGATGAGTTCTATATGATTAAATCAAAGAGGATTAGATCTTGGCCAATTGATCGAGCAGGAAAACATCTAAATCATTTGATTCAACGTTGGAAAAGATGAGGAAAATCTCATTTATAAGATTCAAACATAGACAAGGATGAGTTATCCAATTCAAGGATAAATTATTTCCAAGGGTAAAATAATAAAAAAAATTTCATTGAAGTCAAACATGATTTGGGCCAGCTCTCCAATTTCAAGCTAGGATCAAGTACTAATAATGCATAAAACATTTATTGCCGAGTCAAAGATCGAATCGTGAGAAATAGAGCACATTTTTAACACTAAGTTTTTAGATGAAAGTTAGTCTATTTTTAGTGAAAAGAAAAGTAGTTTGCTCTTTATAATACCCTTCAGTAGTGTATAAATAATTTCTGAGCCCAATCTAGTTTAGGATGCACATTGACTAATTTGTTAGCTTATTTTCATCTGGTCTCCTAACTTCAAGCTACCTTGCCAAGATGGACTTAGTTGGCCCAAGTGCTTTGTTGAAAGTTCAGTAATTAACATGAAATTTGGCAAAGATGAATTACATAGATTAATTAAAAAAAGGATTGAATGAAAAAAGAAATCCTATAGGTTTCTTATATCAAGGAAAAGATGAACAAGTCAAATGCTTAAAATAGGATGAGAAAGTGAGATGAATGAAGATGTAACTTATAATCAATGGGCTAAACTTCTATTTTATAACAAAAAGATAGACCTTTTCTAAGTTGATTCGTATATCATTAATCCTTGAATCTTACTAAACATGTCAAGGTATTTTTGGTGACAATTAATTCACCATATTCTAAAGTGTGAGGGTTAATCACTAAAACTAAACATAACTCACACTAAACAATTCTGTTAGAACCAAATATTAAACATTTATAGCTTCACTCATGAAACAAAAGAGTGCCTTAACAATCTCTTCCTTTTGATGATTGTAAGATATTAATGTTTAGATAAAAAAAAGCAAAAAACACATGTTATTATCACAAATGGTAATAAAAATGAAAAGTTTTTGCTCCCACTTAATTTGTGTTCTCCCTTGCAACAATTTCATGTCACTCATTTAAATCATGATAATCTCCCATTTTAATATTATTAAAAGGGAGGTATAGTTTTTAAAATTGCTATTACAGTAATTGTTGTCTTATGATTTGAAATTGACCTATTCAAAGGAATTTTGCAAATATGTCTGCCAAAGTTTTTTGGAAGGAACATATGTGAATTTTGCTAAGCTTTAAGCAACTTGATCACTAATAAAGTGGTAACTTTTACTATGTCTTTACTATTGAAATGATGAACTTAGTTCTTTACTAAATCTAAGTAGTTAGTATTATCAATTCAAAAGGAAATATGTAAGAGATCTAAACCATAATCTTAAAATTGTTGTCCCAAACACAACTGTTGAGCAACACAGCCTTTTGTCACAATGTACTCTACTTTTATGATCAATATGGTTATGCAATTCTTTATTCTTTCTTGACTAAGAAACTAAGACATTTTCTAGTAATTAACATGTACCTAAGGTTCTATTTGGCTACCTTAGAGCTTACAAAGTCTGAATCTCTAAAACATATAAGTTCTCATGAATAAGTAATTTTAGGATGCCTCAAGCCAATGTTCATTATACTTTCTACATATTTAAAGATTAATTTAGTCACCTTTAGAAGGCTTTCCTTAGAATTTTATTGGAATCTAGCACATAAGCAAACACTAAAAAAATTGTTCAGTCTACTAATCGTAAGATATAATAAAGATCTAACAAGTTCTTCATAATTTTTTAATTAATTTGTCTCTTAATTTTATCTAAATTTAAATAAACTGATTGATTCATTAGAATCTTCTTATGTTTCATATTTTCATACCAAAAGTTCTTGAATAAATATTTTAAATACTTAGTTTATGAAATACAAATCTCATCTTTTAGTTACATGATTTGTAATCCAAAGGAGAAATTCATCTCACACATTATACTTATCTCAAAGTCATATGTGAATAAATCACAAAGTTCCTTAAACATATTTTCATTTATGCTTCCAAAAGTTTTGTCATCAACATAAACTTGTATAAGGAAAAAATAATTATTTAAAGATTTGAAGAATAATGTGTTATCCATTTTACTTTCTTAAAACCACTATCAACTAGATCACTACTCAATCTAGAATATCATGAATGATGAGCTTACTTTAGGACATAAAATGTCTTCTTAAGCTTATATAAATAATGACCATATGTATGGGTCTCAAAACTTGGGGGTTCTTCAACACACATAGCTTCTTTTATTATCTTATTTTAAAATTGATGTTTTGCATCCATTTGAGGTAACAAAAAATTCTAATGACATAAGTATGCTAAGATAAGTATAATGACCTCTAATCTTATTATTAGTATAAATGACTCCTCAAAATATACACCTTCACCTTTGCTGTAATTCTTAGCAATAGGTCCACCTTTGTTTCCAATGATCACTCTATTTTTATTGGATTTATTTTTAAATATCTATTTGGTTCCAATCAGTTTTTTATCATTAACCCTATGAATAAGTTTCTACACTTGGCTTCTCACAAACAAATTTGACTCTTAATTTCTTACTTAAACCTAGTGGTCAAACTCTTGGGCTTGATGTTTAGGTACTAGTTTTGTGACAAATACAAATACACTATGATTAACATCTCCTATAATTGATTTTGTTTGATGGGAAGCTTGGATTTTGAGTATCCATGTTGTAAACTTTATAAGTTTTTCAAAGTGAAGAGTGTCCTATGAAACTTTCTAAGCATATCTTTTCATCAAAGTTGTTGAAGTTGGTTCTTTCATTATTAAGAATGATGCATTTATAACCAAACATATGAATGCAACTTATATTCAATTTCTTATTTTTAAATAACTCTTAATTAGATTTTCTTAAATGTTGCCTTAAATTAATTCCATTTATTGTATAATAAGTTGACTTAATTTGTTTGGCCCAAAGATATTTTTGTAGCTTGTATTCGATTAACATAGTTTTATCCATCTTTACTAAGGTAATATTTTTCTTTTTTCCAATTTCATTTTGTTAATGTGTATAAGGACATGTAGTTTGATTCCCTTCATCTTTAATCTAGTTGCATTATCACATTGAACACAACTTAATTTGACATAGCTTTTCTCTTCTATCTTTTTTCTTAACTTAACAAAGATTTCAAACGTATCATTCTCAGGTTTAATAAATATAACTTAATTATATCTAGAAGAATCATTAATAAACACAAATCTATTTTTTTCATCTTAAACTCTAAGGCTATGTAGGTTTAAAAATGTCAATATAAACTATCCCTAAAGTTCTACTAGTAGTTAAATCATTTTTAGGTTAAAAATATATACTTAACTTGCCTTTTCTGTTTGTATGATTCATACATTTTTTAATTTGTTTTGTTTGGCTTCAAAAGATCTCTAACTACATCTAGTTTGTTTATTTTCTTTAATGTACACTATCTTATGTGACAAATTTTGATTATCTGCTTCTTAGACTTTTCTTCAAGTTTTACCTATCTATTTAGAGAATGTCTTGTTGAGATAAACTTTGGTCGGTCTGTAGTAATATGTCTTGAGCATCTATTATCTGGCTCTCAAGAATTAAATTTTGATTTTTTTCTCTTTATATAGATACATAAATAAGAAAATGTTTATTAAAAATTAATAAAATGTAACTTTTATTTTCCTTCCTTTTATGCATAATTCCAAAGTGTATTACTTATAACTTATGAATGTATCAAAATACTATATCTCTAAAAACAATTTTCAAGACAAAATATTTTAAATTTTCTATTCTCTAACCTTTGGAAGCCAATCATGCTCGGCATAGTCATTTGAAACAAGGCTTTTAACTGAAAATATTTTTCCTAATTTGGGAATCTGTAATAGCATGTCCTCTTCCACTACTATAAAAGTATGTAATATTTGAAATATTAGGCATATTAAAAAAAACATATATTCCTCTTTAGTAATATAAAGATCATGTGAAGCATTAGAAAATTCTACATGTTGAGTAGAATTATTTTTTTCTAAACTCGTTATTTCATTTCTCAAAGAAGTATTCTCAATCATCATGGAATCATTTTCGTCACACAATGTTTTTGCAATCTCCATTAAAAAAAATAAAAATAATTTAATTTTTCTATATAAAACATTTTCAATGTTTTATGTACTAATATTAAAGAAGTTTAAACACTAATAACTTCTATGAAATTTTTTTCAAAAATTCAAGAGATCAAGAGCTTATCTTAATATTTTATTCTTCACCTGATGTTCTTGACTCATCATAATTTGCAATGAAGCATGTCATCGCTTCCTCCTCACTACTTGAAGTTCTAGAGCCTAATTCTTCTCAAGCAACAAAATAGCTTGAAAATCTTTCTTTGTTTTGCTGTATTGAATTATGGATAATTTGGTATAATATAACTAATTTGACAATAATCATATCATCTTTGTGTCTTTATCTCCTCCTTACTTTTTTTTGTTTTTTCCAAATTCTTATTTATAAAACCTTTGTTGAAATTTTTATCTAAACCCTTAACGTGAAAATTTGCCTTTTCCTCCAAGTCTATAAAGAAGATAACGATTCATTGCACCATGCTCTATCCTTTGCTTTCTCATAGAGGCCTCCTTTTTAACTCTTCTATTCATCTCAATCTCTGCTGTTAATAATTTTTCGAGTAACTCATTCAAAATGAGCTTATTATGTATTTGGCTACCTGTATTGTCGTGACAAGTGGATCATACTCATTGGATAGAATCTTTGCTACTTTCTTAAAAGATCTAGATTAAGGAGCACGTTTTCAAGATTTTTAATCCATTAGTAATATTAGAAAACCATATTAAAATCTTATTTATAATTTATAACAAATGTATTCTACATAGCATTGGATCATGTGCAAGAAGTTTTATGTTTACTGTTTTAACTTATAAAGTATCTTCATAAGTTACTTCTAACATTTTTCAAACTTTATGGGTGGTATAAAAGATCTTAACTTGATTAAATCATTGATAGATATGCCATGATGAAGGTAATTGAGTGTTATGATATTTAGTTAGATTATTCTTCTTTGGTCACTACTAAGTTTTTTAAATAATTTGATTTCTTCTATATATGAATCTCTAAGTAAATCTTATATTTTTTTAGCACTTTCTAATGTTTTTAATCAATTGATTAGTTAAAAACTCTAAATCTATCTCTCAAATTTTTATAGAATTTATCCATGAATAATTATATAGTGAGTGAAGAAGACCTTCATCTGGTGTTGTACCAATGATAATCATAAGTGATGACATATTAAAATCTTAATTTAAAAAGAAATTAATAAACACACATTTTAGAAATCACACAAAAATAGTAAGATAGAAATTAAACTTATTTTATAATAAAAAGAATAATTAAGTAAACATAACAGATAATTGAAACACACACGATGTTTCACCCAAGTTATTTGATTGACATTTTTTTGTAGAGCCCCACTTTGATACTAATTAAAATAAAAAAAATTATGCGAGTCACACATGAGAAGTTGAGTTAAGAGTTTTCAAATATTTTTTAATTTTTTTAGATTATATCTTTTTTAGAAACTCTTCATAAAAATAATTTTATTTTAATGAAAAATCTTGATCTTATATATGTTTGTTTTTAATTTTTATGATTAAAAAAATAAAAAATTAACATTGAAATAATACATTGAAATTTTTAGATTGTTTAGTTTAAAAAAGATCTTACATCCCCCTATAACTAAGGTGAAAAAAATAATCACTATAAAAAACATTGCAACTTGCAATTTTTTCTTACTAGTCACGTCAACCCACTAGCTTTCATGGCTTCAATTATAGCACAAGATTTTACATACTTAACACAAACTTGATTTTTTATTATATCAAACTAAACTCAAGCTTTTATAAATGCCAAGTCACCTAACCAAAAATAAATGGAAAAATGCAATTAGAAGGAAATGTTGCGATAAATTTTTACAACTTTCCATGCTTTTTGATTAACTGAAGAAGGCATGACCAGCATAAAATTACTATGGCAACTAAGAAATTAAAATCTTAGAGGTGATAAGATTGGCTAAAAGAATTTGATATCTTTTGAATAACTATGTTGTAGTTACTGTCATGACATTTTATGATAGTATAATATCATGATGTGTTTTATTGAGATCTCAAATATTTGATCAGGTTTTTCAGTCATTTAGTGAATATTGGTTAGGTTTATATGGAAAAATTTTGATCAAAGTTATTAGAAAGTTAAGGAGACGTTTTTTTAAATAACGCTTCCAAATAGCTGAACAAGCTCTTCTGAATATCTTAAAATATTTCCTTGAATTGGAGAATACAATGGCTCAAATAATGACCAAGAAGTTAGCCATGGGTGGGATTGAACAACTTCTTCGGTTCTTATTTGAGAAGTTCTAGACTATTAGATCAAAAATTATAAAAGTAGAATAGTTTTAGATGGTTGGATCAAGATGGATTAGATCTAAGCCATCCAATAAAGTAAGATAAGATCTACATCGTTCAACTCATCATTTGAAAAAGCTAAGAAGATCTTAGTAATAGGATACAAACATGGAAAGTTTTGGGCCATCTAATTCATGAGAAGATTATCTCAAAAGGTAGAAACAATCAAAGCAATCCAATGTGGTTAGAGTGAACGTAGTCGTTTCATTTTGAACCAAGATCAACTGCTTATAGTGGATGAAACATTTACAATCTAGTCAAATATTGAATGGTAAGAAATAGCACATCCTTTTGGCATTGAGAAGTTTAACTAATGTTTGTCTCACATTGTAGGATTAAAAAGTAGTTTTCTCCTTACAATACCTTTCGTGGGTGCATAATTCAATTGTGCTTGAGATTTCATCTCTCAGGCCACTCATATGCATATACATAATTTCATGGTTATGGGTTTGACTTGACACTCATTTGCATATTTCATTAGGGTTAAACCCCAATCAATCCTCTATCTTTCAAAAAAGTTCATGAATGTACGTCTAACAAATTTTAGGCTTATCTAGTCTTGATTTTAGCTGGTCTAATAACATAGTGATTCTATGCTCGCTTGGGTTTGTTCAACTCTAGTGGTTTGAATTAGCAAGCTTAGGGTGATGCATATTTTTTTAATTAAGAAAATTTCACAAAATTAATTTTTATGTTTACCCAAAGTTTAACAATTGACATGAAATTTGACAAAATTTGTTAGATGGATTTAATAAAAAAATGATTAAGCAAAAGAATAAGATCTTGTAAGTTTCTTAAATCATGGAAAGGTTGAATAAATTAGATACTTAAATAAGGATTTAAAAGTGAATACAGATGTTCATTTTAATCAATAACGTAATATTCTATTTTATAGAAAAAAGAAAAACTTAAGAAACTGGATGTATACGTCTTCTATCTTTGAATCTTATTAAATATTCCAATGTACTTTGAAGGCCCCTAATTTGTTATCTTCAAAGATAAATGACTTATTTTTTAAAGCTAAATTTGATTCATTCTAATCATTACTATTATGAGTAAATGATTATTATTTATGGAATGACACTTCAAAAAAGAGGGTAACCAAACAAAATATGATTAAATGCACTTATGGAATCAAGAAAATGTCACCAAAACTATTCAAACAATTCTAGTTCAACATATAACTCAAAGATCCATATTTAATTAAACATGAATGTCCTAGCAATAGAGGAAATACTTTAGAGCGATGTAGAGATAGCCAACTCCAAATAATACACTTATCAAGTAACATAGGAAAACTCTTATAAAGCAATAATGATACATTATTCTTGTAATATAAAACTAAATCCTTTATCTAATTCACATGATTATAATAAAAATTATGGTAGTTATTTGGACATCTGATTGCATAGTTATGTGATCAAAAAATTGTAGCACATCCACTTTTAAAAAAATAATTATGTCTATCATCTAATGATAAAATTTCACAATCCAAACATCATATCAAAATCTAAACATCATATCCTAATTCAAATATAATAGTCTAGATCAAATCAAAATTTCTAACTAAAGCTTGATTTATCTAGTCATATAATCATGTATTTTGGTATAAGGAGCTTAAGGAGGCTTCTGATGGAGTAGCTCAATGGTAACAACTGATTAACAACTATTTTAGCTATTAAGATTTTTTATAATTTATTGTTATTGACTGATTAATCAATTTGGAAAATATTTTTAATCATTAAAGATATGTATAAATAAGTGAATTCTTAAACAAAATTAACCAATAAAATTTTTACAAATTTTGAAGAAAAATTTTCATGTCATGACATTCAAGTCATTACTATCTAGTTCTAATTCTCACTTCCTTATGTTGTGTCATTCAATCATCAAACTCTTAATCTCTACTTTTTTTCTCAAACAGATGAATTTTTCTATTTTTTTAATTTCTAATGGATTCAATTAAAACACTTTTATCTCATTAAGTATTTTTTATCGTTTTTTTTATTTTTTTTAATTCCAATTTTGTGTCAGTGAATTACTTTTTTTCTAATATTTATTATGTAGTAAAATCATACTAGCTTATTTATATTATTTCATTGTTATAAGAGTTTATCATAATCATTGTATAGTGAACCACTTATATTTATTATTATATTTGTACTTGATTTTTAACATTGGTAGGTGTAGGCCACATTTTAAATCAAAGTACCTAATAATCATTTATGTGTTTTTTTTATATTTTTGTTTTTTTCATAATTTTTAATAAAATTTTATATTAAAAAATCAATTTATTTTAAGTTAAAATTAATGTGTTTTAAAAGAAATGTAACATTTCTTAATAATCACTTTTAAGGATGTACTCAAGTTTATCAAGAAATCAGTTTCAAGCATTTCGTTAAATTTTTTAAGCAACAAAAATTTTTATTCCCAGAAACTCATGCCCCAACTTGCTATGCGGCAAAACATAGAGTGCATATAGAACTATATAAGTCATTTTAGTATCTTAGTTCTATTTTCTATTGTAAGAAAAAGAAATGAAGTAATGATCTTTCAATGAATTTGGGTTAGCTTGATAGTGGACTAGACAGTAAAATTGGAACATGGAGTTCAATTAGAATCTGGATGAAATTGACGTTACATGCTTATGGTTGTTGTTACTCACCCATTGAATGTTTCAAAATATTAGATCAAATAGTTTTATAGGTTTATATATTATTTGATAAAATAGTTCTAGCACAATCTAATGAGTCAAGGATGATGTAAGAGCTCAAATATGGTGGACATATTGAAAAAAAAGTGACACACACCTTATTAACTGATATCTAAATAATATAGATGTTACAAAACAAAAATCCTTAATACAAATAACATTCATCATTAGGTAGATTCTAACAAAATAGTATCCACTTTTCAGATCTATTTTATTAAATATGGTGGCTCTAACTACTTGAACTAATAAATCATAGAGCACATGAATTGGAAATCTATACTTAATAATTATTTTGTTAATGACATGACCATTGATGTAGGTGCACCAAGTTTCATAATTTTTTGGGGAAAATAAAGGGAGGTAAGCCCATGCTTTAATACTTTCAAAATAAATTTCTTTTGAATGGGCTCATTTACTTGTCAAACAAGTTCTAGTTGAGATAATTTATTTAATTAGTAATTTAGTAAATTTGATAGCAAAGTGAACTAGATCAATAACTAGATCAATAACATGCTAAGTATCACTTAAAAATTGGAGTGTGTTGATTAAGTCATCAAAAGCCACCTTTACAAATTTTTTTAACAATTATTAGACTATGGGTGGTGGGGTGGTTATACTAGTAAAGGCTTCGTGAAATGTTACAACTAGGTAGCTTTACCACTCATTATATCCCTCATAACCTCAATTAGTAAAATGATAATTACTTTTTCTTTCTCTTTATCTTTTTTTGGAACATTTTTGGTTAAAAGTTCATTTTGAGTGAGGTGAAAGGTATTTGTGTGATCATTGCTCCATTTTAACAAAAATTACAAAAGATATTGTGTATGGGTGGATATGATCTACAAATGTTAAACCTATCTTTATGATGATATTCTTTGATGTAACACTGATACAACCATTGCTATTTATAAAGATCTTGCTAGGTTGGTCTTTAATTCTAATGAAGGTACAAAATTGGCATTTGCATTTAGAGAGGAATAACTTGATACTTTTATTTAACATTTGTCACCTCTTGAGGAGAGAATAATGTAATCAACAAAGCACAAATGGGAGTTGGGTTGACAACATCTTTGAGTGGCCTAGTGCTTCACTTTACCTTATACATGTAGATTGTTTAAAACTCTTCTTAGTTCTTTAGCTACAATATGGAGAAGAAATGCAAATAGTTGGTTACCATGCTTTAGCTAATGGGAGAGTTAGATGGAACCATTTCCCTTTTGTTAATAATGAATATCAACTAGCTTATATTATAGATACTCATGATTGGATTTATAAATTAACTATTGAAGTTAAACTTGTGTAGTACTTGTTTTCTTCATGATATATTATCGAACACATTTTTAAAGTCTAGCTTGATAATAAAGCTATTAGCTTCGATATTCTCATCTAAATAATTAATTTTCTCTTACGAAAGTATGGTTGCTTATGTACGTAACACATTTTAATGATTTCACCTTCGTAAAGCTGATTGCTTCATGGAGATGATGGAGGTTAAGAAACCCTAAAGGATAACTACACTTAATTTAGCGTGTTTTTGAGAAACAATACATCCAATTGTCATAAAGTTTTTGAAACATGTATTGCAATTAATCTTCGAAAGAAAAATTAACTTAGCACTACTGCATTCTTCAGGTGATGGGCTACTAGTAAAAAAATCATTCATAGTATGATAAATGCCATCTTAAAATATGGGCCAACAATCCTTGTAAAAGAAAAAAAGAACACCATTCAATTTGTAAGTACATCATGAATCCATCAAAAAAAAATTATTATATTTTCTCCATCCAATTTGAAGTCAAAAATAGTATTAACAATTATCTACTAAAATATTAAAATATTTATGTTTTAAAAATTAATTTTAACAATTAATTAACCAAAAAAAGAAGTATAACTTTTAGAAAAATTGTAAGAAGACAATAAAAATTTATTTAAAAATTCAACTAAATAACTAAATGAAAAACTACAAGATGTTGACCATTTATAAAAATATGAAATACAAATTTTACTATTTTACAAAGGGAAATATTAAATGCAATGCATAATGAAAGAGCTTGTCCATTAATGATTGTATCACAAATTAGTTACTACAAAATTGAAAAGTCTTATATCTAAAAAAAATAAAGATAAACAATTAACTCTAAATGACAAATTTTAGCAGCATAAAAAATGTAAAAATATGAATAAAAAGGATAATTATTATAATGAAATAAATGAAATATTGACACAGCATAATATATTTTTTCCATGATTTTACAAATTAAACATGCTTATTGTCATAATTAAAAAATGTTCAAAATAACGGACATGAATAAAACAATCATTCATGATAATTGTGTGCTTTAAACATTAAAAGTTGTGTAGAACTAATTTATAAAAAATATATTCATCATAGAAATAATAATAAATTTGAAGGAAAAAGGTGTGAACTATTAATATATTTTAAATAATAAAATTTTTTAATATAACTACACAAATCATTTAATAAATAATGTAAGTATGACACAATGGAACCAATACTTTCTTTAAAATTTATTTGGTTGGACCCTGATAATGCAAATGAGTCTTATCAAGACTAATCATGTAATATCCTGGAAAAAAAAAAAAAAAAGAAAGATGCTGCGTAAAAAAAAAAAAAAAGAAGAAGGACGCCGCGTGTCGGGGCTGGACGCGAGGCGATCCGACGACGCCGCGTGTCGGGGCCGGACGCGAGCCCGAGGAAAAAATTAAGTAAGGAGCCCTAATCCCTAGTCTCTCGTGCCGAACTGTGCGAAGCAGCGGAGGAAAAAAAAAAGGGATCGAGGGTTTTTCCCGCAGCAGTCTCCGTCCCGTTTCCGCAGCAGCAGTCCATCCCGACGGAAAAATCGGAGGTCCGGCGGCGGCGATTCAGATTCCGAGCTCAGCGAGAAGGGAACCGGGTAAGTCCCGAGCCGTTTTCTCTCTCTTCCCGAGCCGTTTTCTCTCTCTTCCCGAGCGGTTTCTCTCTCTTCGAACCGTAAAAAGGGAAAGTTTTTTTTAGAAAGGTTTTTTTGGGATTTTCGGGTTGTGTGCAGCCCTTCTCCTTTTTGCATCCCGAGCCAGGGAAACCGCGGACAGCAAAGGGAAAAAGGAATTTTTGCAGTGCAGCCTTTTCTCGTTTTCCGTGCCGAGAAAGGAGGGTTGCATGCGAGTGTCGGCTTGATCCGAGGGAAATTTCTGAACCGTGCAGCGGTCGGCGGCAGCCTCCGGTGAGTTTCTTTTGTTGTTCTTAAGCCGGCGGTAGGAGGTTTTATATTTATTTTATCCCCTTGAATTATTTTGTACTTGAGCAGTGTTAAAAAGGGGGGAGAAATTGAAAAGAAGTGTTGAGTGACGAAGGTTGCATAAGTGTGAAGAAAACAAACTCTGACAGGTAATTTAATGTTCATTCTGCAGAGATCAATTACCTGTATGTTGCAGCATTTAAAACAAATTTTGATAAAAATATATTGATTTGCGATTTCAGCACCCTGTAATTGAAATAAATGAGAAGAAGAGGAAGGGGAAGGGGAAGAGGCCAAAGAATGGCAGGACCCTCAGGAACTCAGGTCGGTGAATTTATTTAAATAGTAATGTAAGTAGTGATTGTTATTTTATTATAAAAGCATGGCTTTGAAATATTATGGCATTATATGAAAATGAAATGAGAATTTGCAATATGATGCTATGGTATAGTAAAATGTAAAGCATGCCAAAGAAAATGTGTAGAGGTGTCGATTATGCCTCTTAAAGGGTTAAATTCCCTAAAAAGAAAAGTAAAAAAAGAAAAGAAGAAAGGAATTGACCCTAGATCGCATCCCAGTAGTCCCCGGACATATGAGCACCAGCACAGGATGCTGGGCATGATGAGATGGCATAGAGACCTCCCCCGCATTGCTAGTACTTTGTGCAGGGCTGAGTGCGGAGGGATATGATGAGATCGAGACATCTCGTATATGGCTAGCACTTTGTGCAGGGTTGAGATACGGAGATGGTCCGACGTGATAGAGATCGAGACATCTCGTATATGGCTAGCACTTTGTGCAGGGCTGAGATACGGAGATGGTCCGACGTGATAGGCTTGGCCAGCCACGATATGCCTACGGGCAATGGTCTCTAGATGAGATAGATGCCATAGAGATGTGATATGATATGATAGGGATGGGGGATGTGGATCATGGGGAAAGTCTGGGACCCAGCAAGAAAAGAAAAAGAAAATGAATAAGAAAAAAAAAGAGAATTGAAAAGTTAGAGAAATGAATTGCATACTTTGCTTGATTCATTGCATGCTGATTTCAGATTTATCTTTGCCATATTTACAGTTGAGTTATAGCATGTTGTTAGATATTCATCATGTTATATCCTTGTAGCCATAGCATTCACCTACTGGGCTTTATAAGCTCATTTCCCCTACTTACATTATAGGACATGCCACTGATTCACAGAGAGAGGGTGCTTAGGATGGTATGGGACTTTGTACAAATGTATCTGTTATTTCTGTTTTTGTAGCTTTTGTATAGGATTTCCCAAGTGACAGGTATGTATATATTAAAGTTGCTGTTGATTATAAAGGTAACAGTTTTATTTTGCTTACGTCACCCTCGCCTAGTTTTACAGTTGTGTCCTCAATTATATGCTGCTATACTCTGATTAGCTGATTTTATCAGTAGATTATAGTAATAGTATAGGCAGGGCGTGACAAATCAGTATGCAAAGAGTTGTTTGACAACTATTAGTACATGACTAACAAGATTAAAAAATATGTTTAAAAATATTAATTGAGCTAGAGGATGATTTAGATACTCAATGTGTGCATAAATATTTGGAACTTTTATTATTTCTTATAATAGTTATGATGAATACTTGATTCTTACACAAATATTTTTGTGATGAAGAAATCATTATACTACTTATTAATTTTTTTATTAAAATTTTCAAATCACGTATGTCAAAGTCTAATATATCAATCTATTGTAGATCTTAATCATTTGACTCTTGGGTTAATAAAATCTTAACCCATCTAAAGCACCCAATGTAGTAATTTCTCATCTAAAGCATGACTTATACATAGAACTTTTGAGTTACAATTATTAAACTAATCACTTGATACTCATATGACACATAAGTTTATTCTCACCCTACTCATGATAAGGGGCATCACTTTTTATTGATTATGTAGGATAAAATACCAAACTCTATCCACAAGAGTAGATAGTTAAAAATACGGTTAAATAATAGTGAAAAGTTAAAAATTGAAGTTGTTTAATCAACAATAGGTTTAATGTTCAACCAACAAGAATTGAAATAATGTTCACACAAAGTACTTAATTTAATATGCTTATAAATCAAATAATTACATGCCCTTTAACATAACAGTTATGGAGTTGAGCACCAATTATTATGCTTTATTTGATGATAAGATCGAAGTATTTATACTAAATGTTATTAAGAGAATTTTAAGGTCTTTCATACGAAATGTTTGTGTTAGTTGAAGAAACTACATAAAACAAAAAGTTAGATCTAATGAAGGTTTTGTTTGTTAGAGTGACTATTTATAAAGAGATTCATTTTAAATTTAATTTTAAAATTTTCACATTTATTTTTATTTAAATATTAAGAAATAATGAAATTATTTTTAGCAAGGTGTAAAAATTAAACTTCATCGTCATTATAATTTTTATTTAAATTATTTATCGTAAGAAACAAAGGATTCCAAATTTTGTTTTTTTAAAAATCATCTTACCTTGCACACTTCTTTTAAAATCACTTTCCAAAGATGCAAAAACAAAATAAGAAAATAAGGCCTTGAGAAACAAAGAATAGTTCAAAAAATATTTTTTCAAACATTGTTTTTAAATTCTATATTTTTGTTCTTAAACATCGCACACTTTTTCTAAAGCACACTTCAACTAGCATCAAAGATTCGTCCATCTCTACTGAGTGGCAAACCTTGAGTGAGAATAATGACTCAAACTGATACTGTTGTGAGTTTGGTTGGAAGTGCATCTTCGAATAAAACATGACTCTTTTTTGGTTAATAAATCCCTATTGGAATTGCCACTCACCTGGTGGTAATAGGGAATTGTGCGAGCTACTGCAAATTTCATTCAAATTTTACTTTTAAAGGAGTTCAAAAGGTGTACAAAAGCACCTAAAATAAATCAAAACTTGATAAGTTTTAATAGAGAGTCATTAAGGAAGGTGTCAAATAAGTTTTGAAGTTTCTTTTGTCTAAAGAAAGAGGGCTTTAGTTTCATTTAGGTTTGGTCATACTCTTGGTTCCTGCTGGACAGCTTTTCATTGTTTCTTGACCCATTCAAATGATAGTGTTAGTGCGATTTGCTCTCTTTTTGGAAACCTAATGGGGGCTTCAATTCCTGAATGCCCATGATGGGTGAAGCAATGTCTTCTCTATGACTTGTGAAAAGAACCCAACAATTACTTTATCAAATAAATGACAAGTTCTATTGGACGTAGAACTTGAATTGAATCAATAAAAATTATGTCATCATTCTAAATATTTAGGAAAGAATCAATAAATTATTTTTTGGGAATGATTCATATTTCTCGAAACCAGAAGATAGAAGTAATATAGAAAAGTACATTTGTTCTTAAATAATTTAAAATAAATATCAAAGGATATGATAAATATTTGTTTAGAATTATTTCCAATGAATTTATTAAAAGAAAAATATGAAAATTACTCAAATTAATGATTACCTTAACAATTAACTTTGACAACTAGTGCTAAATATTACTTTGAAAAAAGTTTAAAAGAATAAAAAAATATAACAACATAGAACAATGCAAAAATTGTAGTGCAATTATAAATACTAAAAATTGAAAATATAAATATTATGCAGAAAATTTCAATAATTTAAAATTCAAAGAGTACAATCATTAAAGCAATTAATGCGAAATAAAAGTTTCGTTGCTAACTAAACCACATAAATTATTAAAAACAATAATGCATAAATTAAGTAAATATTGATTGACACAAATTCCGTTTAAAATAAAAATTTGTGTATCTTTTATTTCAAAAAAATATTGTACTAAATGTACTAATAAATACATTTTTTATCTCAAAATAATTTTAAAGTTTTATGTCATTGTATATTATGAAATACATATAACATGAAAAAGAAAATGTTTTCATTATGAAAAAAATTAAATATTAAAAATGAATTACATATAAAATGATTCATTAAATCCTTTTGCAAATGTATGATATATCAACAAAAAGTTCAAAGAAATAAAAAAATGATACTACGGAATGCAAATAAGGAAGCACAAAATACTAAAATGGTTAAACAATTCACAATTTTGGAATTTAAAGTTTTTCTATAGAGTTCATAGTTATGTAAAAGCAATTCATTAAAAATTAGAGCATCATAGTGATAAGTATGAAGTGATTAACAAAAAAAACAAATATTTATAACTATTTTGAAAATATGTAAATTGATTTACACAAAATATGAAATGCACAAAAAACTTTATTATAATTGAAGACATTTTCTTAATGCAAATGTCATGAATGTGTAATGCAGATATAAGAAAATACAATAATTAAAAAACTTATGTTAGTCTAACAATACTTTAAAACAAAATTAATAGGAGTGAATATATACAGAATTATGCAATAAATTAAAGGCCTTCTTCATTAATGAAAGGAAAAAAGTCATTTTATTGATTAAAAAAACTTTTAAAGAGTTAAAATTATATAAAAAAGAATTAAGATAAAAGAATAATTAAAACTTTAAAAATGATATGCATAACACATACAAATTTCTATTAAAAAATAAAAAACAAACGTAATAGAAAATTTAAAACCTTACTCAAAATGTGCATAACTAATAGTTAAGAAGAATAGAAATTTATTAGATCCGTAAGTTCAGACGACCTAAAAATTTAATGATGTTTGGGATGGATGTGGAGAAGGCTAATGGAAATGTGAGTGGCTTTCATCTGATCATATTACCTAACTATGGGCTTCACTTGTCACAGTGTAACTGAATTTTAGAAAGTTGTAGACTTTTCATCACACCTTTTTGTCATAGACTAAAAATAACTTTCTTACTTATTTATTTGACACAAAATATTTTTTATAGTTTTTTTAGCATCATAAATGATTTATTAATATTTTTATTCTTTTCTATATTTCATACTATTAAGTAATTGATATTTACAACAATTCATCGTTTGCTAATTTTTTTTACTTATATGACTTTCTTTTTGTCATATTTTCAAAATGTTGTTAGAATTAAAACATTTTTAACTTGTATTATTTTTTGTTTTACTGTGTAAATAGAAGAAGATGTTTCATTATTACTATTCGTCCGAAAAATGATATTTCGAAGGAATTCCTACAATTTTTTTTAATGGCAAGACACTTTAATATTTATATAATCTATCTTTCACAATTTTATTGTTCAAGAATCTTTGTTGTTTTTTTATTTTTCAAAATTTTATATTGACTTTATTCAATTTTAAATGTCTCATTCTTTGAAAGTAAACTATTTTTTTGTTCCATAATTCTTTCATAATTCCAATTAAATTAAATTTTATTTATAAGATTAATTTTTGTTTCTTTTATAATGGATTATTTTTCTATAATAACTTGCTATAGCATTACCCAGAAAGTCACTTTTGACTAGCAGTGTACATTGATTAAATTTTTAATATTTGTAATTAATCAAAGTATTTCTTAATTTAATATTTATTTAAAAATTTTGTTCAAATTTCAGTTTTTTTAATTTTTAACCAAAAGAATTTATTTTTTCCAATTATAAATAAATCTTTAGTTATCTAAAATTTTTCATTTTCGTTTTATTAAAAAGAATTAAAAAAAATAATCTAAGTTGAATTTTTTTGATACGAACCTTTAGAGAAATTAAATTAAAAAAATAATTGAAATATGATTTTTTTATACTACATATGAACCTTTTTATAATATTGGAATAAAATAAAATAAAGTAATATACGTTATTAGTTAGAAAACTTTAAAAATTAAATTGTACTAGTTTAGTTTATTTATACTTCTAAATTATTTGCACAAACATTAACCCAAAAAATATTTGAGCAATATAAAATGTTTACAAAAATGTTACAACAAATTATAAAGTAATAAAAAGCTACAATATATCAAGAAAAATAAATGTTGGAATTACATATCAAATGTTTAAAAAAACCATTTAATTTTTAATAACATCATTATGAAAATAAAAGAAAAAATAAAAATAAAATTAAGACAAATAGTAAAATAGAATACTAGTTTTTAAAATACATTTTGTCAACAAAACTTTCCAAATAATACTTGTATAAAGGAGTAATGAAAAAAATATAAAATATTTTGTGTTAGTAGCATGTTAAAAGTTTAATGTTCTAATTAGATAATAAAAAAAATTTGTCCGCCAAAATGGCATGAATAAGCCTAAGTAACTTATATGCTTTTAAATAATCATTATTTCATACATTATGCATTAATTTGAAATCATGTTGTGAACTTATTGACATAAAAAAATTTAGTATTAACATAAAAGATGGTAGAAAATTTATGTGCTCATAACTTTGTGTATAATTATCAATAGAATATTTTTTCAACAAAAAATATCAAACTTGATTCTTAATGAAAATAAAAATATATAACAAATAAAAAAAGATAATTATATAACAAAATATTTCAATTACTTAAGAGAATCAGTGTTACAAATCAATAATAAGTATCTGTACAAATAATAAACAACAAAATATTTTGAAAATGCTTTTGAAAATGAAAATATTTATGTTAAAATGTGTGAAATTTTTTTTTTTTAATTTAAGAAAACTTAGAATCTTTAATACTACATACAATTTGCTAAAATTTCAATAAAATTTAAAATCATTAAAAAGGAAAAGCAAATTCCTCGATAAAAAAAAGTAAAATTATAATACTAGTATTGTAAAAATGATAGAATGTTTTAATAAAATTAAATTTTCAAAAACTTCTTGAAATCGATAAAATATTTTTAGTTATAAAAATAATTATATTCATTATTTAGAGTAAAAAAATGTATCATTGAAATTTAAAACGTAAATCAGTAAAATGTGAAAAATTAAAATATTAATAACGAAATTATAAATGTTAACATTAATAAAGATATTATGAATGGGAAAAATAATATAATGCTGTTAACATAAAAAACTAAAAGTTTTAATATAATATGAAAAGCATGTCAAAACTAATTTTCTACATAAATGTGTTAATTATTCAAGATTAAGTACCTCAAATGTGTTTTATTATTAATATAGTTATCCGATATGCGTTGACTATTAAAAAAAAATATTTTGTGAAGTATAATCTTTCCATAAATTATAAACAAGTTTTAATGTGAGTTTGATTAAAAAATAATACAAGAATGGCCATTATGATTACATTTTACAATTTTTTGATGTTGGAACAAATGAATTTGAGAAGTTCTAGCAAAATTTAGGGGGTACATGGCTTTATAGATATATATTTGCTTTTAATACGTGAGATGTCTTTGATGTATAGCAACAAATGGCCTTACAGGAAAACTCTACACTACTAGTCACATTGTTATCATTGCATTTACTATCAATAAATAATGATATTGAATTCTATCAAGTTTCATGAGAGTTCTATAGAGGTTTGGGGTTTGTTGCAATTCAAAAATATTGGATTGAAGAATAATGTTAACAAATTACGTAAAAATACTATTCGCTTAATTGCCTTCACTGTTTATGTGCTAAAATTTAATTGTTTTGAAGTTTAGTTATTTTATTTCATTGTTGTAACTTAGCATCACCTAATGACTAATATTGTTACCATATGACATGTTTACTACAGTTTTGCCTTCCTCTTGTACAATTATTTTTTTGATCTTCAAGTCCTTTTAAGATTTGTTATCTCAACATTACATTCAATCCATCTACTTCAACATTTGTGTGACATATATGGGAAATGTTTAACAAAAACAAAAAAGTATATAAAAGTTAAAAAAAAAAATCGTCAACATTATGAATTACTTGAAATCCTTAACTATATCTTTATAAAAGTAAGCATAAGATTTTTTTGGAAATTTATAAGTAGTAGATGTTAAAAAATAGAAATAAGAAATGGAAAAATAAAATCCACAACATTCATTGACATAAAAATAATAATAATAATAAAGATATTTTATTACATGATAAAATAAGAAACTCATTATTATATTACTACATATCACATTTATGAAAAGCGGTAGTTCATTCATAAAAAATAAAAGACATTGATTCACAAAATGTCTTAGTGCAAGTGCAGGTATAGAAGATTAAAATATTATTAAAAAACAATAATTTGTTTGAAAATTTATGGTATCAAAAATGATTTACGTTAACTTTGAATAACATGTTATCAATAAAAGTTGAATAATAGAATCTATTTTGAGAAAAAATAAACATGGCAATAGTAAAGAATATCATAACAAGAAATAAGTAATATTTTGCAAGATTTTCATGCGAATGCATCTAAAGTCATTTTAATGATAGCTTGAGTTTAATAATATGTAGCAAATTATAAGGCAAGGTAGAAACGTTTAAAATTGCTATGATTATTAACTATTTATTAATATTTACAACCAAGAATATTAAGTTTCGTGAATTAATAAAACATAAATTTCTTTGCAATAATGATAAAATCTATCAATTGTTTTAAATTTCTAAAAATGTTTCAAAAATAATAAAATGAAAAAAATTAGTGAAAAAAAGTATCTAAAAGCCTTAAAAATTATTTTTAAATTTAGAAAATTGTTTGAATATCTATAAATTTAGAATTTTCTAAATATATGCATAATTAATTAACTAAAAATAAATTTATTGAAGGAATATCAATTAGTTCATATCATATTATGTTTAGAATATTCAAAACATTGATGATACAATAGGAAAACATATTAACAATAAACAAAAATGTATTATCATTTACTTAAAACAAAATATTATAAACAAATAAAAGAAAATTATGTTAATGAACCTCTTTGGCTTTTAGATACAAAGGGTGTTAAATTGGACAAAATATTTAAGAATATAAAACTTAATACTTCTTTTTCCAACTTCTTGCAGTGCTCAAAGTCATTGTTCTTTATTTTGAAAAGGATGCAATAAAAGAGTTTCATAACATTAAAAATTTTTAGTGATTCGATTTAACCAAGCTTACATTCTCCTTCGTGTAATAGTTAAGGAAAATTAAGAAAATTGTACACCTTCATCATATCACACCATATGAACCAAGATGATAATGCAATTCTGTGTTATGACAATATGGTTTGATATTCTTTTATAGTCAATGCAGTTAATATAAAACAATGTTTCCTTACCATATGAATTCAATGATTTTCCATTGGTAAGTAAAAATTAGTTGATGATAGAATCCAATAAAAAATTATCATGACATGCAAATTTCTTTATTTCACAAAAGTCTTTTCAAATAAGATGATTACGTAATCTTAATTAATATTTGTATATTCTGTTATTTTCTCTATTTAACCTAAACAGGCTAAGTACACCATTATACAATTTATAGTGTTCATTATAACATTTCATATTACAAAAAATTGATATACAATATACTTTCAAAAGTTTAATTATTGTTTGAGTGATTTTATTTTGTTGTATAAATTAACCATATGACATGATTTCATTGAGTTGTTTAAACCTATTTTATATGTTGACTTCTCCCAAATTGAACAGTTTCATAATATTGATTATGTCTTAGTAAGTGTTAGAGACATTAAATTTTACTAGGTCTCCTTGCTACTCTAGATCAAATAGTTTGGTCCTCAAATTGTCTCTTTTCTGCCATAGCTAATCATATTGTATGAAACATGATCATGCAGTACATTTAGTCAAGTAAAATGTTTCTTTTCAAATTTGAAAAATAATGTATATGTCGAATGAAGTTCAATTCAGCAACAAGTTTCATTAATTTACAAGTTAGGGCAATATCTTATTTAAGAGGAACACTTAGTTATTTGAGTATACAAAATTTTTCTTCCAATATTATTCCATGTGGTTACATAAACATATTTAATCAATTGCCTTGTTCTTCTAGCATTAATCATCTTCCAACACTTATCACCTATTATATCAACAAGCAAATTTAGATGATCAACAATTTGTCTACTTAATTTGTTATTATCATCAAAATACGTTAGATTATTGCTCATGGGACCAATAACCTCTTCTTTTATATGATAACTTACCATCTAAGTTTAAGAAAAAGTAATTGAATTTAATCTAAGAAAATATTTTCTTGATATTATCAAGTGAAGCAAGATTTACAAGTAATAAACGCACATGTACGAGCTCTCATTCACTCAAAGAACTACTCTTAAAACCAAGGTTAGTTTTTCGCTCTTTCTCATCATAAAATGGTCTACTAATGCTATAGAATTAATCTTAACTAAGAAGCTTTGTTAAGATGTCAATTACTTGCTTCTTGTTCACAACAAATTGAATGTCTACCATATTTCATTCACATGGTCCCTGATAAAATGATGCCTAACATGAATTTGTTTCGCCTCATAGTATCAGATAAGAATTTGAGTTAGGCAAATGACACTCATACTATCATATACTATTGGGAGGTTTCACAAATGTAATCCCATATCATCTAATTTGGTTTTAAACCAAAACATTTGTACTAGAAATTCTCCCAATGCTATATATCATGCTTTATTTGTTGAAAAAAAAATAGTTCCTTATTTTTCTATTAGATCATTAGTTTAGGAGGTGTCCAAAAAGTAATTAAATTCTTACCATGACTTTCTAAAGCACTATAGAGCTTACATTATCTTTGTAATTATATCCCATAGATTATGACAACTAAAAATTTGGATACCAAAATCCTAATACTTATGTTCCAAGCAAGTTCTAAAAGACTTTTTTTATTATGTCTAGTTGAAAGCCCTTGAAGCTTGATTGAAAGTGATCATGACGTCCCATGCCTAAAATCATGTGAGGTTACCTTATAGTCAAGAATATTACATATCATCCCTTGGTATACTTTAAAATCTATTTTTCATTTCTCGTGTTTATTTAAATTATGGTTGGAAGACTTGAAAGTTGAAATGGTTTCGAGGTTGTCAAGATCTATCATTTTTAACACCTCATTTATATACTTTATTTAAGATACGATGATACCTTTCTCATCCTACTTAATATTCATTACATGAAAATAATATCCACACCAATTATGTTCATCTGAAATCCTGAAAAAAAACAGGCTAATAAAATCATTCACATATGTCAAAGTTGGCAAATCGAAATAGCATATCATCCACATATTCTTAGACTAATAGATGTTCATAAGTGTCGTTCTTAATGAAAAGTCTCATCTACATTCCCAACCTAAAATAATTTTTTAGTAGAATTCTATTTTGTTTATCATGTTAGCATCTTTGCATTTCCTTTGATTTTTTTTCTAAAACTTCCCAAGTCTTTTAAATCTAGCACATTTTTTTTGCACAATTTCATCAAACATCATGTAAGTAGATTCCTTTACATTTAAGGTTTCCTTGTTATATTAGTGATATGTGCAGCTATTTGAAGAATTCCATAAAGAGATAGCCTCTAATACTGTGGTTTCTAATCACCAATTCCTATCTAACCTAATCATGTAATACTTCTATCCATAAATGCCTAAGTTTTCAAATTTGGGTTTCTTTTTTTTGAAAAGTACACGTGATATCTTATTCATAATTGGTTTGTTAGTAAATCTATTTACCCATTGAGATAAATAGAATGGCTTGAATTATTAAGATATTATGGTTTGAAGCTTTTATTTCACCAAAGGAAAAGTAAAATTAGCTAAAAAAGCATTAATGTGGAGATTAACACTTTTAAGTAGATCACACAAAGGAAGCTCAATTGACTATTTCTATGGATAATTTAAAGATAAATGCTATATTAACAACAAATAGAAGGAAAATGTCAATGTTAGTTGTTGTTACATATTGGTTGCAAAAAGTTAATGCCATAACCATGATGACTATATGTGTAAGACGAAAACATAAATAATTGTAATTAAAGAATTTGAGTTAAACCTAAATAAAAATGATATTCTCTACTATAGAAATGCAAATGTTTTCTATTAAATCCACATTTTGCAAAATTATTGGTTAAATATATGTTAATAATGGTGCCATTATATCATTAATTTCCTTTTTTTATCTTTCTTCTAGTTTTACTTTTCCAAAGTATTCTATCTTCCAAATTTACTAGTTTGTTTTGACGCATAATGTTATCATACACTACTTGAGTACATTTCTTTAGAAATACGCTTTCCTTGTTTAATAGTTAATAGGTCTACATTTTTGAAGAATATAGAAAAGAGATAGCCTCCATTAACTTGTGTTTAATCTCCTTACTTTATCTTACTTGTTGATGTAACATTTCCATCAAAAAATTCTTAATTTTTTATAATTGGCCTTTGGTTATTCCGATGTAAATGTGGTGTGTTATTCATAATTTGATGGATGATAAATCTATTTGAACTTTGACATGATAGAATGGATTAAATTATTATGGAAATATATTTTTGGGATTTTATATCACCAATGAATGAGTAAAAGTAGCTAAAAATGTTTTAAACAGAGCAAAATTGCATGACATTTAACATAGATGAAGCTTAATTAATTATTGAGATGGGTAATTTGAAGATATACGCTATATCCATAACAAATATAATGAACGTTACAATACTGGCCACAGTGGCATATTGGCTGCAAGAAATTATTATCCTAAAAAAGGAAGATGATCTATAGAGGTTTAAAACTTTAATATTTGTAACTAGAGAGGTTAAAATAAATCTAAAGTAAAATAAAGTTCTTTATCATAACAATTGAAATTTTTCCAATTAAAGCAACATTTTTTAGCAAAAAAAATTAAGTGAAATACATGTTCACAAATAGTAATGATTATGTGGTTTTGGAAAAGCTATTCTATTACACAATGATTTTGAACATATATCACACATTTAGAAATGGTCAATAAAGGTGAATATTTGAAACACTTAAGAATATGTTAAGGCTATTTAAATTAGATTTCTGAGGTAGCTACCATAAGTATTTAATTTTTAATTAATTTTCTTGCAATAATAATTTTTAGTCCAGCATAGAAATGACACTTTACATAGCATCAGATAAAAGGATGCTTTAATTGTCGTTATAATGATATGAGAAAACTAGCAATACTCTTCTTCATATAAATATAATTTTAGAAACCATTAAGGAGATCCACATCATCAAAGCATGAATTAAAAAAATAGATTTACTCCATGGAAATTTTAATTACTAAATTAAGGAGGTGGACTTTTGGAAAGCACATCATGTACACTTAAAGGTAAGTACAACAAAATGCATTATAATGTTTAGAAAATGAAAATAATTATGGAAAAGATATTACTTACAAGATATCTTTGTCACTATCATTGGTAAATATTGGATCATGTATTTTGTTTTTCAATCATAATAAATTTTTTCCTATACTACTTACATATGTAAATATGTTGAAAGAAACATGGTGTTGCATCCAAATGTCTTTGATGATGAAAGGCCAACAGTGTTCCTAAAATGGGAAATCAAGAAAATAATGAAGAAGAGCATCTCATTGTTAACGTACAATCGATAAGTTATATTAACTAGTTGCTAACTAGAAAGTAGAGAAAGAGATGCATTGGAGGCATCCCAACATTTTTTTAAATTGAATGTTGAAATTTATATATGGTTGAAAGTTTTACAATATATCCAAAAGCCATTATGATTTATTTAATATTTTTTGAAATAATGGAACTTTATTTTGAACATAATGAAATGTGATTTTAATATAGATATTTTTATATAAGACCACAAAGACTATTATTTGAATGAACTAATAATATGGATGAGAAGTCCAATATGGTAGAACGAATGAAAATGAACACTAAATAATAATTCCACTTGAATTGGAAGTGGAATTCATAAAGGGAAATAAAATAATTATTAAAATAATATCAAATTAATTGCAATGGAATTGTTATAAAAAATAATAATAGCACCAAATAATGTCAAAATATAGGAATTTTTTACTTAAATAAGTAGTACTTGGAGTATTTTTTTTTAGAAAATTTGTCAAAATGTTCTTCGAAGTCATTTGTAATAAAATGTGCAAGAAATAAAAATATTTAGAAGGTTTTATCTCAAGGGATCTCTAGGAAAAAAATATATGTACTAGATGAGGAGAATTATAAGAGGAATGCAACTGATAACAAAGATATTCTAGTCGGAAGTGAAACAAAAAACTATTTTAAAGGATAAAAATAAGGAGACAAATCAGATAGTTGTAGAAGTGCCTTTAAGGAAGTGGAGGGACCAAATTTAATGGAATCATTATAGGAGGCTTTTTGAAGGAAGAAAAGTGAGTCTCCTCCTAAAGTTGGATTTAATTTTCAAAAAACTTTAATAAGGATTGGAGTCAATGTGTATGTCACATAAGACTTTTAATGTTGTTAATTCTTCTTTCTCTAGAAAAGTACATTCTGAGAGGAGTTTTAAGATGGTAAAGCTTTGAGGCAAATGAAAACCTACTATTGCTAGTGGATACCAACTGATCTCATAAATGGATGGAATTGTCCAGGAATGTTATAGAACGTAGATAATGTCACTATCAAATTATATACGATAATGTTTTGTTCCTTTCATAGCAAGTGTTCTTTGTTTGATGATAAAAAAAATTTTTAAAAAAGAAGGTGATTCTCCTCACAATGATAGATTTAAAATTCAAAAAAACTTGTGAATAAACGAAGTCCATATGAACGTCACATAAGATATTTAATATTCGTAATGATACTTTCACAAATAAAGTAAAATTTAGGAGGAGTTTTGGAATGATAAAGCCATGAGACAAATAAGAACTATCAATACAATTGAATAAAAAATGATCCCATAAATGGATGTAATAGTTTGATGATCATATCATATAATATTGGATGGTTTTTGATGTTGTTAACTCTTAATTATGATTCCTTGATGGTAACAAAATCAAAGAATTGTTAATAGAATTTTTTGAGAGAATTTTTAATTTTTAGATAAATAATGCTCATGTTTTAAGGAGAATTTAAAAAAGAAGCAAAGTTTGGATGAAATCTCATGAAGATTATCTTGATTATAATTTTAAATAACAAAAGAATATATTTTTCAATTAATTTTAGCTATTTTAATTTTTTTTAGAATATTAAGCTTGATTAAAATCATTCAAATGAGGTAAAAAAATTAAATTTTATTTAAATTAGTTATTTTAGAAAATTATTATGATTCAAAAATCTTGAACTTATCTTGATTGTCAAAATAATTGTTTTATTTATGATCATATATTTGGAAATCTTATTTCAATAACTTATTACAAAATGTATATTTCAAATATAATAATTAATTAATACGAAAATAATAATTTAATTAAAATAATGAAATTTTGATAAACCTAGTGCTACTAAGAAACAAAACTCTTAGGTTAGAGCATAATACAATGATTTATTTAGCTACACTTATGATGTCATTAAAAAAACTCCCAAAATTAACAGAAAATTTTGCGTTGATTCATATCTCAAGAATCTTAACATAGCTCATTTTTTTTAGCAAAGTAGGAGGTAAGCATCCCTAAAATATACAAAATGCATAATGTAGGAAAACTAACATAAATACATAATAGTCCATCATTCAAATAATGTGGTTCTAAAATTTGTTTCAGTTTCATGCAAATGTATTTAAGATTGACAAATTGATTTCTACCATCCAATTCAACAATTACATGGTCGAATAATCCTAACGTCATTTATCATTTTAAAACCCTTATTTTCATTCATCATTAAGTCACCAAATTTGGTGATCTGCAAGTCAACTTTTTATTTGCTCGTAGAAACAAAATCTAGCTATCAACTCACAATTCAAATCAAATGGTCAAAATAAAATCTTAATTTCCAAATAGTATTTATTTAATCATATCAATCCAATCATGAAGTTTTCAAGATCCAATGGTCTAGGAGCCTTTTGTTCGTCTAGCTGCAATGTAATGGCTCTTTTAGCCATTGAATGGAGCAATTCAAATACTTATAATTCATTAGTTAATATTGTATGATGGACATTGTAATTAAATTAGTAACAACTAAATGGTTAGTTTAGCTATTATTTTTAGTCAATAGAAAATGCTCATAAATATGTGAATTATTGATCAAAATTGATTGTTAAAAGTTTTACAAAATAAGGAAAAAAATTTCTAGTAATGAATTTTTTGCTTTTTGTAGTTGGTGTTTATCGTCACTTCCTTATGCTGCATCCTTCATTCTTTGAACAAATAATTTATAGATTCTTCTCAACCAAGCTAACTTATTAATTTTTTTATTAGATTTAAATAAAATACTTAAGCCTTACTAAGCTTTCATCAAGCATAAGATTTTTATTTGTATTAACATCAATTTCAGTTTCACAAAATTATTTTATTATATTGTTAATATTTCCATTGAAACATTGTAGTAATTTTTTTGTTTTTTAGCTATGGATATTTAACCTACTTGTCTTTTGGCATAAGCTTTTACATAAGTTATGTTTTTGCTTGGCTTTTGTTGAGGGTGATGTGTTGGCTTGTTTTTAAGTTAAGCTATGAAAAAAAAAATTTCTACATTTTATATTGTTCTTGATTTATTATTTTCACAATTTTGATAAATTTTTATTATGAAAAGGAAGTTAATGTATTCCAAAATAAAATGAACATTTGCTGAAAATCACTTTTAAATTTATGTGATGATTATTAACAAAAGCATTTTCTTTAAATATTCTCTAACGATCCAAAATTTTTATTCTTAATAAGTTGCCCACTTGTGAACTGTATTGAACCAAACCATAATTGGTATTAGGGAGAAATCACTTGCTATTTTTATCTAGTTCTTATGCCACTTGTGACCTACTATTTTTACATTAAATATATTCTTTAGAAAATTAGATTCTATAATATGAAAAGTTAAATTGAAAAATTATTATCTATTTTAGAGTTGTGATATGAAAACGTATATGCCCTGAAAGATGTGAAACACTAAATTAAATATTCTAAACATAAGCATCGCAAATTATGCCTTAGTTACATTGATTTTTATTATACTCAATCCATAAATGGTTCGTGTCACACATGAATTTATTAAATTACTTAATCCACTATCAAAATAAAATTGATTATTATATGTAATCCCTCAATATGTTTGACATTATTTTTTTTAAGAAGATATAATTTTTATTAATGAGAACTTTGTTGTTTACATGGGATTATCTTCCTTAAATTAACAAATATTAATCCTATTACACATTTTAGTCCCATTTCAATAAAAATCTTTTAATCCATTCAAGTTAAAGAATCCCAAACATGTCATATTGCTATTAACTATTGAAATTATAGTACATTATATTTTGTGCGATGGATTTATAATGTGAAACAACTTAATTATGCTGAGTAAGTGCTTAGCATTTTGGTCTTCAAAGTTCTATCACTTAAAATATCCATCTTATTATATAATACTTCATCTTTACATTTCATTAATGATAAGTTCAAATATGAAGTTTTGAATTTCTTTTATACAAATACAAATTTGAAGAAATTTTTAAAATTTATCCATCAAAATTAAGTCTAAGTGAATCTAATTAACTTCTTAATAATACTCTAATTCTACTTATTAATAAAATAATAAAGCTATTAAACGTTACCTTTTTGAAACATATATGCCTATGTTTATCTACCATAAGTTTAATATAACTAAAGCATTTAAAGAAAAATAAGGTGAATTTGTGTTACTCCAAACAATGTTCTTACCATGATGTCAAATATAGCATTAAGTATAATTTCTATTTTCCTATTTATATGAATTTAGTTTGATAAAGCACTTAGTCACATGTTCAAAATAAATGTTGAACTCAGTGAAACATCCTAAATGTATAAATACATAAAGTATGAATTTTCTTAGTAGGGCTAACTAATATATGAAAAGTAGCATTTCAAGATTAATAATGATCTTTTCTTAGTTTTTTCATTTGTAATTTTTACTCTTTTACGATGGCTTATGTATAAGGAATTTTTTTATATATGAAGGTTCGCATTTTGATAAATGAATTCCTACTATCAAAATGCTACAAACTTGTATGAATGAAAACATTAAATTTTAATTAAAATAATTGATTTCTCTATCGTTAAAATATTGGGTACAAGCAAGCAATTAGAAGGGACCACAAAGATTGTCTGTCCTTCCTTTTCTTTTATTCTTTATAAACCTTTTTTTATCATTATGGCATAAGGGCAGTATCTAAATTAAGTAGGAGGGTCTCCATTCTACCTTTTTCTTAATAATTTCTTTTCTCATATATATGTCTAGTAAAAAATTTATCATGCTTTTATATATATATAATTAACATGATATTAAATTATTATTGGTAAACAATATGTTTTGTTATTTTAATTTATTTTCATTTGTATTTTTTTTTCTATATATGTTAAGTGTTACATGACAAATTGTATACAATATTTTGATGATTGGCACACATTTAGTAGAATCTAATTTTTAAATTTTGTTGAAGTCACAGAAACTTTGGTTTCGTAAAACATGTTTTGTTGTAACATTTTATTTATTTTGTGTTATGAATGTATTTGTAATATTATATGTTTTGGGTTTCAATTTTATTTATTTTCTTTAATTTTTTTTATTTTATTTGTAATAATGTGGAAATTTTTTTATACAATCTGAATGCTATATATTTTTAAGAAATTTGACAAATTTTTATGTTTTATTATTTTATATTTTCATAATTATCACAAAACATTTTTTCCTAGTACTCTTTAAACTATATTTATCATTTCCTTCACAATGTTGATTAGTTGGATGTTTTAATAAAACATTAATTCTTTTTTCTTTACTTAATAAATCAACTTATATTGACACATTCAAAGACATGCCTAATTGGCAAAAACATTATAAACTAGATATTGAAATAGATCAAATGCTAAGAGGTTGTAAATTAAATATCATAATATAAATAGCAAATAAATACCATTTAAATAAAAATTTTGTAATTCATGAAAATACTAAATTGTGATGAAATAAGTACACCAATATTTTAAAACAATTGGTATAATATATTAAAAAATATTGAGGTAATTAAATGAAGAAAAATTTTTCAATATAAAAAAATAAAAGAGTTACTAAATGTAAAAACCATTAAAAATGACTTTAATATAAATATTTTGAAACAATTAAAAGATATGTGGTTGTTAAAATAATTTAATATTTAAAAGTTTAATCACTATGTCCAATATATTAGGTAGTTGCAACAAAATTCGGTGAAGAACAAACAAAGTTAAATAAAATAATATAAAATAATTATACAAATAGTAAAAAAAAGTTAAATGTTATAAAACTTTAGGCAAAATGTTTAATATAATTTCAAAAAGATGTAAAATAATGTAAATAAAATGTGATCAAAATATTCTTACTAATTACAATTTAATTTCATTGTTACTATATAAAAAGAATAAAAAAAGGAAATTTTATTATCAAATAATTTATGTGTCCAAAACAATATTGACATTATGTCAATAAAATAATATATTAAAATATAACTTTATATCATTAATATTTATTAGTTTATAGTAATCTCTATTATATATGTAGTTAAGTGTTAATTTTTTATTACATATAAATATCAAATTTTAAAACATTACTAGTCATCATAAAAATTTTCCATTAGTGCATGTGTTATAAATGACATTTTACAAATGAGAAAGTCACACAAGTTAAACGATCTGCATTCAAAAAATAAATATTTAAAAATACAATATCAAAAGTTATAAAAATATAAAGTCATACAAAACAAATTTATTTTATGAACCTTTAAAAAATACTATAAGTAAATATAATATTAAAAAATAAATTTAAAAATTAAATAAATAAAAAAATGAAAAATAATATAATTTATTTAAAAATTTAATTCTTTGAATGATTTTCATAATTTTTTGAAAACAAAAAAATTTTAAAAAACTTTTTTGATATTAAATATATAAATAAAAAGCTTTTCTTTATTTAAAACATTTTGATCTTTTGATCCAAGCAAAACAATTTAAAAGATTAAATACGTGAAGAATAATGGTGTAACATAAATTAAATAATTTAAAGCTTTGTCAAATCATGGCAGTTAAAATAGAAAGATAATAAAAGTTCAAAATATGTCAATTTTTTGGACGATATAATATTGAAAGAATTTTTCATTGTATGAATTTTTTTAAAATAAAATATTATTTTATAAATAAATAAGATAAGCAATAAAAATAATATTTTCAAAAAGAGTTTTGCTTTTGCCAGAGTCTAATAAATACGCAATTAATATTAAAAATATTTGTAATTTGAAGAGTAGTTGGCTAAATAAAACATGATAAGTTGAAATATGAAATACAAAAAAATGACACATCATAATTATATAAATAGTTTTAAAATATTTTATATATTTAGATGGTATATCATAAAGTTGGATGATAACATAATAAAAGAATCTTGTTATTTAGATTAAAGGATAATAAGCTTAAAAATATATAAATATATTTGGAACTATTAAAAACTTAGTTAACAAAGTTATCCTAAAAAATGAAAAAAAAATTGAAAATTTTAAAAAAATCAATTTATAATAAAATGGTTAAAAAATAGTATAAAACAACTATAAAAGTTGTGTACATAGCAACAAATAGGTACAACCAACTCGTATGTAATGAAGTTTAAGGAAGACTTAAGTCCTTCTTAAAAGAGCATGCCATGGATATTTTACTAATTGGTAACTACTTGGAAGGTAAAGCAAGAGCTCATTGGACACATCCCAACACTTTTCTATTTTGATTGATTTAATTCTTATATGGAGGGATGTTTTCAAAATAGCTAAAATCCTTTATGATTTATTTAATGTTTGTTGAAATAATGTAAGTGCATTTCAAAATTTAATTAGAATATCTTGAGATGAAATTTTCATAAGGATATCTTTGTATAAGATCAGAAAGGCTATTATTTGAGGGAACTAATAATAAGAAGAGGAACTCAAATATCAAAGGAAAAAATGAAAAGAGACCTAAAATAATAATTCTACATGAACGGGAAGATGACATGTCATAAAAGGAAATACCAAAACATATTTAAAATAATATTAAATTAATTCTATGTGAATTCATAAAGAAAAATGGTAAAAGTGTTAAAAAAGAAACATAACTTTTTTGCTTAAAAAATAGCTCATAGAGTAGTTTTTAATGAAATTGCTCAAAGGACATTGGGATTTCATTTCCAATAGATTGTGTAAGAAATAAAAATCTTTACAAGGTTTTGATCACAAGGGTTATCTAACAAAAAATTTAATGTAGTAAAAGAGAAGAATGTAAAGAGGAATGCCATTGATAAAAAAGATACTATAGGTAGGAGTGAAATAGAAAATTGTTTTAGTGGTTGTGGAAAGGGAGACAAATTATGTAATTATAGAAGTGCCTTTAAGAAAGATAAGACCTATTATTGTAAGTTGAGACAAAACAGTTCCATAAATTGTTGGAATCATCTAAAAAAGTTTTCTAGAATGGTGATAGGGTCACTATGAAATGATAGTCAATAGTTTGATGATTATTTCAACGACTATTGGTTGGTTAATGTAATATATTTTTTCCATTAATTATGATGTTTTGTTTGACGTTAAAAACCTTAAATATTACTAATGAATTTTCAACTAGAAAATGTGTATGTTTTTTAAAGATTTCAAAGATTGGTTCGTATTTATTGTTCATTTCATGAACAAATGTTAGATTTATATATAAAAAATTTGATTATAGCTATTAAAAAGTCAAGATTAAGTTAATTAAAAAAGTTACTTCCTAACAGCATAAAATATTTCTTCTAAAATGTCTAATGTAATAGTTCAATTAATAGCTAGGGAATTAATCATTATATGGGATTATATGCTGTCATTGGCTTTGCTCCAAGAGTTTCTAAACTGTCAAATAAGAAATTACAAAGGTAGATGAGTTTTGAATGATTAGATAATGTTTGAATAGAACTAAGCAAACTAATCCTATATGATGAGATTTGGCTCCTCTTTTTCTCCATAGTATTTCATCATCTAGGACACCCATATGCTCATAAGTCATTTCGTTGTAATGGGTCCAATAAGACCCCTATTTGCATACAAAATTTAAGTTTATTAACTTTTGCTTCTCTACCTTACCCCAATCTTGTTTAGGATGCACCCTAAAAGTTTTCTTGGCTTGTTTTAAGCTGGTCTAATAATCTAATGCTAACTGGCCAAGATGGTCTTGGTCAACCCAAGTGCTTCACACTTGGCTAAGTTAAGGTGTGACTTAATTTTTTTTAATTATGAAAATTTAAAATAATTAAATTTTAGTTTATTAGAAGTTTAGTAATTAACATGAAATTTGACAAAGATGCATTACATGGATTTAATCAAAAAATTAGGTTGAGGAAAAAATGAAATCCTATAAGTTTTCTAAATCAAGGAAAGGATGAAAAAGTTAAATGCCTAAATTTGGATGTGATATTTAGATTAGTGAAGATGTAGCTTATAATAAATAAGCTAATATTCTATTTTATAATGAAAATGTAAACCTTTTCAAAGTTGATGTCTATGTCCTTAATCCTTAAAGCTTGCTAAATACTTCAAGGTTTTTCGGAGACCACTAATTCACCATCTTAAAGTGTGTTAGGTTTGATCATTAAAACAAAAGCTAATCAACACTAAACAAGCCAATAAGAATAAAATACTAAATATTTATAGCTTGACTCATAAAGCACAAATGTGATAATAATCTCTCTCTTTTATTGATCCCTAGACATAAATATTTAGATCAAAATATAAGTACAAAAATATATTACTATGAAATGAGGTAATAAAAATGAAAAGTTGGAGCTCCAACTTAATTCATACTCGCACATATAATATGTTCCTACCCACTTTTTTAAACCATGGTTATTCTCCCTCTTTAATACTATGAAAAAAAGAGGTATAATTTATACAATTTGTGTTCCTTGAATATTGTCTTATGAATTGAAATTGATCAGTAGGAAGGAATTTTGTAAATGTCTACCAATTGTTGTTTGGTAGAAACATACGTGAATTTTATTAAGCCTTTAACTACTTGGTCTCCCATAAATTTATGTTACACTATGTGTTTTCTCTTAGAATGATGAACTTGGTTCGTTGCATAAGCCATGGCATTAGTATTATCAATTAAATGGAAAAATGTGAGAGACCTAAACATTGTCTTGAAATTATTATTTGAAACATAACTCTTGAGCAACACAACTTTCAATCACTACATACTTGACTTCTATGTGAAAATGGCTTTGCAATTTTTTCTTTTTTTGTGACCATGAAATTAAAATATTTTATAGTAATTGATATGTACGTAAGATAGTTTTCTTATCTATAGTAGGGCTTATAAAGTCTAGATCTGGGAAACTTATAAGATCTCATTGATGAACATTGTTAATATGCTTTAAACATATGTTAGTTATACTTTCTATATATTTGAAGATTAATTAAATCACCTTTAGACAGATTTTCATAGGATTTTATTGAAATATTACACATAAGCTAACACTAAATAAATGTCTGATCTATTAAGTATAAGATATAATAGAGATCTAGCAAGTTCTTCATAAAGTTTTGATCAATATATTTCATAATTTCATCTATATGTAAATGGATTGATTGACTCATTATAATCTCCTTATATTACACATGTTCATGACCAATTTTTTTTGAATAAATATTTTAAATACTTAGCTTGTAAAAAAAAATTATCATGTTTTAGTTACATAATGTGTAATCCAGAGAAGAAATTAATTTAACTTATTATACTTATCTCAAACTCCCTTAAAATTAAGTTACTAAGTTCCTTACACATACTTTCATTTAAGAATTAAAAAAATTGTCCTCAATATAGACTTGTATAAGAAAGAAAATATCATTTAAAGATTTTAGGAATACTATGTTATCTATTTTTTCTTTCTTAAAATCAGTATCAATAGGATAATAACTCAATCTTTGATACCATAAACAAGGTGCTTTCTTATGGCCATAAAATCCCTTCTCAAGCTTATATATATAATCGAAATGTACACGGCTCTCAAATCTTATGGACTGTTCTATACAAACATCTTTTTTTAATATCCTATTTTAAAATAGAAATTTTACATCTATTTGAAATAATCTAAATTTTTTATGACATGAATATAGTAAGAAAAGTGTAATGGCCTTTAATTGTGTTACTAAAAGAAATAACTCAAAATATATACCTTCAACAAAGTTATAATGCTTACCAGTAGATCCACTTTTGTTCCTAGTAACCACACTCTTTTCAACTAATTTATTTTTAAGTATCCATTTAGTTCGAATCACTTGTTGATCACTAAGCTTAAGAAATAGTTCCTACACTTAGTTTCTCTCAAACAGATCTTACTCTTCTTTCATTACCTAAGCCTAATTGTTAAACTTGTGGGCTTGCCTTATGCTTATTTATTCTATGAAAGATACAAATGTAATTTGATTAAAAAAACTATTATTACATAAAAAATATTACTGTGAAAATAAATACTTATGTAAAATATTTATTTATATATATAAAATATAAAAATAATAAGATCTACAGTGGTTTCATAATATTAAATTTTAAAATGAGATTTTTTTATTACATAAGTAATTAATTTTGTTGAAATAAACATTATAAAAATATTAAAAACTAAAAATAGATCTAAAATGTGACATAAATAAAAAATGAAACATCGAAAATCTTTTAATTATTAAATTGTGATGCGGTCTATTGAATATCTTCATATTACAAAAATAATGACAGTCATTGATGAGTATTCATCAGCTAGTTATAGTACTAAAAAATGATACACTCAAGAAATATTGTAATGCTTAGCATCAAAATATTTTGATTTTAAAAAAATAGTTTGCAATATTGTCAAGTATGTAACTATATAGAAGATAACATGTTAGACCACACTATACAATGTTTTATTAATAGTAAAAACTCTTTTTTATTTAAAAACAATTTATAACATAAAAAATTTCTTTCATGTAAACATTAAAATATTAGAAATTATATAATATCAAAGAATTTTATGTTCCATATCAATTTATAAATTAATTAATTTTTCATAAATAAAATACAAACCTAAAAAATTATAATTCTATTAATAATTAAATTAAAAATATAAATATAATAACTAGAAATATATTAAGAAACAAAAAAAAATATCATCAATCTAATAAATTATTAATATTATAAAAATTATAAATTATTTATGTAATACAAGAATAATAGACCTCTTCATCCTACAAGATTAAAACACCAACAATATAAATACAATATATTAAAAAATTAAAACTTATACAAAAAAATTTATTAATATAGTAAATTTTTAAAAAACTAAATGATATTATTATAAAATATTTGTAAAAACTTTAGTGAGGAAGAATAAATACAAATTTAAATAAAAAAATGTAAAATAATAAAGATTAAGTACATGAAAAAATAAAAAAGGTAATAAATTAGTGTTCATTTTCTTATATAACCTTTAAATGACATATATGATGATAAACAAGAGGAAGACTCATGAATATGATAGTTAACATTTTCTTTTAATGTTGTATATAGTTCTTACTATTCGTGCCTACTCTAAAATAATATTCAATAGACAAATTGTACTCTAATCATTAAAGAAATTGAAATATTTATCATATTCTTATTTGAAATGTCATATTCATTATTTTTTGTTAGTTATCTATGTTTTTCTTAGTATAACAAAAATTTATTTTTTATACTTTAAATATTTGAAGTTATTTGTTATTATAATCAATCTTATCATTTTGAAATATTTTATATTTTTTTACATATATGTGTTTATTATGATAATGATTATTCTGTTAAATCACATTAATATCGTGCATTGTTGATCAACTTCTTTTTTTAAATCCAAAAATGTTTTTCGCATTATTCACTAGAACATAGAATATGGTCACCTTAATTTTTTAACATTGAATTTGGTAAATAATTTTTTTTGTCACTAAAGTTATGTTTTATGTGTTTTAAAGTTTTTTATATATATTATCATATTCTCAATGTTTCTAATGATACTTCAAATTTTCTAAAATATTTATATTTTTAATTTAACCATTTTAAATGTTTAATAATAATGAAGTCTAATTTTTAATTTTTTTTCTTAATGTAAGGAATTTGAGTCAATAATTTTCCTTATTTTTTTCGTTTTGATTTTTTAATTATCTTGCAACTTTTTAAAATATGTTTATGAAAGGCAAAAAAAATTTGAGAATAAATTTTATTTCGACAAGACATTCCAAATTATTTTAATTTAAATAAAATTATGTAAATAAGGAAATGAATAACGTTAGAATTGTTTAAAGTTTTAAAAATTATGTCATACAATGTAAAGAATGTTCTCCTTATAGTGTGATGATTAAGAATAAATTTGTTAAATGTTAAAAATTTTAACTTAAAAAAGTAAACTAATATGCTTTATTTTATACATTCAAATTTTTCCAATGATATAATCAAATCAAATAATACAAAAAAAATTTCAAATTTTTTAATATTATAAAACTTAAGCATTTAAGGCTTTTAAATAACTTTTTAACATTTTTAATAAATGATATAGTAGGAATTTAGAAGTCATAGAGAAGAAAACAAAGATAAATAATATACAAATATAAGAAAGGGAAAAAATATAATGATAACAATACAATAAATTTTTAGATTTGTTGTATAATGCTTCATGCTAAAAAATTTAAATAAAAAAATATTAAACACAATATTTCAGTAATAATAGTAATAATAATATATAAAATAAAAAAGATTAACCATATCAATTATATGCACAACATAGTCATAAAAAGTCATATCTATAATATCAAAAAGACAAATATTAAATGACATATATTGAATGAGATTTTCAATTAATTATAATATCAACAATTAGATAAAAGAAATTAGTAATCCTTACATTTTAAAAGAAAAAACATTGAAATAAATAATTAACCAAAAAAAAAAAATATTACAAATGTAAAAATTATAAATACATAACTAAAACATAGATATCATAATGAAATAATTGAATTATTGATAAAACATAGCATCAAAAATCCTTTATTGATATTCCAAGTTAAACAAAGTTAATATTACAATAAAAAATTTTCAAAATTACTAAAATGCACAAAATAATCGAGATAATGGGACACTTTAAGCATCAAAATTTAAATCTATAGCTTATCTACAAAACAATATTCCTTTCATGGTAACCATAATAAATTTTTAACAAACTGGAGCAAATTATTAATTTATTTAAAAAATAAAAATTTTATATCCTAAGTGCAAAAACATTGAATAAATAATGTAGTTGTGAATTAAGGGAAGGCCATTGCTTCTACGAAATTGATTTAGCTGGATAGAGACAATGCTTATGAGTCTTATTGGAACTTATTAGTGCACAAAGTAATGCATGTGAAGTATTAGTACATCACTCACAATAGTAAAAAACCATATTTAATTATATTATGGTAGAGGATGATCTACATAATCAACATTTGTAAATATTAAGTAATGCATAACCTTAAAATAATTGATCCTTGTATGACAACACAAAAAGGCAAGAGGAGTGATAACATGACTATTTTTTTTATAACATTTTGTAATAATTCATTTCTTTTATTTATATGTTATTTATTCAAGTAATTATTCAATAAAAAATTTCAATTATTGATCATTTTTTTTTCTTTTGCTAGTTACATCGAACCATTGTTTCTTGCATCATATCATAATGATAAAAATCGTTATGTTGTTTTTATACTTTTTGTTGAGTGTTTCCAATCATGTATCTCAACATGAAGTAGTTTAATCTACTATAGAGCTCAATTAAATAATTAATTGGTAAATCTACGGTTGAAAATAAGTAAATGAGTGTTGGAGACATTGCTTAACAATGTGTTAACTTCAAATTTCGTTTCTAATAGATTGAGTACTTAGTGTAATACTTTTCCATCTTGAACATGTCTTCTATATTCTACTCTGGATCAGAATTATTAAAGTAATCACTTATTACTCAAATGACACATAGGTGTACATTCGTCGGACTAATGGTAAGGGGCGTTGTTTAGTGGGATCTATATATAAGTGAAAATGTCAATCTCTATCATAAAAAAGGTTGTGAATAAAAGACTAAATAATAGTCAATAGTGAAATTAATCATAGGTTTAAACTTTAAACATCAAGAATCGAAATTATTTTAACAAAAAGTCTTCAATTTAATATGCATATTGATCACACAATGTCATGTCCTTTAAAATTATTCTTTTTGTTTTGAACACTAGTTATTATACTAATTTTATGATAACACCCATGCATTTCTAATTAATTTGATGATTGAAATTTTTTTTAATAACTTATATTTATGCTCATGGAAGAACTTATAAATAATGAATGTTGAACTTTATGAACATCATCATAGTTGGAGAAACTGATATTTATGATATTTATTTTTAATTTAATTTTATAAATTTTAATTTTATTTAATAGATTATGCTTTATTAAAAACATTTTAATAAAACACAAAAATTTGAAAAAATGTTTTATCCCTAAAATCTTTATTTCAATTAATCATCAAGCAAAGCCTAAGATTCTTAATTTTCATAACTTTAAAAATAATCTTTCCTTGATCACTTCTGTGAAAACATTCTATCAATAATGCAAAATGTAAATTAAGAAAAATCATATTGTTCTAAATGACCAAAGGAAATACTTTTCTAAGTGTTGAATCAAGGCATGGCCCTTAAAAACATATTCTACGGTATCTGAACATGGAATCACTCTTGAACTAGTGATTTGCATATTAATAAGCAAAGGTCTACAAAGTGAACTAGAGGGTAGCTAACCTTATATGTTTGACTAATTATGAAACAACAAGTAAAGCCTACATACAACAACCTCACAAGTAGAAAAAATTCGTGGGAAAAAATTACAAATTGATTTTGCATAGATCACTAAAATAATTTTGAAGCAAATGTGCACTATTCAATTATGTGGTTAGATCGAACAATCTAAAATTCATTTTCTTTTTTAAAAACGTACATCAAAAAAAATTATTTGAAACCATAGCGATCATAATCAAATGTCAAACATTTATCTTTTAAAAGATGTATAGATTTAAATCTAATCATTTGGTTTTGAAACTTTCAAGATCGAATCATTGAAGATTCATCTTCCATTCTTAAATGTGTAGAATTAAATCTTTCTATCCAATTATTCAGTTTTATTATATATTGTTCTAGATTAAAATCACTAATGTATTTATCATTTACCTTAATTCAGCCACATAAATTGGGAATTTAATAATCAACATTAAAATCAACTAAGTGGCTATCATTTACCCTGATTTAATTGCAAAAGTTTTAATATATTGATATAGATTTTCAATCATGTGGCTCTTATTTTTCATAATCTATCTTATACAAAAAAACCTAAAGATGATTGATGGATTGCAATGGTTATTTTATGAGCACTAATGCACTACCCAAACCAGTATTTGTTGTAAACAACTATTTTAAAAAAGTTATTCTATTACAGCCATTCTACACACAGTGAATAACTGGGATGCTCTATAACATCTTTTAATCAAATAAAATATGTCTATAAATAATAGATTTTTTTAATTAAAAAGTTATGTGAAGGAACAACAACATTTTAAACTACAAAATTTAAGTCTTAACAACTAATACTAATTATTATTTCCATTTGTTGTCTCCATCATTCTTGGAGCTCTAACTCTTTTTTCTTTACATTCAAGTAAATTAAAAAGACATTTGTGTTTTGTTATATATTTCATTAAGCATAGTGTTATTATATGCAACAAATTAAAAACTCTTGTTGTAATTTTTCTTTTTCTACAAGTTTCATTTAATTGAAAGATTTCTACAGCCCATTTATTTTATTTCATTTTGTTGAGCAATGTCTTTTTTGAAAGTCTTATAGTAATTAGTTTTGTTTTTCCTAGCCTTTATTTAGGGAGGCTGTAGGATTGAATTTGAATTGAATCGCCAAAGATTTTTGTACATTTTGATTAGTTCCAAATTTTTTGTTTTTTATTTTACATTAAAAATTTAAATATAATTAACATATTTCTTAAAAATTAAATAACATAAAAGTGTTTAACATTGATTTTCTTATGTTAACAGACAATCTAAAATTATTTCTTTAAAATATTTTTTAAAAATACCTTTTCAAATGTCGAAATACTTTTCATAGAAATTCATCACTCTTGATAAACCAAGTTTCAATTAGTTTGTCCATATAAAGTAATAGCTTAAATTAATACATTAACAAGTTTTTGTAAACTTACTTATGAAGTGAAAACAAGTATATGAATCTCAAATACTTAAATTCTATAACTTCCTATACTTTTTTATTAATGGAACATGGTACAATGAGCTTAAATTTAAGATGAAAAACACAATTTTTAAAGTATAGATGTTTAAGGCTTAGCTAAAAAAATTTCACAATTTGAGATGAAGAGGTCATAGTTGCTACCAATAGAATTTACGTTAATAGAATATTCAGTAGTGTTTCATTGAGATATCAAATATTGATTCATGTTAATTAGATATTCTATCTATAATAGTTAGGTATTTATTGAAAAAGGTTTATTATAGCCATTAGATAGTGCATAAAAGCTATGTGCAAAGCCATAGCCAAACAGCTTAAAAAGCCTTTTTAAATATGTTAATATAATTTTTTCAAATGGCTAATGCAATGACTAATCAATTTGCCCTTTGGTTGACTATGGCCATTGGAACCAATCAGAGGCGATACAAACAATCAAGTCCAATGCTAAATAAGTAGATGAATTATGGACAATTTAATCAAGATGGATTTGATCGAGGGCATCTGATCATGTTGGATGAAATCAGGATCATGATTTAACCACCATGAAGTTAGATTTGATCTCAATCATTGGATTGAAACAGAATAATTAAGAGTTGCATGATTAAGGGATAAGACAAAAAGTGCTCTAGTCATCTAATAAGTCAAGATGAAGCTTCAACCATGAAATATTGGAATAAATCATATGAATTAGATATAAGAGTTGAAATAGACAATGATATGGATGTTCATCATCAATTAATAAAGTAGAGGCGAGCTCCATCATGCAATATTTAAAATGTAAGATTAGATAGTGCTTAATGCTCCTTGATTTGGATGCAGATAAGAATAAGAGATTTAGTTTCACACAATAGGGATGGAAAAATATTTGGACTTTATAAGAACTTGAATGGGACTAACATTCATACCTAATTGAGGTTGGCTCCTCTTTTGTGTGCATAGAAATTCATCACCTGGTCTTACTTGTAACATAAAGGTATATGCAGGTTTGACTTGACCCCATATGCATACTTGGATTGAGTGCTAGCCAGCTTTTACCAAAGCCTTACCCCATATGGTTTAGGAAATCATGATCAACCATAATAGCCTCATCTTAATTTTGTTTCAACTATTTTTTTCTAATCTAAGGCTTGCGAGTGCCTGCTCGGGCTAGCCCAGCTCGGGAACTTTACAGTTTGGCACAAGCAGGAACGTGGTAACTTTTTCATAATTCTAGTCATGAAAAATTTTACATAATTAAATTTTTCTAATTTAATCATTGAAAAACAAACTAACAACAAATTTCACAAAGATATGATTTAACCAAGAAAATAGTTATAAGATTAAAACGAAGAATCCTATTCATTTATTAAATTATAGAGATGATTGAAACAATTGATACATGAATATGATTTAAAATTGAAACAAAATGAGAGTGCCTTCCAATAAACTAAAATTCTATAATAAAAAAGATCCTCAAATCTAATGCACATGTCTTCAACCATTGAGAATTGCTGAACAATCCAAGATACTTTGAAGATATCTATTTTACACTAGACAAGCCCATTAAAATAAAATACTAAATATTTAAGATTTGACTCATCAAATATAAATGTGACCTAAGAGCTTCCTCTAGTATGCCTTAACTTTTTTGCGATCATTATATTCACTAAGGAAATAATAGGACTACCACTCTCTTGAAGTTATTAAGTAGGGAAATGCACACTTAAAAAATTGTAAGGTGTATTAGAAAAAAAATTTAATAACATGGATACAAAAAAGAAACATAGAATATAATTGAGTAAAAAAGTTATAATTATTGAAATTATGGTTTGAATGTTGTTACATTTAATAGAATTTTAAACTTAGAAATTACTTTTAAAATTTTCCACAAGTTAATAGTAACATAAAAAGGTACATCCTTTGTTTAAGAAATTAAAATAAATATGATGCCATATGATTAGGTGTTGTTCAAAATTCTTTCTAATGGATCTATTAAAAGAATGTTTATTTGATTTATTAACATTATTAATGGACTTGCTAGTTTGGGAAAGGCTATCTCTATGAATGAACATGTAAAAATGATCCTTAGAATTTTGCCAAAGAGTATAAGCCTACAAGATTACTACAAAAAACTTCTACTATAACTTTCGATGACTTTATAGATGAGCTCATGACTAATGAACTAGAGCTAGAGAAGATAAAAGAAGAGAAATGATTGATTTAAAACAAATTTAAACGAAAAGTAAATAATAACATTAAAGATAGTAGACGATACCTTAGAACAGGAGACTATTGATGAAGATAGCATAGCTCTAATTTTTGAATATTAATATAAAAGTTTGGGCATTGCAAGAAGGTATATAAAATAAAGTTCCAAAAAGAGGGAAGAAAAAAGAAAATCCTTTTCTTGAAGTGTGACAAGCTTGGACATATCAAACTAACATGTATTATGGTGTAAGATGGAATTAAAAAAGAGTAGAATGCAATGATGAAGAGCAAGAATTACAAGAAGAAAGCCTTGAATAAAGCCTAAAATGACTTAGAATAGACTAACACAAGTGAAGAGAAAGAGCATAACGAAGGGCTATTTTTGATGATCGTTCAAGAGGTTGAACAAGAAAAGGGAACATCATTAAGTGAAGTAAAGGTAAGTTACCATAATGAAGGATTACCTTAACAATTAATTTGGGTGTGTAATAAAATGAAACTTTATGTAAGGAAAATAAGAAACTAAAAAAAAAATATACTGAGTTTTTAAGACTTTGTGAACATATTAGGGGTTGGGCAAGCAGATATTTAACGAACAAGTAAATGGCTAATGATGGATTACCAAAAAACATTAAGGGCATGCACCATTAGTTATAGAATTAATGATCTTAAATCGTTAAAATATGCTTTTTCATTATTAAATAGAAAAATTATTAGTACAAATATTTTTTTTCTAATAATAGAATATTTCATATTCATTGGGGTAATAAAAATGTCAATATTTTATAGTGTTACACTAAAAAATTTATATGTCTTTATATAATGCAAATTGACTATACAACACATGTATGTGTTGTTAAAGCTCATATTTAATCTACATTTCCTAGCTTTCATTGGAATTTAGGGAAAATTTTAGATCAACCACTAAAAAATATGCTTAACATAGAAAGGTTTGGATTCATATGCCCAATAATTATTTTATAATTGTAGGAAGGTTTTCTTTTGAAGGACAAGTAATACATCTAATTCTTTGATATTTGATGTTTAAGACACACGAGTAAACATATCAATTTATTCACCCAACAAGAAGCCTACATTGAAGCAAAAGTAGTACTTAGTGAAAGAAAAGTAGTACTTAGTGACATCTCAAGAAAATATAACAAAATGACTAAGTACTATTCGAAATTCTATATTTTTTATTGCTAAACTTTATTTTTTTAAAGTGTAAAGTATAATTTTCATAATATAAGTCAACCATGTGATAGCAATTTTAGAACTCTAGTTGATTTTGTTACATGTAAAAAGAGTAAACATAATACTTATTACAATGTAAAGAAATAACACTTACATGATTTCAATAAAGTAAATAGTTCCAAAATAAAATGTTTGTGTCATATGTTAGTGGGTTTAATTTATAGTATAGAAGACTTTGTCATATAAGAGTTCAAACCTTTAGAAAAATGATTAAATATAACTTAGTAAGAGGTTCAACTAAATTGTCTTTTGGAGATGATTATGAATGATCTTTGACCTTTCTAAAGTAAATTGTTTGGACATATACACTACATTAGTATAGGACATAAGAAATATGGACTTGTTATATTAGATGACTATTCTAGGTATACGTACATAATTTTCTTACAAAAAAGGAGTAAATCTTGTGGAAAATTTCATATCTTAATGACTAAAAGAGAAAATGAGCTTAGTTACAATTTAGTTGCCATTAGAAGTGATAATGAAGATGAATTTACAAGTGAGAAATTCATTTAATATTTTAATAATAATAGAATTTCACAAACATTTTCTAATAACTTTGGTAAAGGACTAAGATCCCTTCTAGATTAAACTAATTGAGAATAATTTGATCTAATTCTACATAAATATTTCATTACTTTTTGAAAATTGATCCATCAAAGCATGGTTGTCTTACAGTTAATGTAGCCTTTTCTAAAACCATTTGTCTTTTTATTTCCTTATCCATGTAAATAAAGGCCCAAAGAATAAGAGTTCTTTTATGCACCATTGATTGACTTAATCAATGAATTCATTCATTACATCCCACATACGATTGGAGGGACTCTTGTATCAATGAAGTGTAGTTATTGCATTAAAGTATAAAATTTTTATCCAAGGAGCCTATATTTCTTACACAATTTCTCAATTTACCACTTGAGTTTAATATACATTTTGCTTTAGTAAGCAGCATCTTTTTTCCATGGGCTATCAGTGAGCAAGTGAACTAACTACTCATCCTCATTTAAGGTTTCACAATGGATGCCTTACATTAATAATACACAAATCTCATTAGATTTATTCCAAATGTAGTTCTCAAATTCTAATATGTTAGATACATTATGAAATTAGCTATTATTAACCATAGGTTTCATGAGAGCAATCACAATTGTTTCTTGTTTTGAGTAGATGAATAAACTACCTTAAATGGCTCTTTTTTTGTACCTTTTTTATTACAAGATAGGATGTTATTCAATAAAAGTCATTTGTTATGAAATTTGAGAAGATTAGGCACTTTTACAACTCATACTAAAACTAACATGCCTCTTTAATGATTTCTAATATTTTTCTTTGAGTGCCTATCATAAACTTGGTTCAAATCTTTCACCTTACATTGCATTAATCTAGAAGTTCTAGATCATTTAAGATAGTCATTGCTAAAATCTTAAAATGATTTAAGTTTGTCTGTTGGTAAGCATTATCGTAAGACTCTAGTAAATCAAAAACTTAACGTAATAGTCTATTCTACGTTTGGATTTTTCCTAAAAAAATCTAATTATAAATAATTTTGTTCAAAATTAAATGTTGTTCCATGATAATTCATTTGCCAACTTGGATTTCCTTAAGCATGTGCTGATTCTATTACTAATTGCATCAACTAAATCATTTGTGACTTTTTATAATTCATCCTTGTAATAGAGCAATTTGGTGATGCCTCAATATTTTTTAATACAACATCCCTATCAAAAATGAAATTATCAAAATGTAGTGACTTTTCATTTGGAAAGTTGCCTAATTCATAAATAATGGATTATTATGATCATACTCATTCACATTTGTCTATGCTTTTTTATCTTGCATATTTGGTGACATTTTATTTTGTTTACATTGAAGATAGGTTTGACCTTGGCCATAGAAGTTGATTTAATAACTAATTTATAATATTGAATTCATTGGCATAATCTATTTGAGTTTCTGAATATTTTGTTATGTAAAATCAACTAGGTAATTCCTTCACAAGGTCCACTTCAACACACGTCTTGTTTATGCTTAATCTAGTTAGGATTGAAGTACATATAGTATCTTGTATAGGATTTTTTACTTCTATTGCCTAGGAGTAAAGGGTTTCCTTATTGAAAAATCGAAATAAATCTAAAATTAGAGCTAATGATGATTTATATAACATTCATGTTAAACTCATTATGCCACTTAAATATAGTTTTTTTGAAGTCACGATGTTCCATACTTGGTGAGGTCAACATTTCAAATAATCTATTAAATGTAATTAGTTCAAGTCAATTATCCTAAAATGGTACCTTTTAGTCTCTAAAAATTTTGATTTTCTTAAATGCCACTAGAATGTTTCCATATATGGAAAAATTTGTGCAAAATTCCTCATTAATTCAAGCCTGAATAGTGTGTCAATTTTTTAAAATTCTTCTTCATTGAAAATAATTTTTTGTTGACCAATGAATGTTCTCTTTGGTTGATTTGAACTAGTGAAATGTTAGCAACCTAGCAAAAACCTCAATAAATGAATGGCTTAGAGAGGTGAGGCCCTCTAAACCTACAACAACGACTTGCAGGCTTATTAGCCTAGTATGACTAAAATAGTGTTGAGTGTAGTACCTCACCTGAAGGGGTCCCAATCACTCCAGTCTAGCTACAATTAAGATTTTTCAAGAATACTATCACAACAATTAATTATTTAATTTTTGGTTATTTAGTATTATTGCTCATGTATTCAATAGAATCATAAGAAAAGAATGTTTGGGATATGTAATATTAAGTACTAATTTCTTAACAATGAAACAATTGTGTGGATCATAATTTAACATTATTTTCCATTATAAAATGGACAATAATCAAGCCATCTTACATGACAACTAGTCATGAGAAGATATACTAATTCTTACATGTTTTGAATACCATAACTAATATGTGTACAACAATTGATTAAAATTTAAAAATTTAAGGTTGGCATAAAAACATATGTATCAAGATTATTAGCAATTGAAAAACAATTCTCAACATATATATTTAAAGATAAAGAATTCTATTTCATTTACATTCCTTATTCAACCTATTTTGATTCACAAAGGATTCTTCCTATCAATTTGGTGAGGCTTAATTCCTTATGATTCCTTCATGATTTCTTAAGCTTTTTGTTTTGGAATAAAAAAAAACTTTTTATTCGTTAGAGGAAGTAATGTGTGGTCAGTGTGAAGTATTTTAAGTTCTTATACCAAACAATGTCACCTATGAATTCGAGCATATTTACATGGCATTGAACAAATAGTTTTCCACAAAGAGTAGTGTAATAAAACTTTACTTAGATTACAAAAGTAATTTGATATATACCCTTGATGTTACATATGTAAAGCATACAAATTGGTCCTTAAAAATAGGGCCTTTTCATGCATAAAATTTCTCAATTTCAATGTTAAAAAGTGTTTGTGTAAATGCTTGCATATGCATATATGATGTGTGAACTAAAACAATTTTTGATCAAATAATTTAATTCATAAAAATTAAACATTAGAAAATGTTTTTATTCTTCAAATAAAAATTTTTATTTTTGAGCAACATATTTTTGAATATCAAATACTTCAAAATTGAATGAAATTCTAGCAAAACATTGCCATATAAATAATTTTTTGAATGTGATTCAATAGTGAAAGAAATCTTTAAATAATTATAAAATAACAACATTTCATATTTTCTTAAGTTAATCATATATTATTTCAAAAACATTAATGTTTTTCTCATGTAATGTACGATATTGCTTTACAAAAAAAAGATTTCTACTTTTTTTTTCAAATTTGTCATGCAATTCATCAATGGAGGAACATGACTCATCATAAAATAAAATATTTAAATTAACATCGTTGAACATTTACCTCGATAATTTGCTATAATGCCAATAAGCTCCATATTAGTTTGGGGGACTCCTCCTTCTCTTCATTTTCTTCTCTTTCTTCATCTTCCTTTTCTTATCAACACCTTTTGCTTTTTTCTTCATATTACCCTTCTAACACACACATAGCCTCAAAAAAATGTTTTTGCATTAACATTTTAGTACAAATTTCTTAGGATATCGTACAAAATAAATATTATACCTTTTGAATAATGTTAAGTACGTATGTTCATAAGAAATATTCATAATAATGTTATGCATTTTTCAATTAATTTCCTCATCTTTAAATCAACTTTTTGAGAAAGTAGCTGGAGAGGATTTTGCCAAAATGAAATTGTTGACTAATGAACATTGGTGGAAACTTGAGCATGCTCCTAAATGGGATTTTACAAATTGTAAAAAAAATAATGTAATTTTTCTATAGAGGATCTACTCTATAATGTTAATCATATGGAATGTAGAACATCTCCAGTCAACACACAATCTAATTTGATACAACTTGTTCACTATTTTATGTAACCAACAGATGAGAATTGGGATTAATGAATTTTTTTCATAATCCAAAATCTAGTTTGATTTTTATTTTTACATCTGGTTCATAAAAAGAAAAATATAAGGAAAAGTATAATAAAGTAAATAATTTAAAAGTTTTAATATATTCAACCATTTGATCATATTGAACATCAACTCCACAGAATTCTATATCCTGGACTATATAATCACTCCTTTACTTAATGTGAGTTGTGGGAGATGGCCATAGACCAACATTCTTTTATCAACAAAATGTGTTCCCAATCCTCTAACAAAATGAATACTAGTAGCATTTACTTCAATAAAACACCTTAATATAAGCCTTGGAGTAAATTCTTCAGATTTCTAGTAATAAAAGGTCATACTCTTGAGTTAAATGTTGTGGCGCAATAATGCCTCAATGTAAGGTTGCTAGTAATTTACCATTTAGAGAGTTTTAAGTTAAGATCTTTCTTTGTTGACAAATATAACTAAGTGTTTTTCATAATGTAGTCACAAAGAAATTAAGAAAGCATTAACCCTAATTTAATTGCACAGATATGCAATAAATATAACTAATAAATTGAGATTAGAACTTAGGAAAGAAAATCATAAGATTTTTATGATTTTGAAGGTATGAAAGTGCTATGTTATAGAAATAGAGGAATGCACTTCAACATGATCGAAAACTAATATTTCAATCAAAGTCCCATGAAAGACCACCCATTAAAACTTTCTTTCAAATCTATATCATTATGAAAGACATCTTATGTGACCTATATTTGACATTGATTATGTTATATTACATTGGATAAATTAGCTTATTCTTTTTTTTATTTTGTTTATTTGTTATTTTTTTGGCATACTTTATGAGAAATTTTGGCTCATACTTAATTTTATGATTGAAGTTGCGATGCTTAATCTCCTTAACATATTGTAATGTAATTTCCTTATGCTATTTCTCTCATTTCTTGAAGTATCTTTGATTTTTTATTTTATTATCTAATTCTTCTTAACCTTCACAATCCTTCAATTTAGTTATATTAAATTAATTAAAATTTTCTCATTTTAGGTTTAATATATATTTGCTTGAAACTGAAATTATTGTTATTGTTTAATAATTTTCATAATTCATAGTAATTCCAAATGAGGATCAATTAACAAAAATATCATTAGGCTTGTCGTAATGAGCTCTATCCATCTAACAATTTATTTTTGTAATTTTAAATATTTTATTTTTTTGAGGATTTGGCAATATGTTATGAGACATTTTGATAATTATCTTACTTGAAAATCTATGATTTTAAGTGTGATGTCCTTAGTATCATAGAATTCAAGTTCTTGTATAATTTAGATCATTTGCGATAACTTTTTGCTTATCCTTGCTTCTTTAGCATGTTACTATAGATATCCTCCCACACGATTTTAATAATGCCTTAGCTAAATGCATTGCTTCAGTTTCTTTAGTTGTTGATTGTAGATGTTTTCCTAGATCACTTTAGTGTCTTGGAATGTAACTTTTCATATAATTTTATTTCCTTAAGATTTTAATCATTTGTTTATTTATTTTATTATTTAATTCTAAATCACCTCTTCTATGATTTTTACATCACATTGACTTCATCATACATTATTGTTTTAATTTATGTTATTTTAGCTTTAATATATATTTACTAAATATTAAAATAATTCTTTATGATTTTTTGCTTATTATCATTAATAACACTTTTAATTAAAAAAAATTTAATTGAGATGAAACCAATGTTGTTTTGCATGTCTGAATGAGGCCCATCTAATTAAATATCCTTGTATTTATTTCAATACATTATTTTTTATGACTTTGGCATCGTTTAGTTACACATTTGAATCGTACATGATTTGATGCCCTGGGTTGTCATGCTTGGCCTCTTTAACATCTTGGGATTCATCCTTTCTACTCAATTTATATGGTTTTTTAAAATTTTTTCTTTGATTTGGTCAAAAAACCATATAATTTGAAGTCTCCTCTGATGTGAACTTTGGATCACATTTAATTGGTTACATTATATTTCTAAGTTAACCCATCTTAGGTATAATATATATTTTCTTATTGTTAAAGCAATAATTAATTGTTATTTATGGCATATTTAATTTGGTAATTTCTTGAATTTCCTAATGAGGTTTGATTGAGGTAAAACACACATCTTTGTATAAGTCTTAATCAGTTCTCTATCTAAATAAGTAATTATTTTTAAATATTAAAATATTTTGTATTTTAAGGCCTTGGTAGTTTCATTAGAAAATTTGATTCAAATCTAACTTGATTATTGAGGATGTTATAATCGTTCATTTCCGTGTCATGGAATGCATCGTTCAAGTACAATTTATCTGATTTCTTCAAATATTTCTCTTTCATTTAATCATATGCTTTAAAACACTTATTCTCTTGTCCTATAACTTTTATATCCCTTTTATTTTATTAAATTACTTTATTATAGTTTAGCTCATTTCAACTTCAACATGTGTTTGCTTAATTTTAAAATAGTATTTTATTATTATTTATAGTTATTGACAATGGAAACACGTAATAATTTCAAACTAGTTTTAATCCAATTAAAACAAATATTGTTGGACTTATCTAGGTGAGATATAACTAATTAAATATCCATTTGTATATTTTTGGCATTTTATTTTCTATGTTTTTGTCACTCTTTCTTAGAGATCTTTATTGATATCTTATTTGACAATATAGGTTATTAACTTAACATTTTTACTATCTTGGAATGGAAATTTTCAGCATAATTTATCCTTTTTTTTTAAATCTTTCATATTGTTTTGGTTATATTGCAATTTACTGTAAATGTCGTCTTCCATGGGCTTTGTATTTGATAGATTTGGTTATATTATCCTTAATTTATCTAAATTAAACTTTGATATATATTTTTTTAATACTAAAATAACAATTTACTGTTATTATTTAATTTTTTACCTCATAATGTTTCTCAATAAGGCCTGGTCAAGATAAAGCAAAAATTATTAGTCACATCTCAAAGAGTTCTATCCAATTACAACTTTTTTTCATTTTAAATAATATTATTTTAAGGTTGTAGCAAGATTCATGAGATATTTCATTATTACGTGATTTGATGATCGATAATATTATACTCTATCTCCTAGTATATTGTAACTCAACATTCATGTACAATTATCCAATATAAAACATTTTGCTTTGATATAGTTATATTTCGATATAACTCACTTTAATTTTGTGTGACGTTTAAATTGCTTTTATTTGAATATCTTACATTATTATAATTTATCTATTCTCCATTTTAATACCTATTTACTTAATAACAAAACATTAATTTTTATTATTTGTTCTTATTTAATTTTTATAATTCATAATAATTCTAAATAAAATCTTGTTGAGATACGTGAACATTGTTGGCTCAACTCAATGACTTGCATCAAATTAAATATTTATTTTAATATTTTGGAATTACTTTTTATTGTTATTTTTTCATTTTCTTTTAGGCATTTTGATTTATACTTTACATGATTAAGGATTATATTTTGGACCTTCTTAGTGTGCTATATTGCAATTCTCTCGTTTAATTTATCTCATTTCCTATAATTTTTGCTTGATTTGATTATAATAAGATCTAAAGACAAATCTTCTTGTGTGACTTTTACATCGACTTGTTTTTGGTGGATTACATTGCTTAAATTTATCTCGTTTAATTTTTTATCTCTTTTTTATAGTTTTTAAAAAATCATTTATTACTACTTTTGTGTATTTACTTGTGTAATATGTAGCAATTCTAATTGGGGACTAATCAAGACAAGCGAAACATAGTTGGACTTATCTTCGAAAGTTCTATGTAATTAAATATTCATTTTTTATAATATTAAATACTTTATTTTTTATGGATTTGGTAGGTTTTAATAGCCATTTTAATTTATAACTTATTTAATGATTGAGGTTGCTACTCTTGATCTCCTTCATTTTTTGGAATTCATCTTTTCCAATTAATTTATCTTATTTTTTCAAAATTTTTTACTTTAATTCTTTTACATTTTTATGCAACTCTACTTCTCATCTCGTGGGTCCTCTACATGGCTTCGATTTTTCTATTTTTTATTATTAAAATAACAATATATTATTATTTGTGCTTTTTAACTATAGTAATTCACAATAATTTATCAAAAGGTGCCATTAAGAAAAAGCATCCTTGGCTTAATTGGACAAGCTCTATTGAACTAAATGTTTATTTATATATTTTTAAATATTTTAATCGTAATGGTTTTGTGATGTTATTATAATGCATTTCAATTTGCATCTAACAAGGATTTCCCTAACGACTTTGATGCTATTTTGGAGTGCAACTTGTTTCAAAAATTAACTCTTTTCTTGAAATTTTTTACTTTTATTTGGTTATATTACAACAAAACTCTAATAGGCTCTCATGTGTCCTTTATATTTCTTTGATTTTCTTATATTAAATTGATTTAATTTAACTAATTTAACTTAAATATATATTTATTTTAATTTAAAAGAATAATTTATTAAAATCTCTATTGTTTGTATAGCTTATCGTAACAAAAAATGAGGTCTAATGAATATGAAACAAAAATTAATTAAAACATCTCACTGAGTAATATCTCTTCTACATCTGGGAATGATCTTCCACAAACAATTTTTAAAATTTTTGAAATGTTTCTCTTTTATTTAGCTATATTACATTGAAACTCAAATGTCGTCTCTTGTCACTTTTACGACATTTTTATTTTCATAAATTACATTGCTTCAATTTACCTCATTGCAGTTTTAATATATATTTACTTATTATTAAGAATTTTTTTTAATTTTTTTATTATCATTTGTAAGCTACAATAATTTTGAGATTATATTGGGATGAAACAAATCTCAGCAGACTCAACTCTATGACATAAAACCAATTAAGTCTTCATTTATGCAATCATAGTATTTATTTTGTATTATTTTGCTATGCCTTTTGAGATATTTTAATTCATATCTAATTTAAAAATCATGAATATTAATCTGTATCTCTTTAATATCTTGGAATGTAACTTTCTCGACTTTATGAAATTTTTTTCAAATGTTTCCCTTTTTTTATATTAATATGGAACTCTAAATGCCTTCATATATGATTTTTACGTCACATTTATTTTGCTATATTATATTGCTTTATTTTATCTAAATTTTTCTTAAATAAGTATATTTTTAAAATTGAAAATAATTCTTTTTTTACTTTTATTAATTTACTTTTGTATTTCATCATAATTCCAAATTCAATCTTATCAAAAGAAAACAATTGTCACTAGTCACATCTCAACATGGTCTATCATAGAAACTATTCAGTTTAATAAATTAAAATATTTTTCAATAATATTAATATGTTTTACGAGTCATTTTGATTGGTGTCTATTTTGTTGATCGAGGAAATCACCCTCGAGCTCCTTAGTGTCATGGAACTGTTCTTTCTCACACAATATAACTCATTCACTTAAAATTTTCACATTGACTTGGTTATGCCGTTACATAAATAAAATATAATCTCATGTGACCTAGAGGTCACAATGGTTTGGTAACATTATATTTTTAAATTTTTTTAATTCAACATTAACAAATATTTTTTTTGTGCCAAGATTATAATTTTTTTATTTATTCTTATTTAATTTTCTAATTGATAGTTATTTCAAATGAGGGTTGATCAAGTTGAAACAAAAATCTTCGTGCCAACTTAAGTCGTGCTCGACCCAATGGAATATTTTTTTAATATTTTAAAATATTCTTTTCTTTATTGTAGGCAGCCATACTAGACAATTCGATTCATAACAAATTTGATGATTGAGGATCTTGGCCTTGTTCTCCTTAGTTTCTTCCAATGTCAGTTTCTTATACTAATCTGATTTCTTCATAATTTCCACTATGATTTTGTTATTATCAAATAACTCCAGATCTTTACTTTTCAGAACTTTATATTACTTTGATTTTTTGTATTATATTTCTTTAATATATCATATTTAAGCTTTATGAGATTGTTATATAATTTTAAAAAATAATTTATTATTTAAATTTCTTATTTACTTTTTTAGTTCACAATATGTAAAAAAGGAGGTTAAATAAAGATAAAAAAAATCTTTCAACTCATCTAAAAGTATTGTATCTAATAAAATATTCATTTCCATTTTTCTAAAAAATTTATTTTTTTAGAGTTGGGATACTTTGATAGACTTTTTGTATCACACAAAATTTAATGATCATAGAGGCTACACTAGATGCTCTTAGTCTCTTCCAATGCAACTTGTTACTATAATTTATCTCATTTCTCTAATTGTTTCATTTTATTTAGATATAGTACTATGAACCACTAATTTTTTTTGTAAGCATTGCAGTTATTTGATTTAGTTATATTACACTTTTTCAATTTATCTAGGTTTAGCACCAAAATGTTTTGCATAATCCAATACAATTTATTGTTATTTATTTTGGTATGTTAGCAATTCTAAGAAAGGTTTAATCAAGTTTTAAAAAAACATTATAACACTCATTTGGATGAGTCATACCTAGTTAATAATTAATTTTAGTAACATTAAATAAGTTATTCTCTTAGATTTTTGTATATTTTATGTCACAATTTAATTTGTACTTCATTTGATAATTGAAGATTTTTTTATTGATCTCTTTAATATCATGGAACATAATTTTCATGAATAATATGTCACACTTCCTAAAAGTTGTTACTTTGATTTTGTTATAACACTATGCAATTAAAAATGTCCTCTTATATGACCTTTAAATAACTTTTATTTGATTATTGTAAATAACTTCAATTAATCACATTTCAAATTTTATTTATATTTACTTAATATTAAATCATATTTTCTTGTTATTTATCTCATCTACCATGTCAATTCGTAGTATTTCCAAACAATATCATTTTGAGTGGAATGAAATGTCATTGAACTTGTCTCAATAAACTTTGAAATTAAATGTTTATTTTTTAATTTTTACATATCTTATTCCCAATAATTTTTGCAAGATAAATGATCATTTAATACATATATTATTTTATGATATAAGATTTTACACTCGATCTTCTCAATATCTTCGAATGTAATTTTCTCATAACACTTATCTCATTTCTCCAAATTTTTGCTTTTGATTGGACATATTACGATGATAAAATTTTTCTACACTAGTTTGACGGTTCCTTGTTTTGATTTAGATATATTATATTATATCAATTGATTTTATTTCAAAATCAATATAAATAAATAAATAAATAAATATATATATATATATATATATATATATATGTATTTACTTAATATTAAAATGATAATGTATTATTATTTATGCTAGCCTTCTTTGGAAATACATTGTAATTCAAAATGAAATCTAATCAAAATTAAAAAAACTTCTTTAAACTCGACTTGGCATGCTCTATCAAATTAATACATAATTGGTTGTATTTTAAAATTTTTTTGTTATTGTGAGAGTTTTTAAAAGAATTTTATGGTTGATCTTCTCATTATTTTGAAATATTATTTCTTCGTATAATCTATCTTCTTTCTTCAAATTTTTTAATTTTGTTATATTACTAACTACAATTATGTTATCTTATGAGTTTTATATCACATATGTTTTGTCATATGACATGTCTTTAATTTTTCTCATTTTAGATTTAATATATATTTTCTTAAAACTTAAATTACTTTTTATTACTAATTATGCTTATTTATTTTTTTCAAAATAATTCTGAATGAGGTACAATTAAGAGGAAAAAAAATTCATTGGACTCGTCCCTTTAAGCTCTATCTATTTATTTGTTCATTTTTATATTTTTAATTATTTAATTTCTTAACAATTTTGTCATTCTTTGTAGATTACTTTGATTTGTACCTGATTTACTGATCTATGATGCTCTACACATTATCTTTAATATCTTTGAATTAAATTTCTCATACAATTTATTTGATTTTTCTTAATTTTTTACTTTCAGTTGGTTGTATTTTTATAAAACTCAACTTTTCCTCTCATCTGACCTCTAAATAATATTTAATTTTTAATTATGTCTATTTTACTTTGGAATAATTTTTGTAATTCCAAAAAAACTTTGATTAAGATGAATTGAACGTCATTAGAGTTCTCTTGTTAAGCTCTTTCTAATTAAACGTTCATTTTTACATTTTTAAATATTTTATTTTGGAAAGGTTTGCTATGGTTTATGAGAGAATTATATATTCTTTAAATTTTTTATATTAATTTAGCTATATTCCAAAGAACGTCCATTTCTCCTTTGTTTTGACTATTACATGGCTTAGATTTTGTTATATTATATTTTATTAATTTATCATATTCCAACATCTATATATGTGAGATTATAATAATATAATAGTTTTTAATTATTAATTATGATTTATTTCATCATTTGGAGTATTTTTAAATGAGGTAAGATCGAGAAAAATCAAATGTCATTAAGCTCCTCTTCATGGGCTCCACAAAAATTAAATGTTTTTTAAATATTTGTAAATATTTTTATTTTCTTGGTTTTATCATGTTCTATGATTAGTTTCAATTTATATCTGGTTTAACATCGACAATGTTATACTTGATCTACTTAATATATTAGAATGCATCTTTCTAACATAATTTATCTTATTTCTTCCAATTTTTTTTAATGTTGTTACATTACAAAGAATGGTAATTCTCCTCTTGGACATTCTTTAAATTTCTTTGATTTCATTAATATACTTTGCTTCCATTTCACTTACTTTAACTTGAATATATATCTACTTAACATTAATTTTTTTTATTATTTAAGCAAAATAAATTTTTTTTACATTGTAGTAATTCCAATCCCGTCTTTATTAACATCAAAAAAGCTTTTTTGGACTTCTTTTGAAAAACATTTCAGAAGTAAATATTCTATTTTATATTTTTAAAATGTTTTTATTTTTTGTGTTTAAGATGCTTTACTAGAGAATTCTATTATTGCATAATTTGATGATCGAGGATGCAACACTCAAATCCATAAACATCTTCAAAAGAAACCATGTAAAGGATTTTAACTATTTTCTACGATGTTTTCACTTGAATTGGTTATAATGCTATGGAAAATTTATTCTCCTCTTTTCTAACCATTATGTCTCTTTGATTAAATTATACTACAATGTTTCAATTTATCTTATTTCATCTTTGGTATATGATTAGATAATACTAAACAAATAATTTATAATTATTAATTTTAATTTACTATTATGACATGTCGTAGTTCTCAGTGAGCTTCGATGGAGTGGAAAAAACATAATTGAGGCATCTTAATGTGTTTTATCACATTAAATGTTTATTTTTATGATTTAAGTTTTTTTACTTTCTAGGTTTTGTAATGATTTACTATTAAGTGAATATATATTGATCTCCTAAGTATCATGGCATGCAAAATTAAAGCATATTTCATCTCATTACCTCAAAGTTGTTGCATTCATTTGGTTGTATTAATATGTACCTATAAGCCTCTTATTGTGTCAAATTTAAATAACTTTTATTTTCTTATTATACATTATTTTAATTGACATCATTTTAGCTTTAATATATATTCACTTAATAGTAAAATTATATTTATTGTTATTTATTATTATTTCATTTATAATTATTAATAATTTTTTAAAAAATTTCATTTAGAATAAAGTAATTCATTTGACATGTCTTAATGAGCTCCATCAAATTATATAATTACTTCCATATTTTTAAATATTTAATTTCTTATGATTAGGCACATTATCTAAGATACTAAATCCTTACATGAATTTGAAGATCAAGGATTTTACACTCAGTCTCCTGAATATCTTGGAATGCAACTTTCTTGTACAATTTATCTTCTTTTTCCATGTGTTTCACAATAATTTAGATATAATACCATGAAACTAGTAACCTCCACTCGTTTGACTATTGCATTGTTGATTGGTTATATTTCATTGCTTTGATTTATGTCATTATAACTTTTGTATGTGTATTTTTATAATTAAAATAATAAGTTATTCTTTTTTTAATAATATATAGAGATTACCATAATTGTTTAGTGATTTTTTATTGAGATCAAGCAAACTTCATTCGATTTGTCTCAACGAGATCTTCTTAACCAAAACTTCATTTCAATATTTTTAAATATTTAAAATTTTTAGTTTTGCCAAATTTTAAGTGACATTAGATTTTTAAAAGATTTGGTAGTCGAGCATTTCACAACTAATCACCATAGTATCTATGATAGCTTGCATTAGATTTGTACTTTGTAATGTAACTTTTCTTAATAATTTAATAAGTTTTCTTCAAATGTTTATGTTTGATTTGGTAACTTTTCTATGTAATTCAAAATTGTTTTATCTTGCGTCCTTTGCAACACTTTGATTAAGTTTTATTATATTAGTTTCATTTATCTGAGTTCTTCTCTAACACATATTTACCTTAATTAAACTAATAATTTATTATTAATGCTTATTTCTTTTTGTTATTCTATATAATTATAAACGAGGATGATCACTGTAAAAATACCAACGTTGAACTCATTTCAACAAGAGTTATCAAATTAAATATTCAAATTTTTTATCCAAATATTTTATTTTGCTAGGTTTGGATATGTAATGTGAGGTACTTTGATTTATACCCAATTTAATGATCGTGAATCTTACACTTGATCTTCATAATAGTTTGTAAAGAAATTTCCATTGTAATTTATCTCATTTCTCCAACTTTTTTATTTTATTTGTTATATTACTTTGAAACTAAAATTTTCCTATTTTTTAAACCCTTACATAGTTAGATTTCATTATATTACATCACTTTGATTTACCTTAATTAAGCTTTAGCATATATCTACTTAAATTTGAAATGATATTTCATTATTATTTACGCTTATTAAAATTTAGCATTCCAAAGTACTCCAAATGGCATTCGATCAAGACGAAAAGTTGTCAATAGAATTATCTTGATTAGCTCTTTCTAATTAAATATTTATTTTTATTTCTTAAAATTTTTTATTTTTAAGGGTTTGGATGTACCTTTCTTAGGATTTAACTAATTTCTTCAATTTTTTGGATTTGTTATATTACTAATATCTTTTAACTTAATATTAAAATAAAATTTTCTTATTATATATCTTTTATACATTGATAATTAAAAGGAATTCCGACAATGTTAGATTGAGATGAAAGAAAAGCTATTTGACACATCATGAAGACCATTATTGAGTTAGTTATTCAATTTAATATTTTTAAATAATTTTTTTTAGGGTTTAAGCATACATCATGAGACATGTCATACATGGTCCCCTTAGTAACTTGGAATGAAAAATGTCTAAAAAAATACTCCCAATTTTGTAATTTTTTTACTTTGATTTGGACTTATTAATATGAAACTGTAATTGTCCTCTTACATGAATTTTGCATTACTTTGATTTTATGATATTAAATTGTCTAAATTAAATAGAAATTTTAATAAATAAAGGACTTGGAAAAGTCACATTAAAGGAGATTTACAATTACAAGTAAAAAAACAAAATATATTAAAATGATATAAATTTTATGACAAAGTTATATTCTAGATGCTTAGGAGATTAACTATAACAATTCCCAATCATTTAATCAAGCACAAATAAAAATAGCTCTAAAAGTTGCCAAAATTATAGAGGATTAAATATTTAAAAATATTGAAGAGAATAATTGATAGTTTGATAGATCAAATCTAAAAAAGCCCAATGGCATTTCATTTTTCTTGATCAAACATCATTATGAGACACTATGAATTACTAAAGAAAATGAGCACAAACAATAATAAATTTCTTCTTATTATTTGTTAAATATATATTTTAGTAGAAATAGATAAATTGAAGCATTCTTATTTAACCAACACAAAATGAAGCATAAGGTCACATGATATTAGAATTAGAGTTTAATATTAATATAACTAAATAAAAGAAAATAATTTTGAATGACAATGATAAACTATACCACAAGGTTATATTCAAAAATACTATGGAGATATAATGTGACACAGTTGTTTATCAAATCTAGTATAAATAAAAATTTCTCGTAAACCATGAGAAAACAAAAGAAAATAAAGCATTTAAAAGGAAAATAATGAATATTTAATTATGTGTAATTTGTTGAAAGTAGTAGAACAATATTTGTTTCATCTTGATGGAGTCATATTTTGAGTTACTACATAATACAATAATAAAGAAATATCAATAATTAAAAATTAACATATTAATGTTATGCAAATATAAAAGAAAGTACAAATAATGTAAAGTAAAGCAAAAGATATAACTAGATCAAAGTGATTTTAATTTTCACCTGAGTGGACAACTGGATTTTTCTTAGCAATACAATTGAGCTAAAATAGAAAGTATGAAGAAATGAAATAAATTTTACAAGAAAGCTATATTTCAAGGCACAGAGAAGATCTAATGCTTTATTTTTTATGCTAAGGAAAAAATTGAAATACCTAGTCAATAATTTTAAAGCATAAAAAATATAATTTTGTAAAATATAAGAAAGAATATTTAACTACGTTTAAAGATACTAAGTAAATCTAGTGTAATGTCCTCAATAAAAAGTTTATGAACCAATCAAAATGATTAAAAAATCATGCATAAATCCAAGAAAATAAAGTTTTTTTAAGATTAAAATTGATAAATCATTTGGTTTAATTCTTCAAGATCTGTATGATGATGTTTTTATAATAAAAAGTTTCATTCAATGTTACTAAGGAGTTTGAGCATAACATCCATGATCGTCAAGTTAGGTATGAATCAAAATGGCTCTTAAAGTGTGTAAAAGCCCACAAGATATAAAATCTTTAAAAATATAAATTCAAAAGCTTAATTGTATAGAGCTAAAAGAAATGAGTTTGGTAAAGCTTATTTTGTCTTGACTAGACAACTTTTAGATCATTTGTAAGCAAAGAATAAAGAAGAAAAAATAATACAAAATTATTATATTAATAAAAAGTAAATGTACGACAAAGCTGCAATGAGATAATTTAAGATATTATAATATAGAAAAATTAAAGCATGTAAAAATCACGCAAAATAAGAGTTAGTAATTGATACAAAAATAACCAAATCAAGGCAAAACATTTGAAGAAATGAGATAAATTAAATGCAAGAGTTACACTTTAAAATTCTAATAAAATCGAGTGCAAACTTAAGAGCACCACATAACCTATGAATTGAAATGACCATAAAACATGCCAATACCCTAGAAAATAAAATAAATTGAAATAAAAAATGGTTAATTATATTAAGAATGTATATACAAGTAAAAAGGTTTTTGTTTCATCATGATTACACCTCCTTTGGAATAATTATGAATTACAAAAATAATTCCCTAAATAATAAAAAAATATTTATTTAATAGTAAGTAAATAAATGTTAAAGCTAAATTGAAATAAATTGAAGTAATGCAATAAAATAAATTCGAAATTAAGTAAAGGTGACGAGATAGGAGAATTACAGTCTCATGGTAATATTAACAATTCAAAGAAAAAAGTTTATGAAATGATAAATTTTAATGAAATATTTAATAGTATTATATCTAAATTAATGCAAAATATTTCAAAACATAAGATAAATTGATTAAAAAATTTTATTCCAAGATATTAAAAAGTTTGAGTGTCACAACCTCAACGATCAACTCGAGTACAAAATAAAATGACTAATACAACATTCCAATGCCCTGAAAAAAATATTTAAAAATATAAAAATTAATATTCATTGGGTAGAGCTTGAAAAGATGAGTTTAAAGATGTGTTTGTCATCTCGATTTGAGTTCATTGGGAGTTACTATAAGATACAAAAAAATAGCATTCAAAAAAATATTGTCATATAGTTTACTATCCTCGATCATCAAATAGTGAACCAATTGAATCGATTTAAAAATAGTTTAAAATTTTGAGAAAAAATCATCTTAAAATATATAACTCAATGTTTTTTAATATAGCTCCCTAAGAGGAGTCTTATGACATTTGTGTCTTGTAAATTAGACATCATTAAGAATTTATCAAAATTACAAAAGTAAATGAGAAATTAAAATATTTAACATTATTTTTATTTTTAATTAACTATCTATTAAAATGAAAATAAGATAAATTGAAGAACATAACATTGCAAAATCAAGGTGATGTATAAGTCACACAAGAAAAGGTTTTGAATTTCATAGTAATATAACCAAATAAAACAAAAACCTTTATAAAAAATAGAAAAAGTATAGAAAAAGTTATAATGCAAAATACTATGGAGATTATGTATACAAATCTTATCCATCAAATAAGGCATAAATCAAAATGACTCATAAACTATGTCAAAAATCTAAAAAAATTGTAATTATAAATTTGCATATCTAATTGTATATAGATCATCGAGTCGGACACAATAGTGTTTTTTTTGTGTCAATGATTACTTTGTTTGTAATTATTATGAATTATTAAAAAAAAGCATTAATTAAAATAAAATATCATTTCAATATAAGATAGATAAATATCAACACTTAAAAGAGATAAATGAAAGGAAACTAACATGACCAAATAGAAAGGATATAAAACTCACATGAGACAAGATTTACATTACATCTTAAGAAAACAAATACAAAAAAAGTTTAAAAGATATACATAAATTGTACAAGTTGCACAAAAGGATCCCGAGGAGAATGAGTCAATCATACCTGTTTGCTAAATTTGGTATGAAATAAAATGTCTAACAAAACATTCCAAAATTTTGGAAATTGAAATATTTAAAAATATAGAAAGGAATATATATTTATGTTGAGTTCATCAATTCATGTCAAAATATATTTGTTACATTTGTATCTAATTTAGTCTAGAAATTTCCAAATACACATCAATGTTAAAATGAGATAAATTAAAGTAATGTTTAATAACCAATCCAAAGTGTCGTAGTAGTCACAAGAAAGGAGATTTAGAGTTTCTTTGTAAAATAAGAAAATCAAAGTAAAAATTTTAAAAAAATGAGAAATGTTTCATGAAAGGTTGCATTTTAACATATTAAGTAGATTGAGTATAACATCCTTTATAAAAAAATTTGGGACAAATCAAAATAACTAATAAATTATGCATAAATAAAAAAATAAAAATTCTGAAAAATATTAAAAAATATTAAATTTGTAGAGCTCATTGAGATGAGTCTGACAATAACTGTTACACTTATGCCAAATATCATTCAGAATTACTACAAATTACAAAAAAAAACTATAATACATGATTATTTTAATATTAAGAAAATAAATATTAAATCTAAAAATAAGATAAATTGAGGTAATATAATATAACCAAATCTAGATGCTATAAATCTCATAGAAGAAGAGATATATAATTGCATAGTAAAATAATAAAAAATAGAAAACAATAAGATAATTAGATTAATTGTACGAAGAAGTTGCATTCCAAAATACATAAGAGATCAAGTGAAAAGTCCTAATTCATTAAAAAGATGTGAATTTACATTAGTCATAAAGTATAACAAATCCATAGAAAATAAAATATTTATAGATATAAACAAATTTTGTTTCATGGAGCTCATTAGGCTGGGTCCATTAACATTTACTTTTTATTGAGCACACTCATTTTGAATTACACAAAACTAATAAAAGTTAATAAAAATAGAAATTTAATGTGATGTAAAGGTGAGAGGAGATTCTTGGTTATATCATATTATTCAACTTTCAAAAAATATATTTGAAGAATTAAGATAAATTGTTTGAGATGTTAGCATTTTGAGAGACTAAGAAGATCATGTATAACATCCTAGAGAATGAAATATAATGCAAATTAAAATTATTGGCAATACGAGCACTAATGTAAGAAAAAAAATAGTTAAGAAACATAAAATTAATTTATAATTGAATAGACTTCTCTAAGAAGACTCTAACAATGTTTATTCTACCTTGATCAACCCTTATTTACATAATTTCCAAAAAAAATCACCTTATATAAGAATAAGTTATTTTTAGTAGTTAATATAAATATATTAAAGTTAAAAAGAGATAAACTAAAGTTATATATATAACCAAATAAAGGTTATATAAAGGTGACAGACGAGGAGATTCAGAGTTACATAGTATAAGCAAATAAAAGTAAAAAAATTTTAAAAAGAGAAACATTTTCTTAAAAAACTTTATTCCAAAATGCTAAGGTGATCGAATGCAACATTGTTGGTTACTGAATTATGTGTTAATGAAAATATGTGAAGATACATGCACAAATTTTAGAAAATAAAATATTCAAAAATACAAAGTGAATGCTTAAGTGTATATAATCCACACATGGAGTTATTCTTAATTTTTGTATTAAACTTTCCTTAATTTTATGTAATTATTATTTTAATACTAAGTATATATATATTAATGATAAATGACATAAATTAAATCAAGGTAGTTTAACTAAATAAAAGTTATTTAATGATAACAAGAGAGTAGATTAAGAGTTGCATTATAATGTAAACAATCGAAGCAAAACAATTAAAGATATAACATAAATTATATAGAGAAGCTACATTCTTAGCTTCTGAAGTAATCATGTGCAACTAGATCATGAAATCAGATGCAAGTCAAAGTATCTTGTAAAGTATATCAAAACACCAGAAAACAAAACATTAAGAAATTTAAAAAATTAATGCTATAATAAATAGAGCTCATGGAGGAAAGCAAAATTGCATTTGTTTTATCTTTATTTGACATTGTTTGGAAATATAGTTAAGTACCAAAATAAATAAGTATGAATAATAATAAATTTTTATTTTTTTGTTAAGTAAATATTTATTAAAGCTTAAGTTGAATTAAGATAAAATATCCAAAACAAGATGAAGTAAACATCACATGATAGGAAATTTAGAATTACATAATAATATGACAAAATTAATACAAAACAATTGATGAAATATGATAAATTAGACAAAAACAATTGCATTCTAGGATAATAAAGAGAAAAACAATGACATCACCTACCATTAAGTATAAGTATATTAACATATAGAAAATAAACAATAAAATAAAATATTAACATAGATATTTAAGTTGATAGGGCTTGTCAAAATAAATCCAATGATGATTGTATCATCTAAATTAGAACCTATTTTGATTTATTAGGAATCACCAAAAAAAATAAGCATAAAAAAGTGTAACATAACAAAATAAAAGTAATAAAAATGTCATATGATAGGAGATTTATTATTATAAAATAATATAACACAAATAAAAAAAAACGAATAATTCTTGTAACAAAAAGTTCTTTTCAAATACACTAAAGACACTAACTGTAGCATTATCACTCATCAAATTAGGGATGAATAAAAAAGTATTAAAAAATAATATTATCAAGAAATAAAAAAATGAATATTTTGTTGGGTATAGCTTGTTGTGATGAGTTCAACAACATGTGTTTGGCGACATCACACATTATTTTGATTTACAAAAAATTTGCAAAGTAAATAAGCATCAATTAAAAATGCAAAATATGAAAATCAAAGTGATCTAATGATCGAATGAGAAGACATCTTGTGTTACATTGTATTAAAACAAAATCAATGAAAAGAGTTAAAAAAACTAAGGTAAATCAAATGGAAAAGTCACATTCCAAGATACTAAGTTATTCAAGAGTAAAATTCTTTATCATCAAATCAATGTTAAATCAATAGGTCTTACAACATATCCTAAAAAAAAATAAAATAATATATTCTAAAATATAAAAAGGGATATTTGAATTGATAAAACTTACCAAGATGAGGTTAACAACATTTGTTTCATCACGATATGAAATCCTATGGAATTGTTTTTACATTCCAAATTAAATAATCATAGATAATAACATAGTAGAAAAAGATCAAATTGATGTAAAGATCACATGAGAGGAGATCAAAGTGCATTATAATGTCACTAAATTAAAGAGAAATAAATAATAGAGAAAAACTATACAAAAAGTTTGCATTCCATAACAGTAAAAATATCAAGTGTAGCATCCTTAGTTACCAAAAATGCAATGAATCAAAACGCCTTACAAAGCATGCTAAAATATTAGAAAATGAAATATTGGTAAATATGGATATTAAATTAGATAGGGCACAATGTTATGAGAGCAATTACATTTGCTTTATCTTGATAAAAAAAAATTGAGATGATAAAATTTATGAAAGTAAATGGGCAAAAAATTACAAATTATTTTTTAATAATAATTAAATATATGTTAAAATAGAAAGGAATTAAATTGGAGCGACATAATATCAAAAAATTAAAGTGATGTGTTAGCTACTTGAGAGGAGAATTAGAGATTTATAAGAATATTACGAAAACATATCCAAAAATGTGAAGAGCAATAAATTATATAGTAAATTTGCATTCCAAGATTCTAGGATCTATTGTGACATTCTTGATCAATAAATATGGTTAACTTGAGATGTCTCATAAAACATGCAAAAATTCTAAAAAGTAAAATAATTCATAATATAGATAATCAACTATTTAGATGGGAATACTTAGACAATTCTAAAAAGTTTATTTCAACTTAATTTGTCATCATTTGCAATAACTATAAATTATGAAAATAAATAAGCATAAATAATAATAATTTTTTTAATATTTATGAAGCATACATTAAAGATCAAATAAAATAAATTCAACTAATGTAATATTGCTAATTGAAAATTATGTAAAGGTCGCATGTTAGGAGAATTAAAGTTTTGTAGTAATTGAAAAAAAAAGTAAAAAATTTGAAGAAATGTCATAAATTACATAAGAATGCTACTTCCAAGCTGCCCAAGAAATAGAGTCTTATATGGTTTATCATCAAATTAGTTGCAAATCAAGATGTGTTATAAATAATACCACAACCTTAGGAAGTAAAATATTTAAAAATAATAAAATAAATATTTTCTTAGATAGAGCCCATAAAGACTAGTATAACGATGTTTGTTTCACCTTTATCAAATCTCGTATAGAATTGTTATGAATTACAAAATTAAAAAACTTCAATATTAAACTATTATTATTTTAATATTAAGTAAATATATATTAAAGCTAAAGTGAGATAGATTCAAGTAGTGTTATATTAGCAAATCAAGGCGATATAATGGGTTGTTGAGTGGAGATTTAGAGTTACATGGTAATATTATAAAATAAAGGGAAAATTTTTAAAGGCATGAGATAAATTGTGTGAAAAATTTGTATTCCAAACTTATTAGGTGATTCATTGTAACTAACATACTTCCTCGAATCATGTACAAATTTTAATGCCTACAAGCATGCCCAAACCATGTTAAATAAAATATCTCCTCAAGATGAGTCTAACAATGTTCGTTATATTCAAATTGGACAAACTTTAAAATATAAGATTAAAAAAATATATTATTTTAAAAATAAGTTAGTTAACACTAAAGCTCAAATATGAAATATTTCACCACGATAAAATATCTAAATAAAAATAATATAAAGTTCATATGAGAGGACATTTAGTGTAACATTATAATATGACCAAATCAAAGTGAAAAATGCAAAATAGTAGTTAAATTGTTTAAAGGAGTTACATTCTATGACACTTATGTGATCTAGTGTAAACATACTTAAACATCAAATCAATATCTCAAAATATCTCATAAAGTATGTTAAAATATTATCAAATAAAATATTCTAAAATAAAAAAATTAATGTATAATTAGAGATTGGGCATCTAGGCTAATCTAAGGACATTTTTTTTAGTTATTTCGATCCTCATTTGGAATTACTACTAATAATAAAGGAAAGCAAAAAAAAAAAAGTAAATTATTATTTGAGTATCAAGTAAATATTTAATCTAGTTGAAATTTAAGTAAATTAATACAATGTAAAGCTAACACGAGAGAAGGATAGTAATTTCATGGTAATATAATAAAATTAAAGTTAAAATATTGATGAAATGAGATAAATTATTTTGGGAAGTAATATTCAAAGATACTAAGGAGACCGAGGGGTCATCCTCGATCATCAAATTAGGTAAAACTTAAATATGTTATAAAGCATGCCAATGAAGAAAAGTCATTGCACATCTACTTCAACAACATTTTCTTAAATGTATCTTATTTTATCTTTAATATACATTTTTTTTGAAATTAAAACAATAATTTTTAATTATTTTTCTTATTTTAGTTGGTGATTTACAAGGAAAAAATAAATAAATGCATCTCAATACTATACTAATTTGGCGATCAAAGATAATACACTTGATCTTATTAATAGAAATTTCAGATAACTTTTCAAAGTCCTTCAAATATTTTTCATTAATTTGGTAATGCTACTATGAAACTATAAATCTCATCTTAAGTGACCAATACATGACTTTTGTTTTGTTATGTTTATTTTCTTCAATTTATTTCGTTTCACTTTTAATATATATATATATATATATATATATATATATATATATATATATATATATATATATATATATATATATATATATATAATTCTTTTTTAAATAATATTTTTACATTATTTATACAAATTTATTTTTGTAATTTACAATAATTTGATATCAAATCTATTTAGGATAAAGGCAATATCATTTGATTTGTCTAGATTGGCTATATTGAATTAAATATTTATTTTTAAAATTTTAAACATCTTTATTTTCAAGGGTTTTGGTATCTTTATTCATCTATTCAATTCATGTTTGATTTCATGATCGATGATTTTACAATTGATATCTTTATTTCTTAAAATGCATCCTTCCTAATGAATTATATCATTTTTTTTCAAATTTTTATACCTCGAAATAGTCATTTTATATCTTTATATATTTTATTTTTTATGGCCTGGGTGTGCCATATGAGATATTTTCTTTAGTAGTTGATTTGATAAGTAAGGTTGTCACTCTCAATCTTTTAGTTTCTTGGAGTGAAATTTTTTAAAATAATTCATATCATTTCTTTAATTGTTTCACTTTGATTTACTTATATTACTATGTTACTCCAAATCACCCATCTTGTGTCCTTAACATCCCATTGAATTTTTTATGTTAGAATGCTTCAATTTATCTCTTTTCTGCTTTAATATATATATATATTTACTTGTAATAAACTAATAATTTATTTTTATTTGTTAATTTATTTAATAATTTACAACAAATCCAAACAATATTTGAGCTAGACAAAATTAATGTCCTTACACACATCTAAATGTCCTTTATCTTATTAATTATTAATTTAAATAGTTTTAAGTATTTATTTACTAATATTTTGTCATGTTTTATGAGATATTTTAGTTCATATATTATTTGGATATCAAGCATGTTTCACTATATCTCCATAGTGCCTTAAAATGGGACTTTGTAGTACAGTTTATCTAATTTCTTTTATTATTTTGCATTTATTTTGTTATATTGCTATGTAAGTCTAAATGTCCTATCGTGTGACCTATACATTGCTTTTAATTTTATTACATTATAGTTGTTAATATATCTAAATTTAGCATCAATATTTGTGCACTTAATTTTATAAATAATTATGTTTTACTAATTTTGCTTATTTGACTTCATAATTCATAGTAAATAAAAATGAAGCCTAATCTAAAAGACATAAGGATCCAATAATGCATCAAGAATAACTTTATTAAATTATACATTAATTTTTATATTTTTAGTTATTTTATTTTCTTTCGTTTTGGCAAGCTTTACTATTAATTTCTATTCGTTGCTTACACAAATCCGATGTGTTACACTCAATCTCTGTAGCATCTTGGAATGCAACATACTCATTCATTGCTTTGATTTAGTTTTATTAAATTGATTCAGTTTGTCTTATTTCAACTTTACTATACATATATAATATTATATTACATTAATTATTTTTTATTATTTTTTCTTGTTTGATTTAGTTTAAAATAATTACATTTTTGTTTTTATTGAGATGAAACAAATGCCACTAAATTCCACTAAATGAGTGTTATCCATTTTAAAAGTACTTTTCTAAATTTTAAATATTAAATTTTTTGTCTTTGGCTTGATTTAAGAGATATTTTTATTCGTACAAGATTTCATCATGGGATGTTACTTTAGATTTGCTTAGAATCATGGAATATAATTTCTTTGTATAATTTATCTCCTCAAAGAGCTTCACTGTATTTTTGCTATATTACTGTGAAACTTTTTATAATCCTATCACGTCACCTTTACATTTCTATTTTTTGGTTGTTTTATTTTGAATAAAACTATCTTATTTCAAATTTATCATATATTTAGAAAAATATTTTATTTTTATTTATGCTTATTTTCTTTTGTAATATTCAAATATTATAAATGATTTGAGACAAATGAAATAAATATAACTAAACTTTTCCTTATGAGCTTCATCAGATTAATTATTTATTTCTATATTTTTAATTTTTTTTGGAAGGTTTTGACATGCTTCCTTAGAAATTTTGATTCATACCAAATATGATGGTTGAAAATCTTACAATCTACCTCCATAGAATCTTAAAATGCAACTTTCCAATAAACTTGAAAGGATTACTTTAATAATTTCATTTAGATTTTGTTGTACCACAATGAAACTCTGAATATCCTATATTGTGACCTTTACATGTTTTATATTTGGTTATATTATATTTCTTAAATTTGTCTCGTTTCAAACTTAACATATATTTTGTTGATATTAAATTATTATTTATTATTATTTATGCTAATTTTCTTTGATAGTTTGTTGTAATTTAAACATGGTAAAATTAGGAAAAGATAATCATTATAGTTCATTTTGATTTTTAATTTATTTTAACCACTTTAGTTTCATGGAGTGTGACTTTCTCATAAATTTTATTGTGACTTTCTTAGAAAATTTTCTCATTTTTTCAAATGTTTTGTTTTTGTTTGGTTAAATTAGAGTTCCTTAATTTATCACATTGAATTTATCATTTTTATTTAATAATGTCAAAATTGTTATTATTTTTTCTGGTTATTTTTAAATAAAATCAATGTAATTTAAAATAAAATCCAATTTAGAAGAGATAAATGTCGTTGGATGTGTTCATGACCTACCTTTAATTAGATATTTTTTCTTTATTTTTTAATTATTTTATTTTTTAAGATTATATTAATTTTTGTGACATTAATATCCATATCTTTTATGATAATTGGGAAAGTTGTATTCCATCCCCTTTGTAACTTGGAATCTAGTATTCACATAAAATTTATCTTTTTTCTTCAAATTATTTGCTTTTATTATGTTACATTAGAGTGGAACTCTAAATCTCTTCTCATATGACATTTACATTGCTTGAATTTATTTTATATTTTATTACTTAAAATGACTACATTTTAGCTTTATTATATAATTAATTAATATTAAAATAACAATTTATTTATTTATGAGTATCTTCTTTTACAATGCATAGTACTTTCAAATAAGATATGTTGGAGATGAAACAATGGTTGATTCTTTACTTTATCTTAATATTTATTATTTTATATATATAGAAATTTTATTTTTTTTTGTATTTTGGCACTCCTTATGTGACATTTTCATTCGTACATGATTTTTCTATTTTAAAGATGATACACCAAACCTCCTTAGTATCTTCGAATATGACTTTATCATATAAGTTATCTCTTGTCTTCAAAATTTTCACTTTGATTACGTTGTGCTAGTATTTATTTCTAAATCTCCTCTTTTGCGATGTCTACATTGCTTTGACTTGGTTATATTATATTACTTTAATTTATCATCCTTAAGCTTTAATATATGTTTTTCTAATATAAAAGAAATAGTTTGCAATTATTTATGCTTTTTAATTTATCTTAATTCTTCCATTTCTTCAATTTTATTTGGTTACATTGTTATGTAACTATTAATCTTTTATTAACTAACACTACATTGATATGATTTAGATAATATACATTGCTTCTAATCACCTTATTTCAAATTTAAGACATATTTATTTAACATTAAAATCATTATTTAATTTTTAGGCCTATTTACTTTGATAATTAGAAGAAATTCTGAAAGAAGTCCATCGAGATGCAAAACAATTCAATCAACTCCAATAGATAACCTTTATTAAATTAAATATTTATTCCTTTATTTCTAAACGTTTATTTTTTGATGTTTTGGCATGCTCTAAATGTTATATATATTCATGCCTAACTTAATTATGGAGAATGCTATGCTCGATGCTTTTAGTTTTTTGGAATTTAATTTTCTTGTACAGTATATCTCATTTCATCAAATTTCATACTTTATATTTAAAAAATTATTTTGTAACTCATTATATCATTTCATGTTACCCCATCATCAATTTAATTAGTTTAATTTATCTTTTTTAAACTAAATTATATATTCACTTAATATTAGATAATGGCTTATCATTATTTATACTCATTTTTTGTAATATGTAGTAATCCTAAATGTGGTCTAATCAAGTTGAAACAAGTGTCATTAAACTATTATTAATGATGTCTTATCGAATTAAAAATTCCTTATATATTTGGATAACTTATTTTATAGAGCTTTGTCATGGTTTATGAGTCTTTCTAATTCATTCATAATTTGATAATAGTTTATGTTACACTCGATCACCATAGCGATTTACAATGCAACATTCTTATATATTTTCTCTCATCAATTTAAGATTTTGTCTTTAATTTAGTTGAATTATAGTGAAACTATAATTATCTTCTTATGAGACCATTACATTTCCATAATTTTGTTATATTATATTACTTTAATATATGTCATTTAACTTTTAGTACATGCTTAAATATATTACAATAATATTTTTTTTATTTATGCTTATTTACGTTGTTAATTCGTAGTAATTCCAAAAAAGTTCTTGTCGATGCAAAGAAAAAACCACTAGACTTATTTGGACGATCTTATATTATTACTAATTAAATTTTTAAGTTACTAAATATTTTATTCTCTGATGGTTGAGGATGTTACCCTAGATCTCCTTAATCAATCAATGTCCCATAAGGCATACTAAAAGTGTAAAAATTCTTTTGTTAAATAAATATAAAAAGTAAATATTTTAGTGGTTATAGCTCATCTTGTTGAGTTTGACAACATTTCTTTCATCTTGATTGAACCTTCTTTGGAATTACTACAAATTATTGAACTAAATAAGCATAATTAATACTAAAGTATTTTCTTAATGTTAAAAAAATAATTGTTAAAACAAAAAAGAGAGAGATTGATGAAAAGAAAATTAATCGAATTAGTTCTATGTAAATGCCATACATGAGGAGGTATATTGTTATAACATAATATAATATAATCGATGCAAAAAAATTTTAGAAATGAGATATGGTATGGAAAAGTTGCATTATAAATAATGTAGAAGTTGGAGTGTAACATCTAGGATTATAAAATTCATTACAAATCATAAAATATTGTTCAGTGAAACAAAACTAAAGATAAAATATTTGAAAAAATAAAAAATGTTTAACTTATATAAAGCTTTTCAAGATGAGTTCAACAAAGGTGGTTCCATCTCTAAGCAACATAGTTTGTAAGTACTATGAACTTCAAAAGTAAATAAATATAAATAATTATAAATTATTAATTTCAAATAAGTAGATTTATAATAAAAAACAAATATGATAAATTAAAATAGTGGACTCAAAATGATATAAAGGCTGCATAGAAGCTGAATATAGTTCGGTTATAATATAACAAAATTTAAGATTAAGATTTCAAGAAATGGGACAATTTTTAAAAGAATGTAATATTAAAAAATACTAGACCTAAAAAATAAAAAATATTTAATTCAGTTTCTAATTATAAAATCTTGTAATGCATGCAAAAACATGAGTAAATAAAATATTTTAAAATATGAAAATGAATATGTGATGAGTCCAATGTTATTTTTATCATCTCCAACATACCTCATTTAGAATGACTACGGATCAAAAAAAGAAATAAGCATAAATAATAATCAAATATTACTTTTATATTATGTAAATATGCATTAAAGATGAAATAAAATAAATTTAAGCAATGTAAAATAAGAGGAGATTTACAATCGCATTGTAATTTATCCAAATAAATTGAAAATAATTGAAAAAAATAAATATATTAAATGAAACTAATGAAATAACATTAAAACATGCTAAAACATTAAAAATAAAAAACGAAAAAATATAATATTGAATATTTGGTTTTGTAAAGCTCCTCAATATGCACCCAATGACATTATAGTCTTGATTAGGCATCATTTAGAATTTCTGTTGTATAAAACTTGATAAAAAAAAATAATAAAACATTATTATTATAATATTAAACAAGTATATATTAAAGTTTAAAAAATAAATTCTTACTTTGTAACAGAAGAAAATTAAAGAAATGTAAAGGTCATAAAAGGGGAGAATTGTGATAAGTTATATAAGAAAATCACATTCTATGGTACTAAGAAGTTCATGTATAACATTCTTAATCATCAAATCAAGTACAAATCAAAATATCTTATAAAGCATGTCAAAATATTACAAAATAAAGTATTTTAAAATAACAAAAAAATTAAATATTTCAATTGTTCGAGCTCATTAGGAAAAGAACAATAATGTCTCTTCTGTTTTGAATAAACCCAAATTGGAATCATTGTGAATTCTCAAAATAAATAAGAATAAATAATTTTAAATTATTATTATAACATTAAGAAAATATATATTAAAGCAAAAATAAAAAAAATATAGAGTTATAAAAGTTACACATAAAGAGAATTCAAAATGTCATAATAAGAAAACCATTTCAAAGTGAAATATTGAAGAAATTAAATAAATTATATAAATTTTCATTCAAAGATGCTAAGGAGATTGACCAGGAAAAATACAATTATCATACATACAACGAATAAAAATGTCCCAAAAGAACTCCAAGATAAAAATATTTCAAAATATTAGAATGGTTTTTTAATTAGTAAAGCTCATAAGTTCGAGAATAATGATGTTTGTTTTCTCTCTATTAGACCTTATTCAAAATTACAATGAGTTAATAAATTCCATAAGCATAAAAAAAATAAATTATTATTTGAATATTTAGTGGACATATATAAAATAAAAATGCAATAATTTAAAGCAATACAATTTACGTAAATCATAGTGAAACATTTCATGAAATGAGACAACTTGTAGGACAAAATTAAGCTCCAAGATCCAAAGGACATTAAATGTAAAATTATTGATCATGTAATCTTGTACAAATTGAAATATCTCATAAGATAGAGAAAAAGTAAAAATTAAAATATTTTTAAATATAAAAATAACTATCCAATAAGTAAAAGCTCATCTTGATGACCCTAATGTTTTTTCTAATATTAATAATATCTCATTTGCCATTATTGAAAATTTCAAAACTAAATTAGCATGAACAACAAATTTTTTTTTAATATTAACTAAATACATATATATATGTTGAAAATAAAATTATGTAAATTGTAGTAATGTAATAAAACTAAGTCTGAGCAACAAAAAGACCATAATTGCATGAAATGACATAAATTATACAGAAATGTTACATTCAAAGATACTAAGAAAATCAACTACAACATCTTTGATGTTCAAATGAGGTAAAAATAAAAAAGTGTCATAAAATGTGCTAAAACTTTAGAGAATGAAGTACTCCGAAAATATAAAAAGGAATACCTGATCTGATAGAACTTGAAAAGTGAAATGCAATGGCTTTTGTTTGTCTAAATCAATCTTCATTCGAACTGGTGTAAATTTCCAAGGTCAATAAAAATAAATAATGTTATATTATTATTTTAACATTAAGTAAATATATATATTGAAATGGAAATGAGTTAAATTGATGCAATTTAAGTAAAGAAGAATTAACATGATGTAAGGTTCATGCAATCGGAGAATTTGAGTTACATAATAATATAGCATGTTTAAAAAAATATTTAAAGAAATGAATTACATTGCATAGGAAATTTGCATCACAGAATACCAAGAAGATTAATTGTTAACATATATGATCAACAACAAGTTTGCAATTGAAGCTCCCCAAAAAGAGTGCCAATGTTCTTGAAACTAAAATATTTTTGAAATATACAAAAATATATGTTTAACAATATAGGCTCATTGAGAGAAAACTAACATCATCTGTTTCATCTCTATTGTTCCATATTTGGAATTACTAAAAATTTCAGTAAAAATAAGCATATCTAAAAATAAATTATTATTTTAATAATAAGTATATATATATATATATATATATATATATATATATATATATATATATATATATGTTAATGCTAAAGTGAGAAAAAATATAATAATGAAAAAAAAAAAATAAAGAGATTGAAATGTCACATAAGTAGAGATTTATAATTACATGTAAATATCGTAATATCAAATTGAAAAATTCATAGATTTCAGCATAATTATATGGTAAAGATATTTTCCATGATTCTTAGAAGCTCGAAAATAAAGTTTACAAAATTCTAGGAAATAAAATATTTCTAAAATAAAAAACAGACATTTAGTTTAATAGATAATATAGAGATGATTCCAACAATACCGTTGGCTTATCTTAGTTAAACCCCTTTTTGAATTACAACAAATTTTTTATGTAAAAAAGAACAAGTAAGAATAAATTATTTTTTTAAATTAAATAAGGAATAGAAACTAAAATGGCATAAATTGAATTAATATCATATCACTTGTTCAAATCAATTTAAAGGTCACATGAGAGATGATTTAAAGAGTCATAATAACAAAAGTAAATTAAAGTAAAACATTTGAAGAAATGAGACAAATTGTATAATAAAGTTGCATTCCAAGAGGATAAGATTGAGAACATTAAACTAGGTACAAATGGAAAATATCCAAAAAGTCATCTAAAATTATAGGAAATAAAATGTTTAAAAATAAAAAAAAATATTGTTCAATTGGCTAGAACATCTTGAGACAACATCTACCTCATCCCCATTCATCTTCATTAAAAATAAAATCACATACAAAAAAATAAAAAATAATTATTAAATTATTTACTTTACTAGAAATTTTCTTTCAAAAATGATATGCAGATCAAGTGTAACATTTTTCTTTTGACAAATTATGTATGAAATGAAATAGCTCTTAATATGTGTCAAAATCAAAGAAAATAAAATATATTGAAATATTAAAAAACAATTATATGGATTGAGCATGTTGCAATGAGTTCAATAATATTATATTCATATTTATTAGATCTTGATTAAAGTAACTATGAGTTACGATAAAAAATCAGTCGTAAAATGTAATAATAAAGTTTAAATATTAAGTAAACGTATAATAAAGTTTAAATAAGATAAAATTTAATAATGTATTATAACTAAATGAAGAACATGTGAAGGTCATATAATGAGAGAATTATAATTTCATAGTAATATAAATAAATAAAAAAATGTGAAAATGAAATATAAAGTATTGGACAATCTTATTTAAAGAAACTTAGGAGCTGGAGTGTAGAATCCTTGATCATTAAATTGTTAAAAATTAAAATTTTTTATAAGGAACACCATAACATAAGAAATTAATTTTTTTAAAATTTAAAAAGGAATAGTAATTCTATAAAGTGCATTGTGATGAGTTGAACATTGTTTGTTTTATCTTGATTAGACCATGTTCAAAAACACTATGAATTACTAATGTAAATATGCACAAATATTAACAAAGTATTATTTTAGGATTAGATAGTCATCTATTAAAACTTAAATCAGATAAACACAAGAAATTTAATATAATTAAATCAAAGAAAAAATAAGAGTCACAAAAGGGGTAATTAGGGTTATGCAGTAACATATCCAACAAAAAATAAAAGATTGAAAAAATGTGATAAATTATACACAAAAGTAACGTTGCAACATATTATGGAGGTAGAACACAACATCCTCAATTATAAGATCAATTATTAACCAAAATTTCTTATAAAGAATTGCTTAACCAAGGAAAAAAAATATTTAAAAATATATACATAAACACATATTGACTTCGATATAGCTCATCAAATTGAGGCTAACGAATTTATGTCATATCCATGGGACAACATTAGGAATTAGTTTGAATTATTAGAGTAAATAAACAAAAAAAAAAAATAAACCATTGTTTTAATATCTAGTAAAAATATATTATATGTCAAATAAGATAGATTAATGTAATATAATATAAACAAACAAACCCATTTAAAGGTCATGTGTTAGGAAAAGTAGAGTTATATACCAAAACAACCAAATCAATTTGAAAATGTCTAAGAAATGAGATAATTAGATGAGAAATTTTCATTTAAGGATACTAAGTAGAATGAGTGTAGCAATCTTGGCTATCGAATCAAGTGCAAATTAAAGTGTCTTATTAAGGATTGCAATGCCTTAGATAACAATAGTTAAAAATATTAAAAAATATATTTAATTCTATCGACCTCATTAAGATGAGCACAATCACTTATGTTTCATCTTGATTTGAGCTAGTTTGCGATTACTTCTATCTATCAAAGTAAATAAGCAAAAATAATAAAAAATTCTTACTTTAATATTAAGTGATTAAATGTTAAATTGAAATGAGATAAATTAACATAACATAATATGAAGTGAGATAAATTAACGTAACATTATATGAATTAAATTTTAGAATAATAGTATAAAATAATGTCATGTGGAATACAATTCATCGACACAATTCCAACAACAATTGCTTCACGTCCATTAGACCACGATTTAAATTACCATGAATTACTAATATAACTAAACATAAATAATAATAAAAAAAATTTATTCAAATAAATGAAACCTTTAATAAGCCTCAAATATGGTAAGTTAAAGATAAGTAATATAGCCAAATAAAAGTGACGTAAAACCATAAAATTGGAGCATTAAATTTTCATAGTAATATAACAAAATAAAAGACAAAGATGTAAAGAAATAGGATAAATCATATGCAAAAGTTGCGTTCCATGATTCTATGGAGATGGAGTGTAACATTCTCTTTTCTTAATTTACGTTTGAAACAAAAACTCCTATAAAACATATCAAAACCCTGGAAAAAAATATTTAAAAATATTAAATGAAATCTTTAAATAAATTGTGCACATTAAGAAGATTCCAAATGTTATTAGATTCGTGTAGATCATATTTAAATTTGAATTATTATAAATTTTTTAAAAATTTAAAATAAATAATAACAAATTATTCTTTAAATATTAAATAAAAATATAATAAAGAAAAAATATTATAAATTAAAACAATATATTATAGTCAAATCAAAGACAATAAATGTCACACAAGAAAAAAATTAGAGATTCATTATAATGTTTAGGAGATTCAGAATTACAAAGTAATATAATCAAATCAAAATAAAAACTTTGATGAAATTAGATAAATTTTCTAGAAAAGTGAAATTACAAGTTACTAAGGAGATTAAGCTTAAAATCCTCAGTCATCAAAGAAAAATAAATTCAAATATCTCATAGTGTATAAAAAATAATAAAAAAATATTTTAAAAATTTGAAAATAAATATTTGTAAATTAAGAGCTAGTCGAGATTAGCCTAACGTCAATTCTTTTGTCTTGGTCAAACCTCACTTCGAATAATTGCAAGTTTTTTATTTTAATTAATGTAAATAGTAAAGAAATACTTTTTTAATATTAGGTTGATATATGCAATAAAATTGAAATTAGATAAATTTAAAAAATAAATAATAAAATATAATAAAAAAATAAAAGGTTATAATTTGGCTAAGACAAATTATATTAAGATGTTTATTCAAAGATAGTAAGGTGTTCAGTTGTCATATTCTTAATCAAGAAATTAGATATGAAAAGAATTCTCTCATAAAAATGTCAAAACTATAGAATTGAAATTATTTAAAAATGTAAAAATGAATACTTTATTTTATTAAGCTTGGCAAGAACAGTGCAACACTTTTGAATTAGTCGAACTTTGATTTGAATTTCAATAAATTCAAAAATTATATGAAAATAAATAATATATAATTATTCTTTAGATGTTAATTAAGCATATTCGAAAGCTTAAATAACACAAATTGAAGAAATGTAATGAAATAAATTAAATATTATGTAAAGTTCACACAAGAGAAAAATTGGAATTACATAAAAATATAACAAAGCCAATAAAAACTATTTAAAGGAATGAAATTAATTGTCATGGAAAATTTCATTTCAAGACACCAAGAAGCTTGAGCATAACATAAATGATGTCAAATCGATTACAAAATGAGATTTCTTATAAAGAGTGCCAAAATACTTCAAAAATAGTATTTAAAACATATAAAATTAAATATTTATTTTTATAGAGCTCATTAAGTGGGAGTAATCTCATTTGCTTCTTCTCAATCATGTCTCATTTGGAATTATTGGGAATTATATAAATAAATAAGGATATAAAATAATGAATTACTATTTCAATATTAAGTATTTATTAAAGCTAAAATGAATTAATCTCAAATATTACAAAACATTAAACAAAACTTATGAGAAGGAACATAGGAAGAGATTTATAGTTATATAGTGAGAGTTTCAAAAGTTAAATGTACCAATCCCTACAAAAATAAATATTTAAATAGAATAGGAAAATAATTATTTAATTTAAAAAATAATATAATATAGCCAATTAAAGGAAAACAAATGTTCACTTGTGATAGGATTTATAATTTTAAAATAATGAAGGCAAATTTATGCAAAATATTAGATGAAATGAGATCAATTATATAAGAAAGTTACATTTCAAGATATAGAGAAGATTGACTGTAATATCATTGATTATTTAATTGGTATAAATTATAATATATCATAGGGAATACTTTTGTAAAATATATAAAAAAATAGATTTTCAACTAGATAGAGCATATTGAGATAAGTCCAAAAATATTTGTTTCATCTTTATCAGAGCTTGATTAAAATTACTATGAATTAACAAATGAATTAGATATAAATAATAATATTTTTTTTATTTTATAGTAAATAAATTTATAATAATGCGAAAGTATGATTAGTTGAGGAAATGTAATACAGCTAAACAAAAATGACGTAATGATTGCACAAGGAGGTGATTGGTGTTTCATGGTAATATAAGAAAATCAAAGAGAAACTTTTGAAGAATCAAGAGAAATTATAGTTGAACTTGCATTACAAGATTTACATAAGATCTAGTGAAACATTGTAATATGTGAAATTATGTACGAAACAAAATATCTTATAAAAAATGTCTAAACCATAAAAAACTAAATATTTTTAAAATATAAAAAATAAGTGGATTGAGCACTTTGAAATGAGCCCAATGATATTATTTTTTAGTCAATCTATTCTCAATCTGAATTACTATGAATTACTAAAAAAATTATCATAAATAAAAAAACATTAATTTACATAATAAGAAGATATATAGAAAAACTGAAATGAGATAAATTGAAACATTATATTATAATCAAATTGAAAGGTACATAAAAGTCACACAAAGGGAGAATAAGAGAGCCATAGTAATATAAAGAAATCAAAGTAAGAAATTTAAAGAAATGAAATAAATTGCATAACAATGTTTCATTCTATTCTAGTAAGAACATCTAGTGTAACATCCTCGATCTTTAAACAAGGAATGAAGTGAAATGCCCTATGGAGCATGCCAATCAAAATTTAAAATTAACAAGATCAAATGTAACAATCTCAATCATCAAATCAAGTAAGAATTGAAATGTGTCATAAACAATGCAAACGCTCTAGAATATGCAATATTTAAAAATTTAAAATTAATGTTTAATTTATGGAGATCGTCAAGGGAAACTCGATGGTGTTTTCTCTTGTCAATCACATCTAATTTAAAATTAACAAATGACTTTGGATATTATAGATACTAAAAGACCATATTAAGATTTATGAAATTTTAAGAAATAAGAAACTTAAAATACAAAAGCGAATATTTAATTGGATAATGCTTATCTAGAATTATATAAAGAAGGATTTTTTTCAAAATTGGTATTGTTTTGAAAACTTCTCATATACTAAAAAAATATGCATAAATAAAAATAAATTATTAATTTAATATCAATTAAATTTATATTAAATTTGATGTAAGATAAATTGAATAAGTATAATTTTATAAAATGAAGGTAGGCTACAAATCACATGATAAGAAAATTAGAGTTAATATGTAATGTAAAAAAATCAGTGGAAAAAGAACTTCAAGGAATTAGATAAATTTTATAAGAATGTTGAATTTCAAGATGCTAAGTAGATCAACTCTTACATTCTCAATCATAAAAGATATATATATATATATATATATATATATATATATATATATATTATTAAAAAATAAAATAAAATATTAAACTAATATTATAATATTAAGTTATTTTTTATTAATGTTGTAAAAAGATAAATTAAAGGAATAAAACATTGGCAAATTATAGCAATGTAAAGTCACCAGAGTTGACAAGTTTTATTACAACATAAACTAATTAAAGTGAAACATTTCAGAAAATAATTTAAATTAAATAAGAAAGTTGTATCTAAATATACTAAAGAGTTTGATTATAATTTTCTTATTCATTAAATAAGGTATTAATCAAAAAAATAAATATTTAGTTGGATAGAGCCAAACAAGATGAGTCAAACTATTTTTTTAAACGAATAGACCTCATTCGGCGTAACTATGAATTACTAAATTGATGAAATGTAATATAATCCATAGAAAGAGATGTAAAATTACACGAGAAGAAAATTAGAGTTTAATGATAATATAATAAAATAAAAATAGACAACTAAATAAAACATTTAATAATTTTTTTTAAAAATATGAACAATATGTTAAAGTGTTTGAAATAAATTTCGGCAATATGATATATACAAATCAAGTTGATATTAAAGTCACATGAGAGGAGATTTATAATTAAATTAAGATATAACTAAAAGAAGTTTAAAAAATTCAAAAAATGACATAAATTATACTAGATTTTCCATTTATTTGTACTAAGTTGATCAAGCATAATATCATCAATTATCAAATAAGGTACAAGTATAAATTCTTCATTAAACATACTAAAACACAAGAAGATACAATATTTAAAAAATATAAAGTGGAATATTCAATTAGATAGATATTGTCAAAATGAGTACAATGATGTTTGCTTCATTTCTAATTAACCTAATTTACATTTACAATGAATACATAGAAAGAGCAAATAAAAATGAAATATTTTTTAGAAACAAATATGTGGAGGATCATAAATGACCTAAAATGGAGATTTATTATTTAAATAAAACTAAGTTATCTGAAAGTCATATGAGGGGAGATTTAGTATTTCAAAGTGATAAAACAAAAGCAAGGCTAAACAAATTGAAGATTATATAATAAATTTTATTGGAATGCTACATACCAAGATAGTATGGTGAGGGAGTGTAACATGCTTAGTAAAAAAAATGGTAAAAATCCGAAATTCAATGTGGAACTTAGTAAGCAATTGGAAGATAAAAGTATTAAAAAATTTTAAAAAATAAATTTTTTTATTTGATAAATTTTATTAATGTGAGTCTAATGATAATTATTCGTTTTAAATGAGCCTCATTTTGAATTACAATAAATTACAAAACAAAAGAATCATAAATAACAATAACTTATAATTTTTAAACTATAGAAGCAATCTAATATAATTAAACGATAACATTAGATGATAATATATTTAATAGGATAGAGCTCATTGAGCATAGTCAAATGACATTTTTTTCTACAACATAAATTGTTAGAAATTATTATTAGTTATAAAATTAATTAAAAAAATAATATCAAGTTAGTACCTTAATGTGATGTAAAACTATATTAAATGTGAAATGAAATGAATTGCAGAAAATAAATGTTATAAAATCAAAGGAATTTAAAGGTCTTGTAAATGAAAGTTTGATTAAATAAGTAGAAATAGTAATAAATTATTATTTTAATATTACCTTAATATATAAGAAGACTAAAATGAGTTAAATTGGAACCATTTACCATATAAAAATAAAAGTTACGTAAAGGTCACATTTGAAAAGAATTAGAGTTTCATTAAAATATAATTAACTCAAAATAAAAATTTTAAAAGAATGAGATAAATTGTAGAGAAAAATTTGCAATCAAAGATGCCACGGATATCATACGTAACTTTCTTTCCCATAAAATTAGGTACAAATCACAATATTTCATTATGTGTAACAAAATAAAAAGTAAAAATTATTTTATCACATAAAATATGAATTTTTAATTAAATTGAGCTTATTTGAACAACTTTCATGACATTTTTTTTTATTTGAATCAGACCTTTTTTAAATTCCTTGAACTACAAAAAAAATATTAATAAATTATGATAAATTATTGTATAAATTTTAATTACATTACTATTATTGGTAAAGTTTGCAAAATTGAGGTAATATAATATAACCAAATCAATATGTAAGGCTGACACAATCAAAGATTTACCGTTACATACCAACATAACCAAAACAAATTATATGTTTTGAACAATTGTGGTAAATTTTAATGAAATGTTGCATTCCACTATTTAGTATGATCAAGTATAACATCCTCAATTGTTAAATTAGGTAGGAGTCCAATAATGTGTATTTCGTTTTGATAGGAGGTCACTTGCAATTGTTACAAATTAGCAAAGTAAGTCTGCATAAATAACAACAAATTATAATTTTAGTAGTTATAATATATTTGTAGAAGGTTAAGTGTGATAATTTTAGACAATATAATATAGAAAATTCTTAGCAATGAGAAATTCACAAGTAGGAGACTTTTAGTTTCATTTAAAAATATGTCAAAGAGAAAATTTTGAATAAATGTAATAACTTGTAAGAGAAATTTCCATTCAAAGATAATAAGGATATCGAATGTATCGTTATGGATCACCAGATCAAGTATGAATCAAAATGTTCTATAAAGTTGGCAAACAATCCCACAAAACAAATATTTAAAATTATAAAATTGAATATTGCATTAGATAGAGATTATTGAAATGACTCAATAAAGTTTATTTCATCTTAATTAGACATTATTGATAACAACTATGAATTTACAAATTAGATAAGCATAAATAATTTGAAATCATTATTTTAATATCAAGAAAATTATATTAAAGCTAAAATAAGATAAATTGAATAAATGTAATATGAGAACAAGTGAAATCTTTGGAGATTTAGAGTTGCATATTTACATAACTAATATCCTTGATTGTCAAATTTGGTATGAATAAAAGTGAATAATACATCTTTTAAAAACCAACAAAAGTAAAAAATTTTAAAATTTAAAATTAGTATTTATTTGTTTGAGCTCATTAGCACAAATATTAAGAAATTTATTTTACCTCTATCCAATGATATTTAAAATTTCTACAAATTACTAAAATGAACAACAATAAATAATAATAATGTATTATTAAACTTGTTGCATTACAAGATTTTAATAAGTTCATGTGTAATAGTCTTAGCAATCAAATTAGGTTCAAATTGAAATGCCTCATAAAGTGTACTAACATATTTGAAAATAAAATAATTAAAATTATAAAAATTAATTTTTAATTGGATAGGGCTCAACATGACTATATTGGCATTTTCACAATTAGACCCTATTTTAAATTATTATGAATTACCAAATTAATAAAACATAATTAATAATAGATTATTAATCTAATATTTTTTTAAAAAAAATAATATTTAAAAAAAGATAAATTGAAACAATGTATTATAATCAACTCAGAGAAATGTAATGTACATAATGGAGGACAATTAGAGTGTTGTAATAACATAACCAAATGAATACAAAAAGGTTTTAAGAAATGAGATATATTATATGAGAAATTTCAATTCTAAGATGATGATGATGAAGTTTAATCCCAAGGGTGCCAAAACCTTAGGAAGTAAAATGTTAAAAAATATAAAAAGTAATATTTAGTTCGATTGTGCCAGTCCAAATAAGTCCAACGACATTTCTTTCGTCTTCACTACACCTTGTTGGAATTGCAACAAATTAGCGAGTTAAATTAAAAAAATAAAAAATTATTTTAATAGTAGTTTTATATATAATAGTGTTGAAATTAGAGAATTAATGCAAACTAATACACTAAATGAAATAATGTAACGATCACACAAAAGAAGAATTATTGTTTATATATCATATAGACATGTCTAGAAAAACATTTTGAAGAAATAAGACAAATTATAAAGGAAAGCCACCTTTCAAGAAGCGAAGGTGATCAAGTATAGCTTCTTCAATCATCAAATCTAATATGAATAGAATTATCTTATAATGAATGTAAAAAAAATTAATATTTTAAATAAAAAAATAAATATTTAATTGGATAGAGCTTGTCAACATTTTCTTAAGGACACTTATTTCATCTCAATCCAACATCATCTCAAATTATTAGGAATTATTAAAAAAATAGGAATAAAAATAAACCTTTTCTAACATTAAGTAAAATATTAACAAAGAAAAAATTAGATAAATTTACAAAAATGTAATATAACAAAATAAATAGAATGTAAAGGTCACATAGAACGAAATTATGAGTTATTTAGTAATATAATCAAATCAAAGAAGAAACTCAAGAATTTAAGGCACGTTGTTAAGAAAGTTATATTTTTTGATACCAATAGGGTCAGGTGGAACATTCTCGATCATCAAATGATGTGTAAATCAAAAGATTTCATAAAACTAGCCCAAATTATATAAAATTAAATATTACAAAAATTACAGAAATGAATACTTAACTATATAAAACTTATTAAGATGAGTCTAAGAACACTTGTTCTAAAGTAAGTACACTTTGTTTGTAATAACTATGAATTAACAAGTTCTATAAGCAATAATAATAACAAATTATAATTTTATTAATAAGAAAATTTATATGAAGAGAGAAATAAGATGTTTTGAAACAATGTAATGTAACCAAATCAAAGTAATCTCGAAGTTATAGGAGCAAACTTTTTGACTTGCACAGTATTATAATTTAACAAAAGAAAATCTTTTGAAGAAATGAGATAAATTATTTAAGAAAGTTCAATTCTATGATAACAAGAAGTTTGAGTTAACATTCTTGATCTCCAAATCAAGAATGATGTAAAATGTCATGTAAAGAATGTCAATATCCTAATATATAACGTACTTAAAAATTAAAAAAGTACTATTAAATTATATAAAGCTAACAAGTCAAATATAATGACATTTTTTTATCTATGGTATCTTATTTAAAATTACTACAAAGAAAGTAAATAACCATACATAATAATCAATCATTATTTTAGTATTAGTCAAACATATAACAAGTTTTAAAAGAGATATGTTGAAGCAATTAAATTTACCCAAATAAACAAATGCAAGGGTCACATGAGAGACGAATTAGTGTATTATAAATGTATAATGAAGTCAAATTGTAAACTTTCAAGAAATAAGACAATGTCAGTTGGATAGCTACATTCAAAGAGGCTAAAGAGACATAGTATAGCATTTTAATTTACTAAATCTACTATAAATCAAATAATGTTTGAGTTAACATTGTTGATCACCAAATCAAGAATGATGTAAAATGTCATGTAAAGAATTTCAAAATCCTAACATATAAAGTACTTAAAAATTAAAAAAGTAAAAGTAAATTAGATAAAGCTAACAAGTCAAATGTAATGACATTTTTTTCTCTATGGTATCTAATTTAAAATTACTACAAAGAAAGTAAATAACCATACATAATAATAAATCATTATTTTTGTATTAGCTAAACATATAACAAGTTTTAAAAGAGATATGTTGAAGCAATTAAATTTACCCAAATAAACAAATCAAAGGGTCACATGAGAGACGAATTAGTGTATTATAAAAGTATAATGAAGACAAATTGAAAACTCTCAACAAATAAGACAATGTTAATTGGATAGCTACATTCAAAGAGGCTAAAGAGACCTAGTATATCATTTTCATTTACTAAATCTACTATAAATCAAATAATGTTTATATCATTTTCAAAATATAAAGGTTAATATTTAATTATATAATATTTATCAAGATGACTACAATAATGTTTATATCATTTTGACTGAGCTTCATTTGAAATTACTAGTTATTACCGAACTAAAGAAACATAGAAATAATAAATTATTTTAACATTAGTAAAGTTATAAAATTTTAAATGTCATATGTTAAAGGAATGTAATATTGTCAAAAAAACAATATATAGTGGTGACATGAGATGAGATTTAGAGTTACATAGTAATATAACAAAATTAAAGTATTACTTTTGAAAACAATTAGATAAATTATATGAGAAAAATGCATTAAAAAAAACTAGCATAGTTTGTGACATTGTCATGCATAAAATTATGTACTAGCAAAAATATCTTGCAAAACATGCCAAAAGCATAATAAAATTATTCAAATATATAAAAAAAACTTTAATTAGTGACAATATTTATAGATGAGTCCAAACACATTCGTGTTATCTCGTTGAAACCTTATTTTGAATTATCGTGAACCATGGAAGTAAATTATCATAACTAATAATAAAGTATTTTTATGATATTAAATAAGGAATATTGTAATTGAAATGACATGAATTGAAGAATTGTAATATAACCGAACGAAACTCATTTGATATCACGAAAAGGACTTTTAAATTTACGTTCCAAAATGCTACTATTGCAAAGTGCAACATACTCGATCATCAAATAAATTACAAATCGAAATATCTTATAAAGAAAGAAAAAACCTAATTTAAAAATATTTATAAATATAAATATCAATATTTAATTTGATAGAGCATGATGTAATCAGTCCAATTTTTTTGATCACATCTAAAACTTGTTTTAAATATCTAAATTATCAATGAAAATTGGGAAAAATAACAAAAAAAAATTTTTTGATACTAAAAAAATGTATATTAAAACAAATATAAAATAAATTGAAGCAATGTAGCGTAAGAAATCAAATCGATGAAAAGGTTACAAGACTGGAGGTTTGCAGTAAACAAGTAATATCGGAAAATCAAAGCGATAAATTTGAGAAAATGACATAAATTGAATAAAAAGTTGCATTCCATGATTCTAAGGTGGATTACAACTTTCAGGACCATCAAATCTGGTGTAAATTAAAATAATTTTTAAAACATTCAAACTCCACTAAAAATTTGATTTTTAAAAATATTGTAGTGAATATTTAATTGTATAAACCTTGTTGATATAATAATAATGGAATTTAATTCATCCCTATTGAGCATCATTCTGAATTACTATGATTTGAGAAACTAATTAAAAAATAATAATATATTATTACTTTCCTATTAATTAAATATATATTAAAGCTAAAATGAAATGAATTGAAGTAATATATTATGCTAAGATGAAACGGATGTCACGATCACGAAAGAGTAGACATGCAGTTTCATAGTAATATAGCCAAATCCAATTAAAAAATTTGAAATGTTGTGATAAAGTGTATTATAATGTTTATTTCCAAGATAATAAAGATATCGTGCATAACATTTTCGATCAAGAAATCATTTATCTGTCAAAATGTCACACAAAGAGTACATAAAACCATGAAAATAAAATATTTAAAACTATAAAAGTAACATTTATTTGAAAGTAGATCATTAAGACAAGTCCAATGACACTTGTTATGTCTCATTAGGACATGGTTTGTTATTATTGTGAATTATAAAATTAAAAAAAGTAACAAAGCAATAAAGTATTGTTATAATATTATGTAAATATATGATAACATAGAAATGATATACATTAAAGTAAATTAATGTACATAATTCATAGTATTGTAGAGGTCACACATGCAACAAATTATAGTTTTATAGTAGTATCATAAAATTAAAGAAATTTTTTTCTATAATTAAGATAAATTTTGTAGGAAAGTTACCTTCTAGGTAGCTATGGAGACTCACGTAACATCCTCATCAATATCATTAGGTATGAATAAAAATATCCTATGAAGCGTGCCAAAAGTAAAAAAAATAAAATATTTGAAAACATTTATAAAATTAAACACTTAATTGGCTAGAGCTAGTTGAGACGGACCATGGATGCTTGTGTCATATACATCAAACAACATTGTGAAATTTTATTTATTACAAAAATATTTAAATGATAAAGTAATATAAATTATTATCTTAATATTTATTTAAACAATATTCATGATAAAATAAGAAAAATTTGAAATTTTGTAATTTCACCAAATCAAATACATGTATATGTCACAAAAGATAATATTAAGAGTTGCATAATAATATAATTATTTGAAAGGAAAACATTTGAAGAAATGACATAAATTGTATCTGAAATTCGTGTTGATAAAAGGAGATCAAGTGTAACATCCTTGAACATGAAATCAAGTACTAATTTGAATGCCTTACAAAATAAAAAATAAACGCTAAAACAAATATTTAAAAATATAAAATAAATATTCAATTAGATAAAGTATGTTTCGATGAGAACAACTAAATTTTTTTTTTCACGATTGAACATGTTTTGACAAAATATGAATTACAAAAAAAATAAGTATAAACAACAAAAAATATTATTTTAATAATAAAGAATTATATATTAATGCCCAAATTTTATAAATTAAAGTAATAAAATATAACTAACCAAAGAGATTCAAAGGTAACACGAAAGGAGATATGGAGTAAATATGGAGTATGACCAAATGAAATGAAAAGCATAATAGAATTGCCATTAATCAAAAAAAATTATTTTTCAAGATTCTAAGAAGATCAATTGCGACATTCTGGATCATTAAATTAGTTCAAAATCAAAATGACATGTAAACCATGCCAACTCCTTAGAAAATAAAATATTTAAATATTAAAAAATTAATTTTTAATTGAGTTTAACTTCTCAAGATGACTATGATGATATTTGTTTCAAGCCTATTGGACCTTGTTTAGAATTGTTATGAATTACGAAAGTAATTAAATATTAATAATAACAAATAATTTTTAGATATTATATAACTATTTTGTAAAGCTAAAACTAAAATAAATTGAAACAATGTAGTATCACAAAAAGTGAAGTGATTTAAAGGTATCATGAGAGGAAATATAGAGTTTTGTAGTAATATAAAAAATTAAAAAAATTTGATAAATTGCATGAGGAAGTTTAGTTCTAGTATAATTCGGGGTTTGAGTGTGACATTCTCAATCATCAAATTAAGTAAGAAAGAAGTCCCTCATAAAGGGTGTAAAAACCAAAGAAAATAAATTATTTAAATATTTAGAAATTAATATTTAGCTAGTTGGCTTGCTTTTAGTGAGTTCAATGACATTTGACTCATCTCAAAGAATCCTCATTTCGAGTTACTCAGAAATAACAATGCAAATAAAAAAAAAATGATAAATTATTATTTTTGTTTTAAATAAATAAGGATTAATTCTTAACTAAGATAAACTAAAATGATGTAATATATCCAAATCAATAACATGTAAAGCTAAATTAAGAGAAGATTTAAAGCTACAGGGTAACATAACAAAATAAAAGAGAAAAATTAAAGAAGTGCTATAAATTTTTTTGTAAAAGTTGTACTCAAATATAATAAAGGGATCAAGGGTAACATCTATGATTATTAAATTAGATTTAATTCAAAAAATGTTTTCAGACAATCTAATAATAAGGAGAAAATACTTTTAATTATAAAAAAAGATATTTAATTAGTTTGACTTCATTTGGATGAGTCCAACAATTTGTGTTCAATCTTTATGGGTCCTTTATTTACATTATGATGAATTCTCAAACTAACCATAAATAATGACAAACTGTTAACTTAATAATTAATAAATATATATGAAAGCCAAAATGAGATGAGTTGAAGAAATATATCTAACAAAACTAATATGATGTGAAGCTCCAAAAAGAAGGGATTTTATTATAATTTTTATACATCAAAATCCTAACAAAATGTACAAAAAATGATATAAATTGTAAAGAATAGTTACCCTTCAATTAAGCAAAGAGTTCGACTATAATATTCTTTGTTATCAAATCATGTATTACTAGAAAATATTCATAAAGGTTTCCAAAATCTAAGAAAACAAAACATTTAAAATAATGAAAAAGAATATTTCATTGCGTAGACTTTATCTAGACAAGTCCATTGATGTTAGCATTTTCTTGATCAAACCTAGTTTAGAAAAACATTAAATTACTTATGTTAATTAGTATAAATAATAATATCCTATAGTTTTGATATCAAAAAATATATATTAAAGATGACAAAAGATATATTGATGAAATGAAATATAAAATAATCATACTAATGTAAAAGTAACATCATGAGAGATTTAGAGCTACAGTTAAATATGATAATCAATGCAAAATATTTGAGGAAATTAGATAATTTTTAAGTGAAAAGTGCATTCCATAATGCACTAAATATTGAGTATGTTATTCTCAATTATTAAGTTGGATAGAAATGGAAATGTCACTTAAAAGGTGCCCAAAAGAGTTGAAAATGTTTAAAAATGTAAAAATAAACATTTGTATGCATAAAGCTATATGACGAGATGCCAATGATTTCTTTTTGTTACAATTAGTGCCATTTAGAGTTACAAAGAATTAAGAAACTAAATAAGCATGAAAATAATAAATTATTTTTTTAATATTAAATTAATATAAGATAGAAAAAATGTGTTGAATTAAAGAAATATAACATAACCAAATGAGAGTGATTTGAGGGTCACATATGAAAATCCAAGATAAAAATGTAAAAAAATGTTACAAATTATTTACGAATATTAAGTTCCAAAATTAGATATGGAAAAACATATTTCATGAACCAAATAGAAGTTTTAAGAGATAAAATATTTGTAATTGTGAAAATGATAATTTAATAAGGTAGGACTAAATGAGATGAGCCTAATGATCTTTGTTTCCTCTTAATCTTACATCATTTAGAATAACTATATATTACAAAAGTAAATAAGCAATGTTAATAATAAAGTATTATTAGAAGAAATACATTAAAAAAAATCAGGGCAATGCATTTAAAAAATCAGCAGAATGCAAACATCACTTGAGAGGAAATTTTGAGTTATATAGTTAAATAAAAAAATCAAAGAAAAAATTGAGGATATATGATGAACTAAATTACAAAGTTATATTCCAAGGTATAGAGGAGATAAAAAGTGACAACCTCAATTTTCAAATCAGGTATGAATAAAAATTACTCATTAAAAATACATAAATCTTAAAAAATGAAATCATTGAAATTATAAAAATTAATATTTAAATAATAGAGCATGTGGAGGTGAGTCCTAGGGTATTTGTTTTTTCTTTATTTCACATCATTAGAGTTACTACAATTACTTAGTTAAGCAAGTTTAAATTAAAATAAATTATTATTTTAACTTTATGTAATATTAATTAAACTTCAAATGTGATTCATTAAAATAGTATTAGCTTAACAAAATAAATGAAATCTAAATGTTACATGATAGGAGAACAATCATTTCATTACAATATGACAAAATTTGATAAACATTTTTATAAATGGGATTTACTTTATAGAATTGTTGCACTCAAAGATATAAAAAAGGTCTAGTAAAACTTCCTCAATCCCAAATCCACGCATAAGTCAAAATGTTTTGCAAAGCTCATCAAACTCCTTCAAAAAACATTTAAAAATATAAAAATAGCATTTAAATGGATAGAGCTTGTTGAGACCTATGCATGAACATTTGTTACATCATTTCAAGCACTGTTATGAATTACTAAAATAAATAATAATAAATTATTATTTTTGTATTAAATAAAGTATATATTAAATTTGAAATAAGACAAATTGAAATAACATTACATAAACAAATCAAGGAGATGTAAAGATTACATTGGAGTTTGTTTAAAGATACATTATAAGGTTACCAAATCAAGGCAAAACATTTCAAATAAAATGTTAAATTATAGAAGAATATTGCAATCGTTTTTACTTAAGAGATGGAAGGCAATGTCCTTAATTTGTAAAATAAGTAAGAACCGAAAAACCTCATAAAATATGAAAAATATTAAAAAATAAATATTTGACAAAAAGAAAAAAATAATTTAATTAGGCAAAGATAGCCATAATTTGCCAAAAATTTTTCTTTTTCATCTTAGACAAAGCACTTTTGAGTACTTCATATTTAGAATGTTAAATAAGTCAAATAATCACAAACTATTTCTTAAAACTAAAATGCAATAAATTTAAACAATGTAATATCACAAAATCAAAGCAATGTATGGGTCACATCAGTGAAGATTTAGAGTTTCATTTTAATATAATGAGGTATGAGTAAAAAGTTAAATGTGATAAGATAAATTATATGTGAAAGTTGCTTATCAAGGTTTTAAAGAGATTGAGTATAACTTTTTTTTTTAACACATTAAGTACAAATGAAAAATATCTTAAAACATGCAAAAATCATAAAACGTAAGGTATTTAGAAATATAAAAAAAAGGTTTAGTTAGATGGAGCTAGTCGTGATGAGACTGATGATGTTTATTTCATCAAATAGGATATTGCTTATAATTATTTCAAATTACTGGTTAAGTAATCATAAATAATAACAAAATATTAATTTATTAATAATTAAATATATAGTAATGTTGAAATGAGATAAATTTAGGCCATGAAATATAATGAAATGAAGGCAATGTATAGATCAAATGAGAGGAGATTTAGAGTTACATAGCAACAAAACAAAATCAAAGCAAAAAAATTTGAAAGAATTAGATAAACTATATAAGATTTAAAATAGTGACAATGAATAATAAATTAAAAGCAGCTAGTTGAGATTAGTGTAGCATTATTTGTTTTGTATTGAACATACCTCGCTTGTAATAGCTATTAATTTAAATATTAAATAAGCATAAATAAAAAATGCCATAATATTCAACTATAATAAAGCCAAAATGATATAAATTAAAACAATATAATGGTCATATCAAAAAAATAAGTCACATGTGCGGAGAATTTTTGTTTCATTCTTATAATAGACAATCAAAGAGAAAAAATTAATGAAATAACATAAATTACATATCGAAGGAAGCATGCTAACAATCTTCATAACAAATTATTCAAAAATATGAAATTGAACATTTGGTTTGATAAACTCGTCGAGATGTGTCAAAAGACAATTCTTTCATCTCAATTGGACCACATTAGTAATACTATGAATTACCAAAATGTATAAGAATTAAAAACAATAATTTGTGATTTTCAACTGAACACAGTATATATCGTAATAAAAATAATATAAATTTAAATAACATAATTGAACAAAATTAAAACAATGAAAATGTCACTTGAGAGAAGTATTATAATTTTTATCAAAATGTAAGAGTGTGAAAGAGAAAAACTTGAAAAAAATAAGATAAATTTTGAGTGAAACTGGCATTCCAAAAATGGAAATAGATCACATTTACCATTCTTGATTATCATATCAGTTTGGAATTAATATGTCTTTTAAAAACATTCTAAAATCCTAAAATTCAAAAAATTTAAAAACAAATCTAGAAATTAATTTTTAATTATGTAAACCTCATTAAGAAGAGTCAAAAGAATTTGTTTCATCTTGATTTTGTGTAATTTAAATCATCATTGAATTAACAAATTAATTAAAACAAGTAACAATAATCAACTACCTTATTAATAAGAAAATATATGTTAACTCCAAAAAAAGATAACTTAGTGAAATGCAATATAATCAAATCACAGTGATGTAAATGTCAAATGATAGAAGATTTGCAGTTTCATAGTAATATAAACAAATCAAAGAATTTTTTTTTAGTAATAACACAAAGTATATTAGAAATTTGCATCCTAAGACACCAAGGACATTTAATTTCGCATCATCGATTACCAAATTAGCCATAAATCAAAATACCATTTAAAGCAAGCTAAAATGGAAGAAAAAATTTTTAGATTTATAAAAATTAATATTTAATAAGATCTTGCTTAACAACGCAATTTAAATAATGACATTTATTTCATCTAAATCAAAACATAGTAATAATTATTATTAATTACAAAAAAATATGCATAAATAATTATTTTTATATCAAACAAATATATATTAATGATAAATTAATGTATTATATTTTCATAAATTTAATTTGAATTAGAGGTCATATGATTTTAGAATTAGAATTTTTAAGGAATACAAAATTCAAAATTGAAAATTATAAATAAATAGATAATGATTGTAAAAAACTTAGTCTTCAAATCTAGTACAAATAGAAATATCTTCTAAAATGTTAAAAAAAACTTGAAAAATTATTTAAAATATGAAAATGAAGGTTTTATTAGGTATAGCTCATTAAGAGATTCAACAATGTTTGTTTTATTTTTATTATAACTCATTTTTAATTTTTAAATATTATTTTAAGTAATTAAGGATATACAATAACAAATTTTTAATTTAATATTAAGTAAAAATTTATGTAAATTCAAATTAGATAATTTGAAATCTTGTAACTTAAGGAAATCAATGCTATCTCAAAGTCACATGACGAGAGATTAAGAGTTCAATATTAGCAAACCAAAATCATGGGAAACAAATGGAATAAAATAACATAAATTATATAGGGAAGTTACATTCCAATGTATCAAGAAGACTGAGTATAACATTTTCAATCATCAACTAATGAACAACTCTAAGTACCACACAAGTATACAAAAAACATAAAAACTAAATATTTAGAAATATAAAAATGAATATTTAATAGGAAATAGCAATTAGTCATGACTTCAATGACATTTTATTTCTTAGTTAGATCACTTTTAGAATTAGTACAAATTATTATTCCAAAAAAAATATAAATAATAAGAAATTATTATTTAATATTAAGTAAATATATATTAAATACAAATTTGATAAATTAAAATAATATAACACAAACAAATAAGAGTGATGTAAATATCACATGAGAAAAGATTTAGAATTACATAGTAATATGCTCAAATTAAAGGGAACATTTTAAGAAATAAGATCAACTATGTGTGATAGTTTCATCCAAGATGTTATGGAGATCAAATGTAACATCCTCTATCATGAAAATATGCATGAATTAAATTATCTCATAAAGTATAATATAAAAATTAAAAAGAATTATTTAAAAAAATAAAAATTAGCATTCAATTGTAAAGAGCTTATTGAGACAAATCTAGAAATGTTTATTTCATCATTATCAAACCATGCTCAAACTTATTGACAATTACCAATGTCAATACGATTAAATAATAGTAAATAATTGTTCTTAAATTAAGTAAATATATATTTAAAGAGGAAATGAGACAAATTTGAGAAAACAATATTACAAAATTAAAGGCCATAAAAGTCATATGAGGTTATATTTATAGAAATGCAACAAAATAAATGGAAAAACAAAGGAAAACACAGATAGAATACATTAGAAATCTAAATTTAGGATACAAATGGGATTGACTATGAAATACTTGATCATCAAATCCAACAAAATTCGAAATGCCAAGTAAAGCACAGCAAATCATTAATGAATAAAGTAACTAAAAATTAGAAAATATATATTTAATTGGATACAACTTATTTAGATGAGTTTTGGGATATTTACTCTATTTGATCATACCACATTGGGGATTAGTTTGAACTACAAAATTAAAAAAAACAAATAATAATAAATTAATATTTTTAAATAAAAAAATTCAACATAGTGAAAAAAAAGTAATTTAAAAGTCAAATGATAGGAGATTTAGAGTTTCGTAGTAATGTCACCAAATTGAAATGAAAAATAAAAAAAATGTAATAAATAATATTAGAAAGTTATATTTTGTTATACAAAGGAGGTCGATTATAACCAAGTAAAACATCAAATCAGGTATGAATCAAATTATCACAAAAACAAATTACAATATTAAATAAAAAAAATTTAAAAAATTTAAAAATGAATATTTAATAGATAGATCTCTTTAAGATAAGTTTAATGATACTTATTTGATTTTAATTTGACATCATTTGAAATTATTACATATTACCAAAGGAAATAAGTATGAATAGTTATAAATTACTATTTGAATATTAATTAAATATGTAATAAATCCAAAATAAGATAAACTGAAGAAATATAATATATCCAAATCAAAGCAATGTAAAGGTCACAATAGTATGCTAGAGTAAAACATTTCAGGAAATGAGATAAATGGTACGAAAAAGTACGTTACCAAATACTATATCGATAATATGTAACATTGTGAATGATCAAATCGCGTAAATTTAGATATCTCATAAACCCTAATGTAACATTAGAAAATAAAGTACTTAAAAAACAATACTTCATTAGATGCAACTCGTTTAGAGAAATTAAATAATGATTATTCTGTCTTGACTTAACATTATTTGTAATTGCTTGAAATTTCTAAAGTAAATATAATAAATAATAGTAAATCATTATTCTAATGTTTATGGAAGTTGAAAGGAGATAAATTGCACTAATGTAATATAAAAATATTAAAGTGATGTAATAGTCATCATGAAGGAAAATTAGAGTTTATTAATAACATAACAATAGCAATGATAAAAATTTAAAAAAAATTAGATAAAGTATATTGGAAAAAAACATAAAATGATATTGAGGAGAAAGAGTGAGAATACCCCTTTTTTCAAGTTTTGTATGAATAAAAAAGTGTCATAAATCACGCTAAAACAATATAAAATAAAATATTTAAAAATATAAAACATTTGCACTAAATCTGATATAACTCGTTAGGATGGATCCAATGATGTTCAATTTGCCTCAACATTGCATCATTTGTAATTACTAATATTTATCGAAGGTAAATTAAATTAAAATCTATTAAATTTCAAATAAAATAAAATAAAATCATGTAGTAAAAAATCAACGAGAAGAAAGGGTCACCCATGTAGAGAATTAGAGTTACAATTTAATCTGTCACAAACAACAGGAAAAAAATTCAATTAAAAGAGAAACTGTATAATACTTTTTCATTCAAAGAAGCTATTTAGATCAAATGTAGTATTGTCAATACTCATATTAGGTAGAAATCAAAATATCTAAAAAACCATGTGAAGAAAAAAATATTAAACGTTTAAAAATAATAAAATTAACACTTTATTGGATAGAGCTAATCAAGATGAGTTCAAAATTATTTAAAAAATATAAAATTCTCCTTATTTGGAATTATTACAAATTACCTAATCAAATAAAATATTTAACTAAAAATAATTATTTTAGTATTAATAAAATATATTTTGAAGTTGGAAAGAGATAAACTAATGGCATGTAATATAACATAACTAAAAACTTATAAAGGTCATAAGAGAGAAGATTTAATGCTAAGGAGAAATATAGCAAAATCAAAGAAATGTTTTTTATAAGATGAGTTAAATTATTAAAGAAAGTTGGACTTCATAGTATTAAGGTGATTGACTATATCATCCTCTTTCCTAGAATCAAGTATTAATTGAAATCTCTCATAAAGCTTGATAAAATCTTATAAAATTATAATCTAAAAATAAAAATTTTTTACTTAATTAGATAAACCTTGTCAGGATTAGTCGAAAGATAATTTTTTGTCTTGATCATACCACATTCGGAATACCGAGAATTGCAAAAGTAAATAAACATAAATAATTAAAAAATAATATTTTAATATTAAGTATGTTTATAATAAAACTAAAATAAGATAAATTGATGCAACATAATATAACAAAATAAAAGTGATGTAAATGTCACCTAAGTGATGAATTAAAGTTTCATAAAAAATAACTAAATCAAAGAGAAAAATATGGTTAAATAGGAAAGTTTTTTTAGCAAAGCAGCATTCCACAATAAGAAGTTGATCAAGTATACATCCACAAATGTTAAATTAGCTTCAAATAAAAAAGTCACATCATTCATGCAAAGCTATAAAAAAGTCACATCATTCATTAATGAATCTTGACAAATTATATAGCAATGTTGCATTTAAGTTACTAAAGGAAATTGCGTGTAACAATGTCAAACATCAAATTGGGTTTTAATTTAAGTATCTTATAAATAATTCCAATAATTTAGAAAATAAAAGATTTAAAAAGAAAAAATCATTAAGTTCATGAAGTTGATCAAGTAGAGTTTGATAATATTTATTTCATCCTAATCAAACCATATTTTGAATTATTATAGATTGTGAAAACAAATAATCATAAATAATTATAAATTATCTTTCAAATATTAAGTAAAAGTCCAACAAAGCTAAAATGTGGAAAATTTACTTACTATAGCATAACAAATTCCCTAAAGTATAAAGGTCACACTATAGATTATTCTAAGTTTTAGGTTTGTATCAAAACTAAAACAATAAAATTTTAATAGATGGGGCAAATTGTATGTGAACGATGCATTTCCTAATAATTTCAAAATATTTAGAAGTTGCATTACTCGAGTAGTTTGTAATTACTCTAACGTGGTCTAAACTGGATTAAACAATCACGTTGGAATCCTTTAAATAAGATTTATCCAATTAAGTGTTTATTTTTTACTTATTTAAATATTTTTTTCTATAATTTTGGTATTTTTTTAGTTATTTTTATTTGCCCTAATTTTAAGATCAAGGATGTCACAATCAAACTCTTATTATCTTGGAATACAACTTTGCTTTATAATTTCTATAATTTTTCAAATTTTTTCCCTTTAATTTTGCTATAATTCTACAAAACTATAATTCTAATTGTATCTAACCATAACATTGCTATAATTTTATTTTTAATAAATTACTTAAATTTATTATTATTTGTACTAATTTAATAAGATAAGTTTAAGTAATTCCAAACGAGATCCAATCAAGAAGAGACATATATCATTTGACTTATCTCAATGAGCTCTACCTAATTAACCACTCAATTCTATTTTTTAAATTCTTTTTTCTTAAGGCTTTGCCTTGCTTTTGAAGTCATCTTGAATTACACCAGATTTGATGTTTGTGGATACTACATCTTATCACAATAAAGTCAATTAATGCAACTATCATTAACAATTTTGTCACAATTCTTCAATTGTTTTGTTTATTTGATTATTTTATCATATAAGACTTAATGTTAGCTAGTTCGGCCCTTACATTTCTTTGATTTTTTAATAATCCAATGCTATAGTTTATTTTTTCTTACATATAATATGCATTTACTTAATATATTAAAGAGAATTATTATAATTTGTGCTTATTAAAATTCTTAGATCCTATTAATTCCAAGTAATGCTTGATTAACTTGGAAAAAATTGATGACATATTATAATTGGCATGATATTTAACAATTTTTGATGCTACACTCAATCTTTTGAGTGTTAAGGAATGCTACATTATGGTATAATTTATCGTATTTCTTCAAATATTTTTTTATTTATGTATATTACTAAGTAACTAGAAATCCTCTCACATGTGACCTTTACCTTACTTTGATTTTGTTGTATTAGATTTCTTCAATTTATAACAATTCATTTATAATATATATCTACATAGTATTCAAAATAATCAACTATTATTCATTCTTATTTAATTTCCTATTTGGTAGTAATTCCAGAGTTGGTCAGATCAACATGAAGCAAATGTTATTGGACTCATATTTATTAGATCCATCCAATTAAATATTCATTTACATATTTTCAAATTATTTACTTTCTAAGGTTTTTGCATACCTTATGAGATATTTTAAATTGCTCTTGATTTGAAGATTAAAAATGTTACACTCAATTTTGTCAAGTCACTAACACCAAATATCATCTCATATGACAATTACATTACATTAATTTATTTACAAAATATTTTTTTATTTGTCATTTCAACTTAAATATACATTTACTTAATACTAAAATAATAGTTTAATGCTATTTATTCTTATTTAATTTAGTTATTCACAATAGTTACAAACTTGTTTTGATTAAAATTAAACAAATGTGGTTGGACGCAACTCAATGACCTCTATATAACAAAATATTATTTTTGTATTTCTAAATATTATTTTCTCTAATTTTAATACTTTATTATTCATTTTCATTCATGTCAAATTTGATGATTAAGAAACTTACATTCTATCACCTTAATAAGATGGAAAAAACTCTCTCATGCAATTTATCTCTTTTTTCAAATTTTATTCTTAAATGTTTTTATATTATGGAGTAACTACAAATTTCATCTCTTAGGATATTTACATCTCTTTGATTTAGTTCTAGTATATTACTTCATTGTATATTTTTCAACTTTAAGATATACATTTACTTAATATTAAAATATATTTTATATTTATGTTGTTTCGTTTGTTAATTTATGGTAATTCTGATTGAAGTTTGTGAAGGTTAAACAACAATTATTGGTGTCATCTCAATTAGTACTATACAATTAAATACTATTTTCTTAACTTGATAGAAGTTCTCTTTTGAATTTTTTGGCATTTTTATTTTACTACAAATCTCCACTTATATGAACCTTACTTTAGGTTAACAATGTTATGTAACATTATTTCAATTAGATGTATCTTACCTTTAATATGTTTTTACAAAATATAAAAATAATAAATTTTTTTGTTTATGCTTATTCACTTTCATAATTCACAGTAACTCCAAACATGAACAAATGTAGAAATAAATGTTATTGGACTCGAATGAATGAGCTCTACCAAACTGAACATTCAATCCTAAATTTTTAAATATTTTATTTTCTAGCTTTTGTGTAGTTTTCATGGCACCTTTATTCAAAAAAAGTTTTATGACCGAGAACATTAAACTTTGTCTCCTTAGTATGTTTGAATGTAACTTTCCTATATACTTTATCTCATTTTAACAATTTTTTTTTATTGGTTAGATTAACATGTAACTCCATATATCTTATTTTGTGACCTTTGCATCTTTGATTTGCTAATATTAAATTACTTTAACTTACCTGACTTCATAATTAACATATATTTGCTTAAAATTTAAATAATTCCTTTTATTATTTTAGCATGTTTAATATTGTAATATGCAATAATTATAAATGAGGTGTAATCGAGATGATATAGATAAAATTTGACTCATTGCCACTATCTTAATCCAATGTAATATTCATTTTTATGTTTTGAAATATTTTATTTCAAAAGAATTTTGGATGACTTAGAAGATATTTCAATTCATACCTTTTTTGATGATCAAAGATGTTATACTTAATCTTCTTAATATCTTATAATAAAGCTTTTACATATAATTCTTTTCTTTTCATAAACGTTTTCATTTACATTACTACATAATTTGAAATGTCCCCTCATGTCACATTCACATTAGTTCAATTTTATTAAAATTGATTTACTCAATTTATCATATTTAAAAATTTAACATACATTTAACAAATATTGAATTAATAATTTCATATTATTTAAGACCATTTAGTTTAATTATTTATAGGAATTCCAAATAATGTTAAATTTAGATAAAAGAAATGTTATTTAACTTATTTAATGTGCTTAATAAATGTTTAAATTAATTTTAATTTCTTGGAGTTTGTTTTCTATGGTTTAAGCATTTGTATGAGTTATTTTTTTTTACATTAGTTAATATTCAAAGATTTTATAAACGATGCCCTTTGTTCCTAGAATTGTAATTTGTATGTAGAATTTCTCTTTTCATAGTAATTCTAATAAAGATTTCATCAAGTTGAAATAAACATTCTTAGACTAACTCAATGAGCCTTATCTAAATAATTATTCTTTTATATATTTTTTAAAATTTTATTTTATGACTTCGACGCAAGTTATGAGAGATTTTATTCATGCATGTCTTGATTTTTTTAGAGTTAACCTCAATCTTCTTAACAAATTGGAATGCTAATTTCCAATATAATTTATGTTATGTTTTTAAAAGTTTTACTTTGATTTAGTTCTATTACTAACAAAAAATCTTCCATCATAATCAGCATTACTCAAGTTTTATTTGGAAGTGTTATATTACTTGAATTTCCATCGTTCATGCTTTTATAAAAATTTTCTTCATATTGAAATATTAATTTATTATTATTTTTGTTTATTTACTTTTGTAATTCATAGAAATTCCGTTTATTTTTTGACCGAGTAGAAACAAAAGACGTTGAACATGTCTTTACAAGCTCGATATAATAAAATTTTTTATTCCATATTTTTAAATATCTTATTATCTCACATTTTGGGTCATATAATAGGAACCATTTATTTGACCTTGACTTGGTGATCGAGGATGTTACACTTGGTCTCCTTTATATGTTGAAATGTGACATTCTTAAGCAACTTATCACTTTTCATCAACTTTTTTTTATTTAACTATACTAATAACTAACAAAAATCTCCTCTGTTGACACGTATTCTTCGCTTTGATTTGGTAATATTAAGCTAATTTAATTAATCATATTTTTTTAATTTTAATAGAAATTTACTAAAAATTAAATTAATATTTTTATTTCTACTTACTTGCCTTTGCAATACAAAGCAACTCTAATGATGGTTGGATGCAGATGGAACTAACATAGTTGGACTAAAATTAATTAAATAGATCTAATTAAATATTATATTTTATATTTTTTAATATCTTATTTTTTAAAAGTTTTTCAAGCTTCGTGATTAATTTTTATTCGTGCTTGATTTGATGATTTAGTACGTTACAGCCAATCTCCATAATATCCTTGAATTCAACGGTTTTGTATAATTATCTCACCTTTGCCAATGTTTTGCTTATAGTTGTAATATTACTATTAAGCTCTAATTCTCCTCTCTCAAGAACTATATAATATGTTGATTTAGTTATGTTACATTACTTTAATTTACCTCATTTGAATTTGTTTTTATATATTTCTTAATATCTTAATAATTTATTAATACATTTTCTTATGTATTTTGATAATTTATAGTATTCCCAAAAAAAATTCATTCATAAAATTTAATAATTATTTCAATATTTTTAAACATCTTATTTTCCCTGTTTTAGCATAATTACAAGATATTAAAATTCATTCCTGATGTTCAAAATTCTATGTATCTTGGAATTCAACTTTAATATACAATTTATTCTTTTATTCCACATCTTTCAGTTTGGTTCAGAAATATTACAATGAAATAAAAAGTTTCATTTGTTGTGATCATTACATGTTTTATAATTTTCATGTTAAATTATTTCAATTTATCTTATTTTAGTTTTAATATATAACTAATTACCTTGAAAAAATTATTAATTATTATTTATGCTAATTTACTTTACTAATTAAAAGAAATTCAAAATGATGTCTTATGAAGGCAAATAAACAACATTAACACATTTTGATGAGATTTACTAATTAATTATTGTTTTTTAGTTTTTTAAAATATTTTATTTTCTAGCACTATCGCATGTTGACAGACCTATTGATTCACACATTATTTTATCTATGAGGATTTTACAATCTGTCTTCATAGTATCTCGAAATGCAATATTATTTTAAATGTATCTTATTTCTTCAATTTTTTTTCATTTTGTTTATTACTATGTTATATTAATTCCAAATTGACATGACTTTTAAATGCTTTGATTTGGCTATATAACAATGCTCCAATTTATAATTGTTTAGCTTTCATAGATGTTTACTTAGAAAATAAGTTATTATTATTTACGCTTATTTACTATTGTAATTCTTTGTAATTTAAAATAAAGTTTGATCAAATGAAATAAGTATCATTAGAATTTCCATGAATGAGCTTTATCAAACCAGTTATTCACTTTTTTTTATTTTTAAAATTTTCATTTTTAGTAGCATTGCCCTATTTTGTGAGGCATTTTAAGTCATTCTTTGATCTCTCTTATGCAACTTCTTCAAAACTTTTTTTCTTTTTGTGGTTATATCATTATTATTTATGCTTATTTGCTTTTGTAGTTCGTAGAAATTTCAAAAACTTTATGATGGAGATGAAACAAACTTCATTAGGTACTTCTTTATGAGCTATATTAAATTAAATGATAATTTATATAATTTTAACTACATTGTAATCTATTATTTTTATTCACTTTATGTGACATTTTTTATTTGTTCCTAATTTATCAAATGGGGGTGTGGCAATCAAAATCCTTAATATTTTCAAATGAATCCTTTTTTGATAATCTATCATATTTCAAAAATATTTTTCTTTTGCTTTATTATCTTATTATTTAGTTGTAAATCTCCTCTTATGTGTCCTTTACATCACCTTCTTATTATTATATTACATCACTTCCATTTATCTTATTTCAACATTAAAATGGCCTTACATAAGTTTTAAATAATAAATTATTCTTTTTTTAATTATTCAATTAGTAATTTGTAATAATTGCAAACAAGGTTTGATTGATACAAATTCAATTCCATTTGACTTATTTTGATGATCTTATCAAATTAAATATTATTTTTTAACATTTTTAAAATATTTTATCTTTAAGGGTTTTGGCATGTTTTATAACATATTTCTATTTTTTATCTTATTATATAATAAAGAATATTACAATCAACCTCCTTATTATCTTTTAATAATTTTTTCTTATACAATTTATATCATTTCATGAAGTGTTTTTTTTTGAATTTCTAAGTTATTTTAAAACACTATTTCTAATCTCATGTGACAATTGCATTGCTTTAATCTAGTTATCATACTTTGCTTAATTTTTTTTTGTTATTTTTGGAATGATTTTTAGAATGTTTTACTAGATATTTTGTTTCACAAAATAAATTAAAGGTTGTTGACATTACTATTTATTGATAGACAATTTTGTAATGCAACTTTCCATTATCCTTTGTCTCATCTATTCAATTCTTTTTGTTTTGATTTACTTATATTACTATATAACTCTAAGTTTCCTATTATGTGACTTTATTTTTTCTTTTATGTATTTATATTGTATAACTTAAATCTATCACATTTAAGGTTAAAAATATATTTACATAATATTGAAATAATAATTTACTATTATTTGTGCTTTTTATTTTTGTAATTTATATTAACTCCACAAAAATATAAGAAGGTCAAACAAACATCACTGAACTAATCTTGATGAGCTCTATGAAGCAAAATTTTCACTTTTGATATCATTAAATTCTTTAGTTCATAAGTTTCATACTGTTTTATGAGTCGTTTTGATTATTGCATAATTTCATAAATCTCTTTAGTATCTTCAAAATAAATTTTACGACTTAATTATCTTATTTTTTTAAAATCTTTTGGTTTGATTTTTTTGTACTACTAGGTAACTCTAATTTTTTTAGTTATATTATATTAATTTAATTTATTCTATTTCGAATTTTCTATATATTTTATTAATTTTCATTAATAACTTCTTGTTATGATTTTTATTGAAATTTTTACTTATCAGTAGTAATTGGATGTTACTTGAAGACCTTTATCAAACTAAATATTTATAAATATGAGGCCTGATAGTGTTCATAAAAGTATAATTAAGCTTATTTAGACAAGCTTAATCTAATCATATATATATATATATGTATATGTATGTATACATATTAATAACTTTATTTCGATGTTTTTGTAATACCTTATGGAAAATTTTGATTCTTACCATATTTGATGATAGAGAATGTTATGCATCATCTCATTGCAGTCATGGAATATAACTTACTAGTAAAATTTGTCATTTCTTCCAATTGTTTGTTTTTATTTTGCTATATTGCAGTAATAGTTTAATTCTCCACTTATGTGACCTTTACAATACTTTCATTTGGTTTTTTTTAGTTGGTTACAACATATCTTATTTTAAATTTAACCTATTTGTAATTAGTATTAAAAAAATAATTAAATAATAATTTTTAAATTAATTTTTTAATTCATAAAATTCCAAATAAGGTTTAATAGAGACAAAATAGACATCATTGGACTCATCTCACCAAGCTCTATCAATTTTTGTAAATGTTTTAACAATTTATATTTTACATTTTGACATGGTTTATGAGACAATTCAACTCAAAACTAATTTGATATTGAGAGTTCTGCACTAGACCCTCCTAATCTTTCAAATACGTCTTTCACATATAATTTATCTCATTTTTTGAAAATTTTTTCTTGACTTGGTTATTTTAAAATCTAACTCTAAACCTCCACTAATGTGACCTTTACATCACATTAATTTTGGCATAGTAGTTTACTTTAATTTATATTATTTCAAATTTAATATATATCCACTTAACCTTAAAATAATAGTATATTATTACTTATAGTAATTTACTATTTTAATTCTAAATATTCCATATGACATCTATTCTAGATGTATAAATCATAATTATACTACTTTTAATGAGCTTTATCAAATTAAAAAAATTATATTTTTAAAGATTATATTTTGTATTATTTGTTCACACTTTGTGAGAAATTTTTATTTTTACCAAAGTTGATAATCAAGGATGTTACACTCAATATCTTTTGTATATTAGCATATAGCTTTCTCATATATTTTCATTTCATTCCTTCAAACTTTTTTCATTTGGCATTTTTCTATGTAATTCTAAATCGCCATTTATGTGACTTATACATCACTTTGATTTTGTTGTGTTATATTGCTTTGCTTTATCTTATTGCATGTTTAATATATATTTAATTGTTACATTAAAGGAATATTTTATTATTCTTACTATTTATTCTTATTTAGGTTGGTAATTCTACATTAATGAGGATCAATTTAGATGAAACAAAAGTTATTAAACTCACTTCAATGAGCTCTATCCTTAAATATTTTTTTTTGACTTAGTTATATTACTATAAAACTCCAATTCTTCTCTTGGTCAACTGATGCATCTTTTAGTTTTTTATAAATTTTAATTGCTTTTATACAAAGTTTTGGCATGATTTAGAAATCATTTTAACTCTTACCTTTTTTAACAATCAAATTTATTACAATTGATATTCTCAGTATGCTTAGTATATTGGAATGTAGTTTTCCCACACAGTTTATATCATTTCTTCAATTTTTTTTATTCTATTACTATTTCACTGTGAATCATCGCTTGTGTGACATTACTTAATTCTTTATTACGTTATATTAAATTATTTCAATTTTTCATTTTTTAATGTAGATTTATTTAAAATAAAAATAATAATTTCTTGTCATTATTTTTTATTTATTTCACAATTTCCAAAAAATTCCAGAAAATTTACCATTAAGATGAAAAATGCATCGTTGTACATGTCTCAATGGGCTCTATCTAATTAAAAATTCAATCTTATATATTTAAATATTTTATTTTCTAATATTTTGATATATTGTTGGAGTCATTTCAATTTGTAATAGGTTTTATAGTTAGGGATGTTACATTCGATCCCTTTACGACCGTAGTATGGAAATTTCTTGAAGATTTTCATGAAATTTTTTTCAAAGATTTGTGTTTTATTTTATTCTATTGTTATGTCACTACGAATATCGCATCACATGTGCTTTAAATATCTTAGATTTGATAACATTACATTACTTCATTTTATATAATTTTAATTTTAATGTATAATTACATAAGATCAAATTAGCAATTTGTTATTATTTAACTTTGTTTACATTGGCAACTGTAGTAATTCCAAACGAGGCCCAATTTAAATATAACAAACATCGTTGAACATGTCTCGATGAGCTTTTTCAAAAAAGTATTCATTTCCTTTTTTTTTAAATTTTTATTTAATACATTTTAACTATCTTTATCGGACCTTTTCATTGGCACAAGATTTATTAACCATACATCTTCTCTCGTGTCACGTTTATATCGTATTGATTTGATTGTATTAAAACACATTAATTTATCTCATTTTAGATATAATTTACATTTTCTCAACATTCAATTAATAATTTGTTATCATTTATGGTTTCTTTTTTTTTGGCAGTTAACAAATAATTCGAAATTAAATGAGATCGTGATGAAATGATTGCCATCGGGCTCACCTCCATAAGTTTTACCAAATCAAATAATCATTATTATATTTTTAAATATCTTAATTTTTATTATTTTTGCACATCGTCCAAAACATTTTTTTAATGCCTAATTCGATGATTGATGACTTTATTTATAATATCCTTATAATTTATGAACAAACATTTCTTATACAACTTATCTAATTTTTTCAGTTGTTTTACTTTTATTTGGTTATATTTGTATGTATCACCAGAAATCCTCTCTTATGACATTTGCATCGCATTGATTTCGTTATATTATATTGCTTCAATTTTGATTTTTTTATATTTTTTTGAATATTTTATTCTTTAGTTTTTTGGCATGTTTTATGATACACTTTGATTTGTACCATATTAGATGATTGATGATGTTTCATACTATACATTTAGTATCTTGGATTATAGCTTTCCTAGCCAAATTATCTAACTTATTCAAATTTTTCTCATTGATTTAGCAAAATTACTATCTAACTTTACATCATCTCGTATGATACTTTTATAGTTCCTTGATTTTGTTATATTATATTTCTTATGTTTATCTTGTTTTTTTCCTTATTATAACATTTTAATTTTCAAATAATGTTTTCTATTGTATATGATTATTTGTTCTAATAATTCACAATATCTCTAAATGAGGTCTTATCGGGAAAAAATAAATATCGTTCAACGAGACTTGATGAGCTCTATTTAATTAAATTTTAGTTTGACATTTTTAAATATTTTATTTTCTATGTTATTTTGGAGCCAATTCAAATTATACCTAATTTGATGACCTATAATAATACACTTGATATCAGTGGTATCATATAATGTATCTTTTCTACATAATTTATTTCGTTTTTTCCAAGTTTTTACTTTGATTTGGTACTATTATTATTAGGCTCTAAATGTCTTCTCATATGAACTTTACATGTCTTTGATTTGGTAATATTTTTTTTTTTGAAGTAATCTTATCTAAACATTAAGATATATTTATGTAATATTAAGTTAATAATTTACCATTATTTATGCCTCTTTATGTTTTGTGATACCTTGAAGTTCCAAATGAGGTTCAATCGAGCAAAACTAATGTTTGTTTGACTCATCTCTTTGAGCTTAATGTGATTAAATATTAATTTTTATATATTTAAATATTTTATTTGTAGGGTTTTGGAATGTTTTATTTGGCATTTTGATTAGTACATGATTTGATGATCAACGAGGTTGTGCCTAATATACATAATGTGTTGGAATGTAATTTTCCAATAAACTTTATCTCCTTTAATCAAATGTTTTACTTTCAATTGGTTACATTTATAAATAATTGTAAATCTCTTCTTGTGTGACATTTACATTTGTTTCACTTTGTTGTATTACTCTACTTCATGTCATCTAATTTTTTTACAACAAAATATACTTATAAAATACTAAAAATAACACTTTATTATTATTTCTGATTTTTATTTTTGTAATTAATAATAGGTCCAAATGAGGATTAACGGAAACAATGTAGTTGCAGTTAGACACAACTGGATGAGATCGATTTAAAAACTTTTTACTCTTGAAAAGTTTATATTTTTAAAATCTTCTTTGGAATGTTTCAGTATACTTTTTAAAAAGAACCCATTGTGATAATTAAGGTTTTTATACTTGATCTCCTTATTTTCTAAGAAGTTAATTTGGTTACATAATTTATTTTATTTTTTTAAATATCTCACTTAAATTTTTCCACATTAGTGTGCAACTCTAAATCTCCACTAATACAAACTTTACACTACTTTTAATTCTTTAAATCACATTGTTTTGATTTACCTTATTTTTTAACTTTAACTTAGATATAATCCATATTAAAAAAATAATTTATGGTTATTTATTCTTATTTATTTTTTAATCTTTTTTAAAATCCAAGTTATGTCTAATTGTGGCAAAACAAATAACAAAGGACTTGTCTTAACAAGATTTATCTAATTAATATCACATCTAAATTTTCAATTATTCTATCTTTTATGGTTTTGGCATGCATTACTATCACTTCAATTCATACCTAAAATGGAGATTGAAAAAGTTTTATTTGCTCTTCTAAGTATCTTGGAATGTATGTTTCTTAGACAATTTATCTAATTTCATCAAATGTTTTGCTTTAATTTTGTTTTATTAACACATAACTCAAAATATTCCCACATGTGACCCTCACATCACATTAATTTTGTTATATATCATTACTTAAAATTTTTCATTTTGTTTTTATTATATAATTTCTTAATCTAAAAATAATATTTTGTTATCATTTACACTTATTTAACTTTGTAGTTCATCATAATTCCAAATGAGGTTTGCTCAAGATGAAATAAAGGTCAATCAACAAGCCATATTAGGTCTATCCAATTAAAAATTATTTTTTATATCAGATTACAATGATTCAAATAATTTTATTTGTGAGTTTAATATATATATATGTATATTTAATATTAAAATAATAATTTATTGCTATTTATTCCTATCTACTTTCAAAATTCAAAATAATTCTAAATAAGGTTCGATGGTCACAAAACAAATGTCATTGTAGTCATCTTCATGAGCTTTATCCAATTAAGTATTCATCGATAGAAATTTGAAAATTTTCTTTTCTAGCATTTTTGTGCACATTACCAAACTTTCTCATTTATCCATGATTTGATTACCGATAACATTGTGCACGACGACCTGACTATCTTTGAATAGTTCTTTCCCATAAAAATTATCTGTATTGTTTAAATATTTTTCTGTAATTTGCTTATATTTCTATATTACACTATATCGCCTTTCGTTTGACATTTACATTGCTTTAACTTGGAATTGGTACTTTTCTTCAAATTAAAATTTTTTAGCTTTAAAATATTATTACTTTATATTAAAATAATAACTTACTACCATTTTTTTTATTATTATAATTTGTCATAATTCCAAATATTTTCAAATCAAGAAAGGATATGCATTTTTTGCTCCACTAGAAAAAATAATAAAGCAAACTACACATTTTTTTTTATAAAATTTTTTTTCTAAATGCTATATGTGATATTTAATTTTTACTTAATTTCTTGATCAAAGATACTACACTCAACCTCCTTAGTATCACTAAATACAACTTTCACAAATGATTTGTGCTAGTTATAAAATGTTCGCACCTTGATTTGTATTGAAAAATTATATAAACTTAAATAACAATCTTTTTCTTAATATTAAACAAATATGTACAAAGGTAGAAATGAAAAAAATAGAATCATTATAATATAACAAAATCTAGGTGATGTGAAAGACACAAGAGATGAGAATTAGAGTTTCATGGTAATATAACCAAATTAAACAAAAATATATGAGGAAATAAAAAAAACTTTAGTAAAAAGTTGAAAACCAAGACACTAAAAATATCGAGTGTAGCATCCTTGGTCATCAAATTTGATGCAAATAAAAAAATTTTGAAAATAAATTAAAAATAAAAAAATATGTTAAAATATAAAAAATAATATTTAGACATATACGATATGTAAAGATCAATCCAACAACGTTTGATTCATCTTAATTAGACATTATTTAAAATTAATATGAATTACAAAACAAAGTAGGAATAAATTAATATAAATAAATATTTTAAACAAAATAAATATTTATACTAAAAAAAGATAAACTAATATAACTTATGATTTACAAACCAAAAAAATGTAGGTGTCATATATAAGATATTAATAGTTTAATGGTAATATAAATCAATTATAGAAAAAATAAACTAAATTACATGTGAAATTTCTATTTAAGGACACCAAGAGATTTATCATAACATTTGTAACCAAGAATTTAATTACAAATACAAATATCTTAAAGAACGTGCCAAAATCAAAGAAAGAAAAATATTTGACAAATGTAAAAATGAGTATTTAATTTAATGGAGCTCATTGTGACAAGTTCAATGATTAATGTTTCATCCCTACCATGCCGAAGTTTGTGTTAATTGCAATTGGAATGTAAAATTTGCATGAACAAAAATAAATTTTTTTTTAAAAATTAAGTAAATATATATCAAATTTTATATTGGTTTTAGTTAAAACTTTGTAAAACAATTAAATCGAACTGATGGAAAGTTAACGGAGTAAAGAAAAGTGTGTCATATTAATATAAGCATATTTAAGAAAAAAGTTAAAGAAAAATTATAAAAAAAGGATTTAATTAAAGATATTAAAGAGATTGAGTGTAACATCCTTGACAATTACTTTAAATATAAATTGATATGTTTAGTAAAGTTTTCTATAACCTTAGAGTGTAAAATATTTTATTTTAAAAGGTTAATATTTTATTTAGTAAAGATCAATGACTGCGTCTTGCGATAATGGTTTTCTCAATTGTATCTTATTTGGATTTAATTTGAATTATTAACACTAATTATTATAGATAAAAGTAAATTATTGAAGTAACCGTTAACAATATATATATTAAAGTTGAAAATGGATTAATTTAGGCCTTGTAATATGACAAATTCATAAGAATGTAAACATCACATGAAGAGATTTTGAATGACTATAACATAAACAAATTGAAAGAAAAAACTTGAAAATATGAGATGCATGTTTCCTAAAGGTTGTATTGCAAGAAATAAAAGGTATCAAGCATACCATCCTCAATTGTCAAATCAATTTTGAGTCATATAACTTTTTAAAGCACCCAAAATCACTATAAAATGAAATATTAGAAAATATGAACATTAATTTTTAACTACCTAGAGCATGTGTTAGCATGTCCATTGCTGCTTGTTTTGTCTTAATCATACCTAATTTTGAATTACTACTAATCAAAGAAAAAAAGTTGAAGGAAATAAATTATATGAGAAAGTTGTACCCATTACTACAAAGGAGGTCAAGTGTAACACTCACAAACATCAAATTAGGTATGAATTAAAATTACCCAAAAAGTTTGACGAAACTAAAGAATAAAATTAGAAATGATTAAATAAATATTTAATTAGTTGCACTTGTTGAAACAAGTCCAACAATATTGTCCCCATCAAATATCATTTTTAATTACTATAAATTAATAAAATAAATAACAATAAAAATAACAAATTTATTTTTTATTATTAAATGAATATTTTAATTAAAGCTAAAATATGATGAATAATGGTGATCTATTATATCTAAATGAAAGTAATGTAAAAGTCACATGATAGTAGAATAAAGGTTTCATAGTAATATCACTAAATCTAAATGAAAAAATTTCAAAATGCAGCGGTAAATTATACGAGAAAGTTGCATTCGACGAAATAAGAAGATCGTGCATAAAATCCTCCATCATAAAATTTTATAATAATCAAAAAATGTCAAAATGAGTGAAAAAGTAAAAGAAAATAAAATTTTTAGAAACATAAAAACTAAATGTCTAATTCGATAGGGCTTATTAAAATGAGCCAAATGATATTGTTTCTGTCTTGATTGAACCCATTAACAATAACTATGGCTTTTGAAAGTATATAAGAGTGAGTAATGAAATATTTTTATTAAAAATATGTAAATATATATTAAAAACTTAATCAATGAAATATAACCAAATCAAAGCAATATAAAGACCACATGAGAAGTGACCTAATATTTTATAATAATACAACCAAACAAAAGTTAAACATTAGGAGAAAAGTGAAAAATTATACGAAAAGGTTGAATAAAAATATATTAAAAAATCAAGTGTAATATTATTGATCATTAAATTAACACCAAATAAAAATTTCTCATAAATACATAAAAATTCAAAAAAAATTTAAGAATGTAAAGATCCATATTTAACTAGATTGAGCAATTCTAATAGAATCTAATGAAATTTGTTTTGGTGAGATTGCATCGCATGTGGAATTATTATGATTTACCAAGGTAAATAAGCATAAAAAATAACAAATTATTAATTTAACATTAGGCAAATATATGTTAAAGAAAAGAGATAAATTGTGTTATTGTAGTATAGTCAAATCAAAGTGATGCAAAAGTCACATAAGAGGCCATTTAGAGTAACACATTAATGCAAAAAAGTCATAGAAAAAGTTTAATTGATGATATAAATTATTTGAAAATATAAAAAATATATATTTAACTAATAGAGCTCATTAAGATTAGTCCAAAAATGATAATGTTTCACAATTGGATCTCTATTAGAATTACTGGATATTACAAAGGAAAATTAGTTCATAATAACTTATTTTTTTAATTAGAAATAAATATATATTAAAGCTAAGACGAGTAAATTTAAATAATGTATTATATCATGTCCAAAAAAATGCTAAGAGTCACATAAATAGGGTACTAATATTTTTAGTTTGTAAAATAATAAAATAAAGCTAAAACATTTCATGAGATTAGCAAAAGGTATACTAAGAATTGCTAAATTTTTAAGGCATTAAAAAATAGGAAATAATTATTTTAATATTTTGTATACAATTATTATGTTGAATATGAGATAAATTGAATCAATATAATATATCAAAGTAAATGTGATGCAAACTTCAAAAGACATGAGATTCTAAGTCACATAGCAATATAACTAATCGAGGTGAAATTTCCAAATAGATGACGCAAATTGTCCAAGAAAATGGCATACCAAGGTACAAAAGAAATAAAGTGTGACTTCTTTCTTCATCAATTCATGTAGAAATAAAACTATATAAAAAAGCATGCCAAAAGAACTAACAAAAAAAGTTTTTTATAACAAAAAAAAAGTATCTAATTAGATAGAGCTGATTCAAACTAGTCTAATGTCATTGGTTTGACCTAGAATAGACATCATCAGATAATACTAAAAATTTTTTGTAAATATGAGTAAATATATATTAAGTGAATACCACATGAGAATATATTTATAGTTGTATAGATATATAATCAATTATAAGTAAAAAATGTGAGGAAATGAGAGAAATTTATGTATATATTTCTTTCCAAGATATGAAAGGGATTTACTATAATAGGTGCTGTCATAAAATTAGATGTATATCAATGTATGTCATAATGTTTACCAAAATTTTTTAGGAGACATTTTGTTTCGTACATTATCTGAAGATCAACTATGTTATAATTGATATCCACACAATCTATGTACTTCTTCCAAAATTTTACTTTTTTTGCTATATTACTCTTAATCTATAATTCTTTACTCACATGGCCCTTCCATTATTTCAAATATTTTATATTGTGTTATTTAAATTTATGTCTTTTCTACATTAATATATTATCAATTTATATTCCAATATTAATTTATTATGATTAATATTTATTAACATTTATAATGCAAAGTATTTTAAATGTGATTCGTGAAAGTCAAGTAAATATTTTTGGACTAGTCTCGATGAACTCTATAAAAATAAATATTTATATTTATTTTTGAAGTATTTTTTTAAAGAAATTTTTTGAGCTTTACATGACTTTTAAACTTTTATCTCATTTGATCATTAAGGACGTCACAATTGATAACCTTAGAATCTATGAATGCAACTTTCCTATTAAATTTATTTAATTTCTTAAAATTTACTTTTTTGATTTAGTTACCTTGCTATGCAGGTCCAAACCTTCTCTAGTGTGGTCAATAGATTACTTTCAACTAGGAATATTATGTTGTTTCAAGTTATCTAATATTTGTTTTAAATATACTTCTAATTAAAATAGTAATTCATTATTATTTCTGCTTATCTACCATGATAGTTTGTAAATATTCCAAATGATGTACCACAGAGATAAAACAAACTATGTTAGGCACTTCTTTTTGTCATTTATCCAATAAAATATTAATTTATATAATTTTAAAAATTTAAAATTCCATTAAATGCTTTTTCTTTATGAGACATTTTGATTTTTTTCTAATTTATCAAATAATGATGTCGAAAACAAAATCCTTAATATTTGTTTTTGATTACATAACTTTCTTTTTGATATATTGCTTCGCTATCATTTATCTCATTTCAACACTAAAATAGACTTAACATTTAAACAAAAAACTATTACTTTTCTCCATTATTCATATTCATTATTTTCAGTAATTGCGGATATGGCTTGATTGAGACAAATTAAGGATTATTTGAGTCATTTATATCATCTCCATGTTATTAAATATACTATTTTATATTTCTAAATATTTTAATTTAAAGTTCTTTGGAATATTTTATAATATATTTCAATTTATATCATATTAGGTAATCAAGGCTTTTACAATCAAACTCCTTAGTATATTTTTATGAAACCTTTTTCTTTCAATTGGTTATATTACCATGAAACCCTAATTCCCCTCTCATGTGACATTTGATTTTCTTTCATGTCATTATCCCACATTACTTACATTTTTTATTTTAGATATGAAAATTAAATTATAGTTTTTTATGTTTTTTAAGTTTTTTAATTTGACTATTCCAAAAGAGGTACAATCGAGTCAAAAAAAGTTATTGAACTCCTCCGATGAGCTCTTTCAAATTAAAAATCACTTTTATATTTTAAATGGTTTATATTCATGTACTTTTCCTTGCTTTATGAGAAATTTTGAGTTACCTTAGCTTTGACAATTGTGAATGCCTCTCTCAATCTACTTCATATCTCGATATGTAATTTCCCTGAAACAATTTTGTCATTTGTTCGAATGTTTCATTTTTGTTTAATTGTATTATATTAAAACATTAATTATGCACATGTTTGACCTTTATATCTCTTTGAGAATATTATATAACATTACTTTAGTTTATCTTGTTTTGGCTTTAATATGTATATCTTTTAATTTTAAAATAATGATATTTCTATATATATTTAACTATGTTGATAAATGATAGTAACTCAAAATTTATCTTATGGAGATCAAAAAATGTCTGTGCACTCATCTCAATAAAATTTAACCAATTTAAGTTCTCTTTTATCACTTTCAATATTTTTTCCATGTGGTTTTTGTATGGTTTACAAGGCATTTTGATTCATTTCTGATCTATTATCAACATTTTACACTTAATTTGAGTAATACATAGGAATACAACATTTCTATACAATTTATCTCCTTGTTTAAAATTTTTTTAGATGTTTTCATTATATTATTATGTAAATTAAAATCTTCTCTTCGATAACCTTTACATTGCTTTCAATTAGCTATATTACATCGCTGCAATTTATCTCATCTCAACTTTTATATATATTTACTTAATATTAAAATAATAATTTATTATTCTTTATGTTCACTTTCTTTGTAATGGTAGTAATTCTAATCAATGTCCAATCTAGATGAAACAAAAGCCGTTCGACTAGTCTTGATGACCTCCTTTTAATTAAATAAACATTTTCTAAATTTAAAATATTTTATTTAAAATTATTTCTGGGTTGTTTTAAAAGATATTTGACTCATAATTAAAGTAAAGATCGTGGATGTTATACTTTATATCTACTTTATTTTGAAATGGAACTTTTTCTTATAGTTTGTCTCGGCTATTCAATTTTCTTTCTTTTTATTTCATCAGATTATTATATAACTCTAAATCTTTTATTTTGCGACCTTAACTTTTGTGTGATTTTAACTTTAATGTACCTTTACATAACATTAAAAAAATAATTTATTATTATTTATGCTTATTTGGTTTTGTAATTTGTAGTAATTTTATAAAAATTATAAGAAAGATGAAACAAACATCACTGAACTTGTCTCAATGAGTTCTATCAAGAAAAATTTTCATTTTAATATTATTAAATTTTTAAATCATAAGTTTCAAAGTATTTTTCTTTCGATTTATATAAAATTTGTTAGGATGGATTCCATAGCTAATCTCTATAGTGTCTTGGAAATAAATTTTCCCAAACCATTAACTTGTTTTTTTTTTTCAAATTTTTAAGTTTGATTTGGTTATATTACTACATAAATTAAATCCTCTCTTATGTGGCCTTTTACCTCTCAATTATAAGGTTACATTATATTCATTTAGTATATCTTCGACTTTTTTATATGTTTTATTAATTTGCTATAGTAATTTCTTGTTACATGGTTTATTTAAATTTTTAGTTCACAATAATTCATAGTGAGGTTCTAATGACACATAACATACATCGTTTTTCTCATCATAGCAAATTCTATAGAATGAGATATTCATTTTAAAAGTTTTATATTTTTTATCCATACATTTGAATCCTTTACAATACATTTTGGTACCTTATTTCTTGATATTGAATGTTGCACTTGATGTCCTTAGCATCTGGTAATGTAACTTTCTTGTATGATTTATATCATTTTTCTAAACATTTTCTTTTCATTTTGTTATATTACTATATAACTGTAAATCACCTCTTGTGCAACACTAACATGTTTTATTTGGATATACTAAGTTGCTTAAATTTATCTTATTTCATATTTAATATGTATTTACCAAATATTAAAAACAAATTATTTTTTAAGTTTATTTTCTTCAATAATTCATAGAAATTCCAAATGTTGTGTGATCAAGGCAAAAAAATGTTGTTGGACTCAACATGACCTTCTCAATCTAATTAAATATTAATTTAATTATTCATAAATATTTTACGTTCTAAAGTTTTTTGCATATTTTATAGAAAATTTCAAATTATACATGATTTGATAATCAAGTATGTTACAAAACATTTCCTTAACATCTTGGAATGTAACTTTTTAGTATAATTATCTCATTTCCCTAAAATGTTCTCTTTAATTTGATCAATTCATAAATTAACTCTAAAACTCCTCGCATGTCACCTTCATGATTCATCAATTTTGTTACCTTAAGTTGCTTTAGTTTATCTTATTTTGTCCTTAATATTTATTTATTTAATTTTATTGCTTAATTGGTTATTATTTATGATTTTTTTTAATTAGAGGTATTTCTTAACTAAGACAAAAAGTAAAAAAGCTCCATCAAAACTATGACATTTCCTTACATTATTATATGCTTGTTTTTCATTTTGAATAGGTGATATAAATATGACCCAAAATCTCAATGAATGTTGCCCTGTCATCACTTTGACATTGTTATGTTATATTTCTTCAACAAATCTCACATTTGCGTTAATATATATCTTGTTAGCATAGAAAAAAATTATTATTTTTTTGGTTTATTAACTCTAGAATATGTTTTATTATTAAACGAGGTATGATGAGGATGAAAGGATTATGATTAGACAACTTTTGACGAGCTTTATCAAATTAAATGTTTATGTTTTACATTTTGAAATACTTAGATTCTAGGGCATTGTGAGATTTGTATGTCATTTTTATTTTGACAAATTATGTGATCAATGATGAAATACTAGATCTCCTTAATATTTTGGAAAATGGCTTTCTCATAAAATTTTTCATTTCTTCACATTTTTCACTTTCATTGGTTTATATTGCGATTTGACTCTAAATTCGATCTCACGTGACATTTACAAAACTTTCGTTTGGTCAAAATAATGGTTTATTTTTCTTCATTTCTATTTAATTATGTCATTTATCGTAATTCCAATTGAGGTTTTATAAGGGTGAAACAAATATTTTAGACTCATCTCAACAACATTTATCCATCTAATTATTTATTTTTAAAGTATTTTATTTTCAAAGAATTTGGCATGCTTTATAGAATTTTTTATTCTTATATTTTTTGGCATTTGAGAATGATATCCTTGATCACCTTAGCACCTTGAAAGCTAAACTATTTTATTTTTTTATTTCTAATTGGATATATTACTATACAATTCTAAATGGTTTTCCATGTGGTCTTTAAGTAAATTTTATTTTGACATATATCATTTTTTCCTTATATGTTATTTTAATTTTAATATATATCTACTTAATATTAGTAAATTATGTTGTTATAATTTGTGTTTAGTTTTCAAATTCAAGCTAATTTGAAATAATGCCTACTCATAATTAAACTAATTTCAATTAACACATTATGATGATGTCTTTTAAATTGGAAATTATTTTTTATGCTTTCTAGATAGTTTATTTTTTTTAGTTTTAACATGTTTTATAAGAATTATTTATTTGTATGTGATTTCACAATAAATGGTGTTACACTTGATATTCTTTACATTATGGAATGCAACTATACCAAAAACTTCACCTAATATTTAAGTTTTTTCTTTGATTTCATTATATTATTACAAAAATTGTTATTCTCTACTCATTTGACCTTTACATTTTTTTAGCACCATGAAATGCAACTTTCCCTTATGAAATTTGTTATTTCTAATAATGTTTTGCTTTTATATAGTTTAATTACTATGAATATTATACTCAATCACCTCTCTTGTGATCCTTATATCCCTTTGATTTGGTTATATTACTTTGTTTGAGTTTATCTCAATTCTAGTTATATATGTATATATATATATTTAATGATTATTAAAATAATAATATATTATTTGTTTTGCTCATTTGCTCTAAGTAATGAAAAGTAATTAAAAATGAGGCTAGATAGAGTTCTTAAAAAAGTCATTAAGCTTATTTAGATAGACTTAATCTAAATATATATATATATATATTATTAATTTTCTACGAAAGTTTAGGCATACTTTATGAGAAAGTTTTATTCTTACCTTATTTCATGACCATGGATGTTATTCTTAATCTCGTTATGGTCATGGAATAAAACTTACTGGTAAAATTTCTCAGTTCTTCCAATTGTTTGCTTTGATTCATTATATTATAACAAAATTCTAATTCTCCTCTTATATGACTTTTATATTACTGTCATTTAGTTATATTAGTTCGACAGCATTTGTCTTATTTTAGCTTTATAACTTATTTCTAATTAATATTAAAATAATAATTTTGTAATTGAAATTTTTAATTCATAAAATTCCAAACAAGGTTCAATATAGACAAGATAGACATCATTAGACTGATCTCAATGAACTCTATCAATTTTGTTAAATTTTTTAGCAATAAATATTTTATTTCTTAGTTTATGGATTAATTCAGTTCAAAATTGATTTCATGATGGATGGTTTCACACTTAATCCTTATAATGTCTAAAAATACATCTTTTGCATATATTTAAATTTTTTTCTTCAAAATATTTCCTTGAATTGGTAATATTAAAACATAACTCTAAACTTTCACTTAGGTGACCTTTAACATCACAATGATTTGGTTAAAATCCTTTACCTCAATTTATTATATTTAAAAATTAATTTGTTTTCTTTTAACCTAAAAAATAATAATATATTATTACTTATGATATTTTAATTTTTAAATTCCAATAATTCTATATGACATCTTATCTTGATGGATAAAGGTCTTTTATGAGAATAATTTATTTGTATCTTATTTCACAATAAAAGATATTATACTTGAACGTGTCAGTGTTATGGAATGCAAATATCTCACGAAATTCTCTGAATATTTTAAATATTTTTGTTTTTGTTTTATTATGTTATTAAAAAAATTATAATTCTACTCTCATTTGAACTATGAAGTATCTTATTGTTTTAATATATTTGTTCTTAATGTTAAAATAATAATTTATATTATTTAATTTACTTATTTTTGTAATTCACTGTAAATTAAAAAGAGGTTCCATGGAGTTGAGAAGATGTCATTGGTGTTCTCTCAATATGATCTATAAAACTAAATATCTATTTTAATATTTTTTAATAATTTATTTTCTCGGGTTTTAAGAAACTTCATGTGGTATTACTTTTCATACCTATTTTATTCATTATGGATGTTACAGCCAATCTATTTATTACCCTGGGTTGCAAATTTTCCTTAAAAAGTTTCTCATTCTCAAAAACTTTTTTCTTTGATTTTGTTATATTTCTATGTAGGTCATACTTCCTTCATATTAAATTTCTTGAGTTTATCTAAAATCTATATATATATATATATGACTAAAATAATTATTTATTATTATTTATGCTCATTTATTCTATGTAGTTAGTCATAATTTAAAATTATCTCTAATAGTGTTCATACGAATGTCATTATGCTCCTTTCACCAAGACCAATCTAATTATAAATATATACATATATATTATTTTTTCTAAGATTTTGGCATGCTATATGAGAATTTTTTTACCTTATTTGATGAACAGCGATCTTATGCTTTATCTTCTTGGTGTCATGGAATTTATCTTACTAGAAAAATTTCTCATTTCTTCTAATGTTAGATTTAATTTTGTTTTATTAGGTGTGTTTAACTTAACTTATTCTCGCTTTAAAAAATCTGTAATTAATATTAAAATAATATTTTCTTAATATTTGTTTTAGTTTAAATTTTTAATTCATTGAATTCTAAATAAGGATCAATAGAGACAAAGTAAACATTGTTGGACTCAATTTTTCAAGCTCTATAAAATTTGTTATATTTTTTAACAATTTATTTTTTATGATTTGATGATGGAAGTTTTTACACATCATATCAATAATGACTTCAAATGCATCTTTTTCACTCAATTTATCTTGTTTTCTTAAAGGATTTGCTTGATTTGGCTATATTACAATGTAACTCAAAATCTCCACCAAAGTGACCTTTACATCACACTGATTTAATTATAATATTTTACAATCTTTTATTATATTTCAAATTTTAATGTATATTTACTTATTTTTAAAAATAATAGTATATTGTTACTTATGATAGTTTACTTTTTTAATTGTAATAGTTCCTTATTTAATTCAATCTAAATGGAAAAAATATAACCGCACTACTTTTGATGAGTTTTATTAAATTTAAAAAATTTATATTTTGAAAATTTTTTTTATAGGATTTTTTTATACTTTGCGAGACATTTTAGCTCCTACTACAGTTGACAATCAAAGATGTTATAATCAATATCTTTTGTATTTTGGAATATAACTTTCTCATACAATTTCATCTCATTTCTTCAAATTTTTCTTTCTGATTTTGTTTTATTTAAATGTAATTCTAAAGCTCCACTTATGTGGTTTATTATGTTGTATTTCTTTGTTTTTTTATTTAATTATATTACTATTAAGCTTAACTCTCCTCTTGTTTGATCGTTACATCTCTTTCAGTTTCTTATGTGCTTTAATAATTGTTTCTTGTTATTTTAGCATGTTTTAGAGGGCATTTTAATTCCTAACTTATTTGATAATGAAGGATGTTACACTTGATATTCTTAGTAAGTTGGAATGTAGTTTTCCATTAAATTTATATCATTTCTTCATTTTTTTTCATTTCTTCAAATTTTTTCTTTCGTTAACCTATATTACTATTTCATTATAAATCTTCTCTTGTATGACTTTACTTGTCTTTGATTAAGTTACATTACATTATTTTAATTTATCACATTTTTTTATTTGATATTGATGCACATAACAATAAAATAATAAGTTATTATTATATATTCATATTTATTTCACAATTCCAAAAAAATTCCAAACAATGTTTGTTTGAGATGAAAGAAGCATTGTTGAACTTGTCTAGATGGGCTCTATCTCATTAAAATTCATTCTATGTTCAAATATTCTATATTGTAGTATTTTATGTCTTATAAGACTCAATTCAATTTGTAGCTAATTTGATAATTGGGGTAGTTGATGTCAATCTTGTTAGCATCTCGGTATGTGACTTTCTTGTAAAATTTCATGATATTTTTTCAAATATTATTCTTTGACTTCGTGATATTGTTTTGTGACATTGAATGTTCTCTCTTGTAACTTTCAAATTTCTTTGATTTGATGAAATTACATTGATTCAATTTAACTAATTTTTTAATTTTAAAATATATTTACTTAACATTAAACAAATAATTTGTTATTATTTCACCTTGTTCATTGTGGCAATTGCAATAATTCAAAATGAAGACTGATTTATGTAACAAATACTTCATTGAACATCTATCGATAAGCTTTTTCCAAATAACTATTCATTTTTTAATTTTTTTTTGTTTTTACTAGCTTTATGAGACATTTTGATTAGCGTTAGTTTTAATTAGTATACATCTCCTCTCATGTCACATTTACACTGTTATGATTTAGGTAGATTATGGTAAGTTAATTTAACTCATTTTAGATAAAATATAGATTTTCTCAATGTTGAAGAAATAATTTATAACTATTTGTGCTTACTTATTTTTATAATTAAAAAATAAAGCTAACTTAATTGAGATTAAGCCAAAATGAATGTCATTATCATATTTTTAAATGTGTTTGATTTTCTTAAAACTTTTTACATCTTGCAAGACATGTCCTTAATCTATGATTTGATGATTTAAATTTTCATGCAAAATTTATCTCAACCCTTAAATTGTTTCACTTTTGTTTTTTTATATTAAAATGTGCAACAAGTCTACTTTTTGTTATTTACATTACTTTGATTTGGTAATATTATATTAATTTAATTTATCTCATTTCCATTTCAATATACAACAAATTCATTTTCAAAAAATAAATTATTGTTATTTATACTTATTTACTTTGGTAATGTGTCATATTCCAAACGATGTTTATTATAGAAAAAATATTTGTTGTTGGACTTATTCCAATGATCTCTTTCTAATTAATTTTTCATTTTTATCCTTAAATAATTTTATTGTACAACATTACAAGATATTTTGGTTTTATCTTTAAAGTGTCTTAGAAAGAAACTTTCCTTTGCAAATTTATATTTTTTCTTCAAAATTTTCGCTTTAGATGGTTATATTATAATGCAACTTAGAATATTAGCTCATGTCATATTTATATCGCTTTGATTTCGTTATATTATTTTGCATCAATTTACCTCATTTCAAATTCAACTTATCTAATTCCAAAGATGCTAAGCTTGATCTCCTTAGTAAGATGGAATGTAGCTTTCTTAAACAATTTATCTTATTTTTATATTTTTCTTTACTTCATTATTTTTTTATACAATTGACTCCATATCTCCAACAATGTATACTTTGCATGCCTTCAATTTGGTTGCATTACAATTTTTTACATGTATCATTTTATCTTAATTATATGTTTTCTTAATTTCAAAATAAATTTTTTTAATTATTTGCACTTATTTAAAGTTATAACTCCAAATAATTTGAAGTGATGCTCAATAGAGCTGAAGCAAAAATCAGTGGTCTTGTCTCAATAATCTATATGTAATTAAATATTTATTCTTATAAGTTGAATATTATACAAATTAGTGTTTTTTACACTTTATAAGATATTTTAGACTTTCACCTAAATCGTTGATCGATGAAATTACACTTGTGCTATTTACCATCTGCAAACATAACTCTCTAATTCTTTTCTTTCTTTTGGATATGTTTATTTATAACTCATAATCTCCTCACATGTGGCCATTATGTCACTTTTATTTTTCTATATTACATTAGTTTAATTTTTCTCCCTTTAGGTTCAAAATAAGTTAAGTTAACATTAAAATAATATTTCATTATCATTTATCCTTGCTTAAGTTCGAAATTTGTACTAAATGTTAATCCAATATGATTAAAGACAATTAATATTGTTGGACTCATCTAGATAAGCACTATCAAAAAAATATTCATATCTATATTATTTAAAATTTTATTTTCTATAGTTCCGATAATTGTTGCTAAGCTTCTCAATTTGAACTTGATTTAAATATCAACGATCCTACACTTTGTTTCTTTTTAATCATTGAGTAAAAATTTCACATATAATGTATCTCATTTAGAAAAATTTTTCTTTTTCATTTGGTTATATTATGATGTCACCCTAAATCTTCTATCATATGATAACTACATTTATGTGAATTGATAAATTACATTACTTCAATTTATCTCATTTTAAGTTTTAGTATATATTTATTTAAAAAACTAATTACGTTTTATTATTTCTTCCAATTTATTTATGTTAATAACATTAATTCCAAAAGGCACATGACAAAGATGAAATAAATATTATTACCCATTTCTTATTTAGTTTTAGTTGAATAAATATTCATTTTTATAATTTTGAATTTTTTTTGTGCTTGGAACACTTTAGATGATATTTACATTGGAACTAGATTTAGTATTTAAGGATGTTACACATAATTTATTTAATATCTAAGGATACAACATTCTTGTATAACTTATTACCTTTCTTCTAATGTTTCTTATTTATTTGTTACAAATCTCATTTTTAAAATTTTTTTCTTTTATTTTCCTGTATTACAAATTGACTCTAAATCACTTTACATATGAGATTTATAGGTCCTTAATTTACTAGGTCCTCTAATTAAATATTCATTTCTATAAATTTAAATATTTTATTTACTAGCGTTTTAGAATGTTCAAAAAATTATTAATTTTTTAAATTTTTTTTGTAATACTCTAAGTTATCCAATGTTTTAATAAACTTTTTAAAAGGTATAATATTGTACAATTGAGGATGTTAAACTTGATCTCCTTAGTTTCTAAGAATGTATCCTTTTCGATATATTTTATCTTATTTTTTTGAAAAATGTCACTTTTATTTGGCCATATTAGTACGTAACTCTAATTCTGCTCTCATATGAACAATACATTTCTCTTATCAGTTTAAATCATATTACTTCAATTTATATCATTTTATCTTTAATTTAGTTATAATCCATATTAAAATAATAATTTATTATTAATTCTACAATTTGTTATACAATTTATCATTGATCTTGCAATTTGTTATACAGCTAAATTGGGTTTGGCTGTGGCAAAAATATATCATAGGACTCATCTTAAAAAGCATTATCCAATTAAATTTTTTTTAGATTTTTTAAATATTCAATCTTGCATGATTTTGGCATGCATTATGATTCACTTTTATTCATACTAATTTGATGGTACAGAAAGTTTCATTCACTCTCCTTAGTATCTTAGAATAGAACTTTGCCAAGCAGTATACCTACTTAATCTAATGCTTCCCTTTAATTTCATCATAATATCATGTAATTTTAAATGTTCTCTAATATGACCTTCACATCAGTTTAATTTTGTATATATCATCACTTCATACTTTTTAACTCTTTTTAATATATATTTACAAAATCTTAAAAAAAATTTTGATAAGATTTGCACTTGTTTTACTTGGTAATTCATAATAATTTGAAAGGAGGTTCGATCGAGATGAAATAAATATAATTTAACTAGTCTTATTATGCACTATAAATTAAAATTCTATTTATATATCATTAAACATTCTATTTTCTATTACATCAGTGCCCTTACAAATTCATTTGAAATTATGCATTACTCAATGATCCAAGATGTTACACATGATCTTATTAGTCTCTTTGAATTCTACTTTCTCATGTAATTTATCTATTTTGTTCAACTATTTGTCTTTATTTTTTCATATAACTATTGGACACTATATCTCTTATCATGTAACCTTCTCATGCCTTTGATTTTGCAATATTACATTGCTTCACATTATCTTAATTTAGATTACATATATGCATATATTCAATATATAAATAATAATTTATTTTTTCTTATGCCTATCTACTATCATAATTCCTAATAATTCCAAACATGGTTTGTTAGAGACAAAAAATGTCATTGGACTTACCTTCATGATGTTTATCCAATTAAGTATTCATTCATATAAATTTAAAAAATTTTCCTTTTAACATTTTGGAACACGTTACCAAACATTTTGATTTATGCATATTTTGATGATTGATAGCATTGCAATTGACCACTTATCCATCTTTGACTACAACTTCCTTCTATAATCTATCTCTTTCGTTTAAATGTTTTTCTTTAATGTTGTTATATTTCTACATAATTCTATATCTCGTCTCATTTCACATTTACATTAATTTAACTTAGAACTGTTACATTACTTCAATTTATTATTTTTTAGCTTTAAAATATAATTAATTTCTATTAAAATAATAACTTAATCCTATTTGTGATTGTTTATTGTCGTAATTTATCATAATTCCAAATGTGGTCCACACAAGATAGAACAAACATTTTTTACTCTACTTCAAAAACGTTATCCATCTAACTGTTCCTCTTTTTATATATCTAAAAATTATATTTTTCTAATGTCTTATGAGAGATGTTAATTTGTACCTAATTTGTTTACCAAAGATACTTTGCTTGATCTTATTATTTTCTTGCGATGCAACTTTTACAAACAATTTATGCCAATTCTAAGAAGTTTTCACTTTTATTTGATTATATAACTGTGTAACTTGAAGCCTTCCTATTTATGACTTTTACTATTTATGTTTTATATATACTTATATAAAACATAAAATATTTGAAATAATAAAAATTAAAATTGCGTTTGATGGTGCCTATGGAGTTTAGTTGAATGTCCTTTGTTTTTCCTAATTGAACCCACTTAGTGATAATTGTGAATTGTTTATGTAAATAAGCATAAAAATAATGAATTATCATTACAGTATTAAGTAAATATACAATAAAACTTAACTAATAAAAACTTTAATTGTGGAAGATAACAAAATGAAAGAAATATAAAGGTCACACAAGAGAAGAAACAAATATATACTTTCTTTTGAATTTCAAATATTACATTGCTTTAGTTTTTCTCGTTTTAACTTTATTGTAGATTTATTTATATCAAAACAAGAACTTATTATTATTTATGCTATTTATTTTGGAAAAAACTGGCAATTCCAAATAGGGTATTATCGAGAAGAAAAAACATCATTGTTCCATCTCAATAAGCATTTCTACGTATATATTAATTATATATATATATATATATATATATTCTTGAGCTTTAATATCTTTTTTAAATTTTAATTTGTATACTTTTCAGCAATTAACGATGTTACACTTGATCTCATTAGTACCTTGGAATATAATATTTTTGTATCATTTATCTAACTTCCAAGTTTCCACTTTCATTTGGTTACTCTCTATGTAACACAATATCCTTTTTAATATAACTTATACATCTTTATGATTTAATAAAAATATATTTCTTTAATTTGAAATATTTATTATGTAATATATATTTACATAATATTAAGCTATTAATTTATTTTTATTACTATAATAGTTTTTTTGAAATTTCTCGATAAGCTCTATCTAAAATTTTTTTTGCAGGACATTATTGTTGCTGCTATATTTATTAGTTAAGGTTGTTACCCATCATCTTCTTTATATACTAGTATATAAATTTCCAATGAAATTTATCTCATTTCTTTAAGTTTTTTAATTCAAACTTATTATATTACAATGTAACTCTAAATGTCCTATCGTATGACCATTAAGTTAATTTGTCTGTATTACTTTATTTTAATTTATGTATATTATATTGCTTCAACTTATCTCATTTTCATTTTAATATAAATATACCTACTACTAAAATAATAAGTTATTATTATTTATGTTAATTTAATATGGAAATTTGCAATAGTTCTAAATGTAGTCCCATTAAGGAAAAGTAAATGTAATTGAACACTTCTCAATGAGCTCGATCAAATTTGATTTATTTTTTATATTTTAAACTATTTTATTGTTATCCATTTTGTTAGACTTTTCCATACATTCAGTTCATACCATATTCAATGAAAAAGGATATTATATTGATATTGTTAATAACTTGGATTGCAACTTTCTCATAACCTTTATTCTATTTTTTTAAGTGATTTGCCTTGATTTGGTGATATTATGATTTAAATCCCAATCTCATTTTGTCATGTCCTTGGTTAGGCTATTTTACATTGTTTAAACTTATCTCATTTTAACTAGAATAAATATTTGTTTATTATTAAAATAATCATTGTACTTTACTTATGCTTATGATGATGCTAATTCATATTAATTCTAAACAAGGTCTTATTGAGATGAAACAAATATCGTTCGACTCGTCTCATCGTGCTTTAACTTATTAAAAATTCATTTATATATATATTTATATTTAAAAAAATTCTATTGTTTTTTAATACTCAGAGTAATTTTGATTTAGCTATGATTTGATGATCAAGTGTGTCACCATGGATCTCCATCGTATCTTGGAAAATAATTTTACTATATAATTTATCTCAACTCTTCTACTTTTTTACCATAGATTTCATTATTTTACTAAAAAATTGAAATTTTCCTTTCATGTGGCTATTAGAACACATTTATTTGGATATATTATAATGCCTCAATTTATCTAATTTTTGCTTTAGTAAATATTGACATAACAATAAATTGCAATTTATTATATTTTTTTCTTATTTAGTGATGTAATAAGCGCATTTCAAAACAACCTTTGATTGAGACAAAACAAATGTCGTAGGACTCAACGCAATGAGATATATGTAATTAAATATTTTTTTTTGTGTTTTAAGTTTTATATTTTTTATGTTTTTGGATTGTGTAATGTGCTATTTTCATTCATATAAGTTTTACCATCAAAGATGTTCTACAAAATCTTAAACATTTCGAAATGTAACTTTCTCAAAAAATTTCTTCCATTTTTTAGACTTCTTTCGATATTTCGTTATAATACAAACTCTGAATCTTCTCACATGTCAACTTTTACATTTCCTTCACTTCATCATATATCATTGCTCTAATTTACCTATTTTAAGCATTGAAATAAATATGCCTAATAGTAAAATAATCACCATTATACACCCATACATTAGCTTTATCAAATTAAATATTAGTTTTTTTAAAATGCATTCTTTTCTAAGATTTTAACATAATTAAGATGCATTTTTATTTGCATTAGGCTTGATGATAGGGGATGTTACACCGAAAATCTTTAATATCTTATAATCAACCTTTCCATATATTATATTTTATTTCATCAAATGTTTCACTTTTATTTACATATAACTCTATGACGCACTCACCCTCCTCTCATGTGACATTTATATTGCTTTCAATTTGTTTGTTGTATTACTTTAATTTACTTTAGCTTTGTTTTAAAATATCTGTACTTAATATTACAAAAAATGTTTATTATTTTTTGTGCTTTTTTGCTTTGGTAATTGATAAAAATTACAAAGAGGTCTAATAATGGCGAAAGAGATGTCACTTGACATATCTCAAAGAGCATTATCTAAATCAATATTATTTATATATTTTTAAGTATTTTATTTTCTTGGGTTTTGACACTATTTGCAAAAAAAATTTATTTTCAATAACTTTGGTAATTAAGGATGTTACCTCCCATCTCCTGAGTACATTCGAAATCTAGTTTGCCATATAATTAATCATTTTTCTTAAAGTGATTTGCATATATTTGGTGATAATAAAATGTAACTTTAAATTTCTTCTCATTTGAACTTTATATCACTTCAATTTGGTTATATTGCATTTGTTCAATTCATCTAATTTTTGTTTTAATATTTAGAAACAAAATATTATTGTAACAATTTATTATTAATTATGATTATTTAGTTTATTAAATTGTGGTAATTCCAAATGACGTTTAATCGGTTAAAAACAGATATCGCTGGACTCCTCTCATCATGATTTATCCAATTATACATTCATTTTATAATTTTATGTTGTTTATTTTCTAGGTTTTTTTGTGCTTATTTAATGATAAAGGTTTTTACCATCAATCACATTAATATCTTGGAACACAACATTCTCATATTACCTTTTAAATTTAAGAAATTGTTTTTGATTTGATTTAGGTATGTCACCATGCAACACAAAAATCCTATCATGTGATCTACACATTGCTTTGATGTTGCATATCACATTGATTTATTAGTTTTATTAAAATTTTAATCTAAATTTATTTAATATTAAAAAAAGTGATTTCTTACTATTTATGGTTATTTACTTTGGAAATTTGTAATAATTCCAAATGAGTTTTAATCATTAAAAAATGTCATTGGACTTGTCTCCATGAGCTCTTTCAAATCATATGTTTTGTTTTATATTTTTAAATAATTTTGTTTCTATTGTTTTCAATGATTAATGAAATATTATGATTCATACAACATTTTTAGATCGAGGATGTTCTGCTCAATGTCCATAGCGTTTTGGAGGGTAAATTTTCAGAAAAAATCTTCAAATCGTTAACTTTTAAATAACTCATATTACTAGATATTGTTAATTTTGTTCTTGTGTGACATTTTCATCGATTTATTTTTTTATATTTCATTGCTTTGATTTATCTAATTTTTTATTTTTATTATATATTAAATTTATAGATAAATAATAATTTATTAACAATTATTACTATTTAATTCTATTAAATCCTAAAAATTACAAACAATGACCAATCGAAATTAAGCAAACATCATTACACTAATCTCCATGACAACTTTTCGATTAGGTATACATTTTTGTATTTTTTAAAAATTTTCTTTTATAGGGCTTGATAAGGTTTATGGGTCTTCTGGATTAGAACATGATTTAATTATCAAAGATGTAACAATTGATTTTTTAAGTATCTTTAAATTTTACTGGTATGCATAATTTATCTCATTTTTTCAAATTTCTTTCTTCAACTTGGTTATTTGCTATGCAACCATAAATCTCCTTTTGTGTGTCATTTATTCATTCCTTCAATTTTGTTTTATTATAAATCTCCAATTTATCTTACTTTAACTTTAATATATCTAGTTAGTGCAAAAATGATAATTTATTTCTTTTTGTGCTTATTTGTTTTGATCATTAGTAGTAATTTTAAACAACGTCCAATCTGCAAAAAATAAATGTCTTTGTGCTCATTTCTATGGGTCCTATCTATTAAAAAAAATTTTAAGTTTTTAAACATTAGATTCTACACATAATCTCTTCACTACCTTAGAATTCAAACTTCTTGAGAAGTTATTTTGATTTCTTCAAATTTTTGGCTTTTATTTGGTAATGTTAAAATTAAACTCTAAATCTTCTATCATGTGATCTATATATTTCTTCAAATTAGGTGTAATACATTGCTTTAATTTATCATATTTTTGTTTTACTATAATTTTATTTATTATTATTAATAATAATAATTTATTGTTAATTTTACTTATATACATAGGTAACTCACAAAAATTATTTCATAGATATGAAACAAATGTAGTTACACAAAGCATCATGCACTATTTTAAATTAGATATTTATTTTTATTTTTAAAATATTTTTCTATGATTTTGGAATACTTGATGTGAAATTATAATTCATATAGAATTTAATTATATAGGATGTTACATTTGAACATCATAGTATCTTGAAATGCAACGATCTCAAATAATTTATCTTATTTTTCAATTCTTTCCCTTTGATTTGGTTATAGCACTATGTAAGTCCAATTCTTTTATAGCACGAACATTGAATCAGTTTGATTTGGTTATTTTGTATCACTTACATGCATCTCATTTAAGAATTAATATACATCTCCTTAATGTTAAAATAAAAATTTGTTATTTTTTATGATTATTTAATTTGGAAATTCATAGTAATTTGAAATGTTGCCAAATTGGGACAAAATTAATGTCATCAGATTCACATTATTGAGGTTTTTATCTCATTAAATATTTATATTTTTACTTTTTAAATTTTTCCTTTCCTTATCTATTGGCACTCTTTATGGCATAATTTAATTTGCACTTTAGTTGATGATCAGTAATGATGCGCTTGATCGTATTATCTTGCAAGACAAACTTCCATACACAATTTCTCTCATTTGTTCTAGTTTTTTCTTTGATTTACTTATAATATTATGAGCCTCTAATTCTTTTCTTTTGTGAGCTTTGTATTACTTTTAATTAGTTATATAACACATTTTTAATTCAACTCATTTTTCTTATATTATGACTTTGTTTAATATTAAATTATTAATTAAATATTTATTTTTTTATTTAGTAATAATTTGAAAAATTTAGAACTAGATTTGATACACTTGAAACTAATGTTGTTTCACTCATCTTGATGAGATTCATTCAATTATAATCGATCTTCTTAATGCCTTGTAATGTTACTTTTCTATACAATTTATTTTTTTTGCTTAGATTTTTTATTTAGATTCACTTATAATACAATGAAACATTGTTGGAAGTCTTAGTATATTTGTATATTTTTAAATTTCTAAAGTTTTAGAATTCTTTGAGAGAAATTTTTATTCGTACCTATTTTGATGACTAAGGATATGCACTCCATCACCTTACTATATTTAAATGCAACATTGTCATATAATTTATGATACTTGCTTAATTATTTCTTTTCGATTTAGTTTTACTACTACGAACCTCTAATTTTCTTCACGTGTTACGTTTATGTCCCAATGATTTAATTATATTGCATTTCTTAAATTTATCTTATTTAAGATACAATATATATTTTCTTAACTTGAAAACACTAGATTGTTATTTTTATGCTTATTTAATTTGGCAATTTCTAGTAATTACATATGTGTTTCGATGGAGATGAAACGAACGTAGTTGAGCATAGCTCAATATGCTTTATTCAATTAAAAGTTTGTTTCATATTTTTAAATGTTTCACACATTTAGGGATACATTTTGATTCATACCTTATTTTATGATTGAGGAAGTTACAGTTTATCTGCTTAATGTCTCAAATGTAAGTTTCTGATATATTTTATCTTATTTCCTAGCATGGTTTTTTATTTCACTATATTAAAATGTAACGATCCATGTGATGTTTATATCATCTATATTTGTATAGATTACATATCTATCTATTTTAAAATTTAACATATATTTTCTTTTTATATAAATTATAATTTATTTTTACTTATGCCTATTTACATTCATAATTTATTGTAATTTGAAATGAGATCAATTACAGATGAAACAAATGTTGTTGGGCTGTTCTCAATGAGCTATATTATTTAAATAAATTTTCGTATTTTAAACAAAATTCTATTGTTTTTCCATGTTTTACAGGTTATTTTGATTCATTATAGAATTGATGTTTTAGAATGTTACACATGGCCTTCTTAGAATCATGGAATCAACTTTTTCATGTAATTAATCTGATTTATTCAAATTTTTATTTGATTTTATTAAATTATTTTGTTTCTCAAAATCTTCTCTTGTGTGATTATTATGTTACCTATACATAGTTATTTTACAATGTTTCAATTTATCTCATTCCTCATTTTTGACACATGTTCTCAAAAATTAAAAAAAATTATTATTCATGATAATTTTCTTTAGTTGTTTGTTGTAATTCCAAACATTGCATGATGAAGACTAAATATGTATCCTAGCTTCCTTAGAGGAGCTATGTCTAATTAAATGTTTAATTATAATTGCTCAATCTTTTACATTCTTGACATTTTACATGCTTTACTAGATATTTTTTTCATTCCTTAATTAAATGTAAACAATGTTATAGACAATCTTCTAAGTATCATGAAATGTAAATTTCTCATTAATTTTATTTCATTTCTACAAATTTTTCAATTTTTTTGTTATATCATTATCAAATTATAATTCTCCTCTGTATGACCTTATTTAGGAATATTAATTTTTTAATTTATCTTATTTCAATAATATTATATATTGAGTAAATATTAAAATAACAATTTATTTTCAATTATGAGCACATGTTTTGGTAGTTTACATTAATCCAAAAAGAGATCTGATCAAGATAAAATAAATATTATTAGAGTCCTCTAAATAAGCTCTATAATTTAAAGTAATCATTTACAAGACATTTAATTCATAGCTAAATTGATGATAGAGAATGTTATGCTTAACCTCGTTACTATCTTGGAGTGAAACTTTCATGAAAATTTTTTTTTAATAAAATGTTTAGCTTTGTTATGGTTATGTTATTACATCACTCTAAAAATTTTGTAGCGTGACCATTACATGTCATTGATTGAATACATTATATTGATTCAATTTATCTTATTTCAATTTTAATATATAATTACTTAATTTTTGAATAATAATTTATTATTATTTATGTTAATTTGCCTTGGCAATTCACTAAAATTTGAGACAAGGTTCAACCGTAATGAAAGAAACACCTTTGGAGTCATTTTGATGAGCTATATCTAATTAATAATTATTTTTCTTATTTTAATTTTTTTCTATAGACATGAATTGCTTTATGTGGCATATTTATTTGTACCATATTTAATGATTGAAGTGGTAATACTTGATCTCCTTAGCATTTCCTTATTCAACTTTCTTAATCCATGTACCTCATTTATTAAAATTATTTTCTTTTATTTGGTTATATTACATTCAAACTCTTGTTGAACTCTTTTGTGACATTTGCATCACTTTGATCTAGATATATTACATTTTTTTAATTCATCAAATCTAAACTTTAATATATCTTTACTTCTCATATAGCTACAAATTACTCTTATTTATTTAAATTTTATTTCGAAATTCCAAGTTAATTAAAATGAGTTATGATTAATATAAAATAAACTTTACTAGACAAACCATGATGAGTTGTGTCATATAAATATTCATCTTTATGTTTTTGAAAATCTTTTAAAGCATTTTAATGTTTTACAACATATTTTGTCTCATACCTTATTCGACAATTTGGGATGTTGCAATTAATCTTCTTAATATATTGGAATGAACATTCTTATAGGATTTTTATCATTCATTAAATGTTTGTCTTTCATTCAGTTAAACTATTATGAAACTCTTATTCTCTTCTCTTATGACCTTTACATCATTATGATTTAGTTTATCACTTTTCCTTTATTTCACTTTCCATATGTTAAGCATATTTGATTGTAGTATTAAAGTAATAATTTATTACTATTTATGTTTATTTATTTGAATAATTTACAATAATTCCAAACCATAATTTATGGAGATGAACCAAATGTAGTTAAACTCATCCAAGTAAGTGCTACCCGATTAAAAATTAACTTTTTATAATTTTAATTAATTTATTTTTTAGAGTTTTGACATATTTTGCAAGTTGTTTTAATTCATGCTACATTTAATAATAGAGGATTTCACACTTGAACTCTTTAATATCTATAATTATAATACTTTCAAGCAGTTTGTTTTATTTTTAATAAAGTTTCTCTTTGATTTAGTTTCAAAAAACTACATATTTAATTAGATAGAGCTCTTCAAGCAAGCCCAATCACATTTATTATATTAAATTAAACAAAATTTCGAAATATTTTAAATTTAAAAGTAAATAAGCTTTAATAAAAAAATATATTATTTTATTTTTCAGTAAATTTATATTAAGATTTAGATGAATAAAATTGTTATAATGTAATATAACAAATTTCAAAACAGCAAGGAGAGCACTCGAGAAGCATAGTTACCTAAGAATATAATAAAATCAGAGCAAAAAAATTTTATAGTATAAGATAAATTATATAGGATAGTTACTTTCAAAGAAATTAAGGAGATTAATTATACAATTGTCAATCAGGTATGAATCATAATATCTTCTAACATTTAGCAAAATTCTAGAAAATGTAATATTTAAAAATATAAATAAAAATATTTTATTTTGTAGAGCTTATTGATGTTAGTCTAATAATCTTTATTTTTTCTCCATTAGAACACATTTAGAGCTACCACAAATAACAAAATTAATTATACCAAAATAATAATAACTTAATATTCTAACAATGCATAAATTAATATACTAAACTAAAGATGGCATAAATTAAAGGAATGTCATATGATAAAAGCCATGTGATGCAAAAGTTGCATTAGAGAATAATTAGAGTTTCATAAAATAGGGCAAAATCAAAGGAAAACTTTTGAATAAATAAGATTAATATCGTTTGAATGTTGTATTCCTTGAGACTTATGTGATGGTGTGTAAAATCTTTTGTCGTTAAATCTTATACAAATCAAAATGTCTCATCAAACAAGGAAAATCACTCACAAATAAAATATTTAAAAATATGAAAATGATTATTCAACAGTATAGAGGTTTCATGGGAAGTCTAATAAGGTTTGTTTTGTCTGAAAATAACTTCATTTGGAATTACCATAAGTTTAAATGGTAAATAAAAAGATAAATAAATATTATTTTAATAAAAAAGTAAATATATATTTTTATCGTAAAATACAAATTTAAGTAATATAATCAAGCAAAATAAAAACAATACAAAGGTCACATTAGAGGAGATTGATATCTATGATGTAACCTATCTAAATCAAAGTAGAATGTTTGAAGAGAACAAATAACATATATTGGAAAGAAACATTCCAAGGTAATTACAACTTCACATCTGAAATCCTAGACCATCAAATCTTCTGTGAATCAAAAAAGTCCCAAAAAGAATGTAAAAATCAAAGAAAACAATATTTAAAAAATGTTAAAATAATTGTTAATTAGTCGAGCTACTCGTGATGAGTCCAAAGAAAATTGTTTAATTTAGATATGATCTCTTTTTCAATTACAAAGAATTATCAAAACAAATAAGAATAAATAATAATACATTATCATTTTAATATTAAGTAAATTTATATTAAAGAAGAAATGAAATAAACTTTGATAATGTCATATATCCTAACCGAAGAATTGTAAAGGTCACAAGAAATGTGATTTAAAGTTACGTAGTATTATAACTAAGTGAACACAAAAGAATTGAAGAGTTGTGGCAAATTATATGTGAAAGTTTCACTCCAATACACTAATGAGATTGAGTGTACATCTTTTTTTGCAAAGTCAAAGTTATGTAAAGGACATGTCATGGTGATTTAGGGTTACAATGAAATATAACTTATTTAAAGTAAAAAAAAATTAAAGAAATAATATATATATATAGGATAATATTATTTCGAAACACAAACATGTTCAGTGTAACATCCCTAATAAAAAAATCAATCCCAAATAAAAATGACACATAAAGCATACTAAAATAATATAAAATGAAATATTTAAAAATAAAAAATAATGCATTTAATTGGATAGACTCATTGCGATGAGTCAATAATGTTTATTTCATCCCTATCAAGCATAATTTTTAATTATAATAAAGAATTAAACTAAATAAAAGTAAAAAACTATGAATCATTATTTTTCTTCAAAGTAAAAATATATTGAATTTAAATAATATAAATTAAAGTATTATTATATAATCAAGTAAAACTATTCTAAAGGTTGTACAACGGAAGATTAAGAGTTACATAGCAATCAACGAAATAAGAGAAAAAATAAGGGGAAATGAGAATTTTTTTTAGGATTTTTTTATTGCAAGGCAATAAAGAAATTAAGTGTAACATCCCATATCATCAAATCAAGTGTGATAACAGATATCTTGTATAATGAGCATAAAATAGAGAAATTAAAACATTTATATACAAAAAACTAAATATTTAATTAGATGGAGCTCATGAAAAAGAATTTAAATAACTTTTTTCATCTCAATCAAAAACCGTTTGGAATTTTTATGAATTCCAATATAAATAAGACAAATAGTATTAATCAATAAATTTAATATTAACGAATTTTATTTTAAAGTAGAACTAAAATAAATTAAAAGAAGTAATACAAACAAATCAAACTTATGTAGAGGTCACTAGGGAAAGGAAATAGTGCTTTGGAGTAATAAAACCAATTCAAAAAAAGTTTAGGAAAGTGATAAATTACAAATAAATCATGTGTTCTAAGAAACTAAAGAGATCGAGTGTAATGTTATTAATAGTCAAATTAGCAGTGAAACAATATCTTTAATGAATCATGCCAACCACTAAAAAAACATTTTAATATACATAACTAGATAGAGATCGTTATGACAAGCCCAACAAAATTCTTTTTATCTCGATCTTACCATGCTTGGCAATATTAGGAATTAGCAATTCTATTAAGCAAAAATAATAATAAATTATTTTTAATATTCAATATATATATATATATATATATATATATATATAAGGCCCTGGTTGTTTTTAATCAATCCATTAGAATTTAATTTTTCTTATTCCATTTCTAAGGCAGTCCATTAAACCACCAATTTAATATTTAATTGATCTCAAAAATGAAAGAAGCAATGCAAATTTTTCCTTTTGAGGATCTATTGAACGTTTTTGCATAATTAAACAAAAATCTAAAAATTGCATAAGTATTATGTTGAACTCTACCAGGGAAATCTCAAGGAATATTGCTCATTGAATTCTTTTGAATTTGTATCTTCTAGATATTTTAGAGAGATGGTAGAACAAAAAAATCCCTCAATAGCTGTTAAGTTTGTGTGACTATACTTCTACCATTGTAGAAGTAATTCATGAATCATGACGTTGGGTTTTTCTAATGCCAAGATTTATTACAACGGGGTTCCATAACATTCATTTGAGAATCCCCATAAGCACAATAATGCATTTTTCAATAAATTGAAATTTAACTCTCTTAAGTTTGTATTGAAAGGAAATTTATTATTTAGGGGTGTTCACATTAGTAGAGAGGCATTAGAAGGTTGATAATTATTCTACATTATGTTTTTTGAATAATGAATAAGGAAATTAGTTACAGCTAAGCTTATACCATCCTAAATTGATAATGAATTTACCATCCTTGCTAAGGGTACAATAATTATTGCCATCCTTATCTATTTTGTTCCAAGTGTTGCAAAATACAAATAGTAAGAATGATTCTCTTTTTTTGATTCCACGTGATTAGGAATGCCCCACAACATATTTTATTAAGGAAATTGCATTTCATGTATGAAAAATAGATAATGTTTGACTTTTAGACATTCTTAAAAAGATTTATATTATATGCATCATAAAAATCGTTAAATTTTTTTAACCAGTAATCCATAATTTCCAATGGGGAAGCTAATCTTGTTCTAACTAGCCAAATGATGCTTGCTCAACAAATCACGAAAAACCCAAAGGAAAAAATTTATCACAATTTCTACAAAATCAATAATATTATTAAGAAGATAAGATATCATTAGATTGATAAAGTGCGATTAACTGGAGGACATGACTAACAAGTACTACCACCCATTGAGAGTAATTTCTTTTTGCATGTTTTGTTAATATTGTTTTCAACATGGAGCACTTTTTACTGTCGCTTGACATAACGGATTGTAAGGTAGTATTGTTTCTAAAGTAGGAGCTCCTTGTTAATGTTCACATGCTTGTGATTTGTGTTTGTACATCTAATAAATAAGATCCCTTGCACATTAATCAACAGACTAGATGTGCCATGGATATCAGTGGGTAATAACTTCATATTTTTTATTAAGTGTTTGTCACCTCTTGAGAAGAGTATAAGGCAGTCTAAGAAGTGCAACTGGAACTTTGTTTGATAGCCACTTGGAGTGGCATAGTGGTTTGCCTTACCATGTTTTTGTAGATTGTTTAAACCTCTTTTTAGTGCTTTAGTTGCAATATGGAGAAGAAATAGGGATAGAGGGCTACCATGCTTTAGTGTATGGGAGAGTTCAATTGAAGCAATTTCTTTCTTGTTAATATTGACTAACAACCATTGTATATTTTAGATACTCACAACTATAATCATAAATTAACTATTGAAGTTAAACATGTGTAGTACATGTTTCCTCTATGATATATTATTGAACACATTCTTAAAGTCTAGCTTGACAATGGAGCTATTCGCTTTGATCTTCCCATTTAAACCATTAAGCTGCTTTTATGAAAGAATGATTTATTATTCGAGTAAGCTTTTTTTAGTGTTTTCCTAATTCTTAGCCAAACTAATTGCTCCATTGAGAAGATAGTGGGTAGGAAAGAATATAAGATAGTTTTCAACAACTTAGAATATTTTTTAAGAAATTATACCTCCAAATTGTCATAAAGTCTTCCAAAGATGTATTGTAATTAATGTTCAGAAGGAAAATTAAATTAGCATTGCTAAATTCTTTTGGTGATGAGCTACTAATGATAAAACATTGATAGAATCATAAATATCATCTTGAAATATGACCAAAAAAGCTTGCAAATAAAACATTAATCCTATCCAATCTGTAAGCACATGAAGAATCCATTGAAATTTTTTTTTTGCATTTTCTCCTCATTAACTATTTGAATTAGCAACATGTTACATTTTATTTTGTCTAAGCAACACAAAGCAAAGCACCTCCCATTTGTCTTTGTATGGATAAGTTAGATGTCAAGTGATCGACAATGTATTTGGGAACTAATTTCCTCTCCAAGACCTAACTCCTTGGATCTTTAATTCTTTATATATTACCCTTCATTTGCTTATTATCGAACATTGTCTGGATGTCATTTCTATTTTCTCCACCATTCTTAAGCTGCACTATACCTAACTTTTAGCACTTATACATCAGATGTAGTAGCATCCAATACAACACATAAAGCTTCAACATTGAGATGTGCTAGTTTTATTCAAACTTAGAGCTCTATGTGGATTAGCCATTATACTTCTCATTTTTCTCAGTTATCATTGTTGTTGTCTGGATCAATTACATTAGACCCTTGTTTATTACATATTTTTATTTATTTTCTTTAGTTCATCAATTTATTTACATTTATAGTTTAGTTTAAGTTGTTTAAAGAAAAATTGTAAACCTTTTGGACATTTTCATCATTCAATATAGGTCTTCTCTTCAACAAACTTACAAGTCAATCAGTACAACATTTTATTAAAAATTGATATTAAAAGGGCTTAAAATTTAATTTTGTTCTTTTTTACTCTCATCCACCTTTGATAGCCAAAGTTACCACCACCATTAGTGTTCACTCATCAACTTGTGCTAACTCTCTTGAATCCGCGCAGACCAATAATAGACTCAAAGTGTGAATTCAACTCTACTGAGGCTACTCGCTGAAATTAGAACCCAAAGTCAAGCTTCAATCCACAAATTTTACATCATGTGGTAGTTGTCATCTCACCTTTCACCATTACTACTGCTCGAATTGCATGTTCTAGTTTAGGAACTTGTTATGAAAATTAATTTTGTGCAATTTCAAGAGGTTTCTTTAGTTGGTTTGAAGAATTCTAGGTATTTGTTTTGTAATTTGTGGTGGCTTTTAGAATTTTAAAATGTGTTAAAGAATTCCAAAAAAGTTTCCCTTAGTATTCTTAAATGTCTTCCTCATGCATCTCCTCCATTTTAACAACCATGGTTAGTTCATCTTAAGGTTTGTTAGTTTTAACCTTGATAACTCATTTTTAACTCTTTGAAGTTTTTTACCTTCTCCATAACATGTTATTCTGCTTCATCAATCTTCAAAAATATAATACAAAATTATCTTTTAGTTCATTCTTAATGGTAGGCTCCACGTCTCTTCAACTTATAAGCTAGGAACCTCCATCCTGACCTTGTAATTGGAAGACTCCAATTCTAAGTAACCACTACAGAAAATTATATACTTTCAATCCTAAGTTATCCAAGGCTAGATTTAATTGCTGATGGAGAAATGATCAATTATATGAATAAGTATTACAATATCTTGTTCATATGTTGATAGCTACAATGTTAGGAAGCCTTTGAGCAAATCATGATTCATTAGGCTTCTATTTGCAAGAATGATCATTACATTTCTAAGCCTTAGCAAAGATATTTGAGTGTCCCTTCCACTAATGGAGGACAATTAACCCAAACCATGAATCATAAATCCCTCCAAAGATCTCTTCTATTAATAAAAGAGTTGTTGAAATACATAAAAGGTAACAAACCATTTATGTATCACCATGTGAAGAAAATATTCTTAATTTTCAATTTTTAACATTGCAAGTACTGCTACTAAAACACCTATACTTTGTCAGAAATGTTGCATCACAATAATGAAAATTTAGTCTCCTTGAAAGTTTGTCCATTTGTTTATTACTTGGAAAGAATTCCATCATTGCAGTTAACTTAATTTTTTGCAATTTGAACATGTTGTTAAGGCATCAAGCGACTATTGAACTAACTACACCCTTTATGTTAAAATGTAGGACATTATTAATTAAAATCTACAATGTCTACATTTTGAGATTCTTGAAAGCATCGTTTTGTCATTTTTAGAAAAATAAATATTTAAACATTACATTTAGTGTCTTTTCTTATTGACTTCTCATTATTAACCACTGTGAAGCAATTACAGTCTACCCTAGAATGCGTGAGAGTCTTTGCTTTTTCATAGAGATCTTCATTCGAGCTTTTGAGAGATTGAATTTTTACATGTTCTTTAAGTTACATGTCCTTTCTAAATTTTAATTAGATTGATATTGTTTACTCTTTATTTAAAATTCCTAATTGAAATTTATCATACTATTATTGAAAAGATGATTCATTGTACAATTAATTTTTTTAATTATATGTTGTTGTTTGGTGATGTTGTGGGGTGTTGATATTTTCTTCTACATTGATGGCTACCAAAGTTTGATGTTTCACATTACTTATAACTTCAATAATTGGAATTGTCTCATCTTCTCCATTACTTACATCTAAGGGTTTAGACCACTCTGCTTACTTGCATTGGACCATTGAAAATCCATATTTATAGTTGCATTTATAATATTTTGGAAAGTTTTATTACTTAATTTTTTCCCATAATCCATTATTGCAACAAATCTTTCTAGAGATTCTAATTTCTAAAGGAAGACTTTTAGCAAGTTGGCCAAAATATAGACTTGAGCCCCATTGGGCCCTATTAAGTTTATTATCATAGCAATACTTTTAATAACTTGCTAACTGTTAACATGATTGAGAATAAGGCCTACTTGTTGACCAAATTGATTGGAAGGTGCTCCAATGGGATCCATATTAAAGCTTACAAAGGTTTAGTATTGATTCAAAAATATTGAAACCATTTGAGGACCCTCATTTGAAGGGAGAAAACTTTTTAGAGACATCATCGTCATCAACAAAATGTCCTTTTGTTGACCCATTCAAAGAAACATTAGCATTGTCATGATTGGAATGGATCAAAAACTTTGCCAGATTCTCTATAAAGGAAGGGCAGTGAGGCAAATTGCAAGATATATCCCTAATTTTAGAGACGATCATACTTACAAGAGAATGTCCCTAGAAACATGTTGGAAGCGTCTTATTGCTCAAAGAAAACTTGAAAGATTATGTAACCTCACCATCACTTCAATGTTTGTTTTTGAAGTTCTTTTGAAACATGTATCAAAATGCAACTTTTTATGATTTTTACAATCTATAATGCCTAAAAATGCAATTAATCTTTGTGAATGATTAATTTAAAAATTTATTAATTAGAAAATTTTTCTCAAAATTTTTCATTTTCTTTATTTATTATTTAAGCTTGGTCACATGTCCTCAATGTTATTAGCTCTTCATCTCAAACATCAACTTGTCTGCTTATGCTTTATTAAGTTCATTTTAATTTACTCCTTGTAGTTCATATGAGTTTTGTTCATTCATCTTAAGCAAATGAGCTCCTTGAAATATGCCAAGAATGTCTCAATAAGAGTGGATCAATTATTTACAAAATAATATATTTGTTTCTTACAAAAATATTTAAAGAAAATATTTAAAAAAATTTTAATAATCATAAACAAATATCAAAAAATACTTTTGTTAAACTTCTAATTTTCATTTAAAATATATTAATTTTTATTTAATAATAAATTTTTTAAGAAAATTTTTAAATAAGAAGGTCAACAAAAATTTTGCAATGCACTTAAGCATTTTTTAAATCGTTTGACCAAAAATCAAACATAAGTCCATTGCGAGAAAAAAGACAAAAAATAATATATATAAGCCTTTTATAGAAAAATATGTATGATAAACATTCAAAATAACTAAATAGAAAAACATTTGCTACAAAGGCGATACCATGAAGTAAGATTTGTAGAAAGAGGAAAGGAAAATGGCGATTAAAATGTACATAAAGCAATTCCTACGCTTGACAAATGCTCAACAAGTCACAAATATTTTAATTTAATCAAATAGAAGAAAGAAAATGAGAGCTTTGTTGTTTTTAAGAAGGAATATAAAGTTGGCAAAGAAGGATGCAACGTATAATGGCAATGATTAGCCCTAGCTACTTATGGCTTCAACATCATTACTTCAAATTTTTCTTTAAAATTTTGTAAAAAATTCATCATTTTTTATTGATAATTACTCAATTTATTAAGATTTCCTAATCGCTAAATGTACTTACCAAACTAACCTTTTATTTTTTTAATTAATAGATGTTTTCTTATTTAAAACTTTACATTATTTAAATAAAATTTACAAAAGCTAGTACATATTGGTAAAAATAGTTGTTACTCAAGAGCAACATGTCAAAAGAATCTTGGAATGTTTGATTTAAAAATTACACGAATCGTTAATTAGGAATAAACAAGAGTAGTTTGGAGATTTGAATTTCATATGAATTGTAAAAATCTAAATTATTAACAAATGAATAGATTTTGTTTTACTAATGGTTTAAATGCATACCATGTAACTGTTTAATGGAGCGATCCAACAGTTACTAGAGCTATCACATAGAAGCGGTAATTGTGGCAATCATCATTCGATTATAAAATTGCATGATTAGACCACTCATGTCACTAACAAAATTTAGATGTTCGCCATGAAGAAAAATCTTTAAATTTTAGTCCCATATGGTTTATTTGCTCCTATTTTTTCTCTTTATAAGACATTTTGTTTGCTATAGTAGTTTGATATATATATATATATATATATATATATATATATATATATATATATATATATAGTTAGTGCAAAAAAGTTTATTCAAGACTTAGTAACTGTACTTCCGATTACATGATTAATTGATTTGTTAATGTGAGTCGTATTGCCTTGATTCAAGATACTTCCGTCTATGTTCAAGAGTAATGTCTTGATCATATTATTGTAGCAAAGCAGGTTTGATATTAATGCTATATGCTTGAAATTCGTTACCTAGTTACATAGTTAGGTTAGTTAATTTGATTAGAATTAGTTTTTTTATTTTTTAAGTTTAATTTATTATTTTGGAAACAAAATTATCAAAAGTTAAGAAAAATTATTCTTAAGATGATCATGACATGATTATCAAAGATATCAAAACTAAAGTTGATCAACTTATTTTTTAAGTTGATCAATTTTAATTTCAATTTATTTTTTGTAACATGCATAGATTAGTTAAATAAAGTTAATATTATACACAAAAAAATCAAAAATACCTAAAATTTAATTGAAAATATATCTCTTAGTAGCATGTTATGCCAACTAAGTTAATTTTCATTAGATTTGATGTTTACAACTCATCTTCTCTAACATCTTCCATGAACAAACATAATGGCTGCCTAAAATTTAAGAGTTCGCTTAGCAAAATTCTTTAAAACTATATTAATTAGTTTCCATCAAATACATCACTATGGCTAGGGGTTAACCTTACAAAATCATGCTTAAAAAAGCTACTATTGCCTCTTTGAATTGCCTTTTCATCACTTATCTAGAAAAAATATATTCAAGCTTTATAACTATGTTTAAAGCTCACATAATTGGGTTATTAAGGTCAAAATATCTTTTATCCTCCACGTGGTCTTTGAGATAACGACATTCATCATTTTATAATATAGCTAGAGTAAACCTTTATAAGTGAAATAAACATTCATTTTATATATTCAATGTATCATATAACATATTTTTCTTAATAAGAAAGATTCAATTGTACATGCACATGTTATATATATATATATATATATATATATATATATATATATATATATATATATCATTTTGCCTTTTCCTAACTCTCAAAATCATCTTACACTACAAACTTAATTCTTATTCAAACAAATCATGAGTGTGTAGCCAAATTCTAAAGAATCATATTAACATATTGTACATGCAAGTTCCATGCAAAATATTATCATGCTAGGAATAAATTTTCTCACCGATAGGACCAAAACATGAATAAAATATGTACAAAATTAATAAAACCATTATATTCTAATCTAGTTTAAGGAAATTCCATGAATAACTACCAAAATCTGATAGATAAAAATAACTAGTAAGCACCAACTCTGATAAGATAATCTGATATAGTCCTACAAAAAATAAAATATAATTGATGAAAAATAAGCATCAAATCTATTGTTATTGATGATGAATAAAAAATGAATTATCCAACTAATTCACTAACTCTAAGAATCTTTAGCTCGACTCTACTCAAAGTTTAGCAACTTGATCTTGCTATAAAAGGGAGAGCTCGGTGGTTCAATTGGAATTCTTTGAGACATACTATAAAACTATTATGCACTAATATGAAATATGAATGTAGTAATGGAATAAATCTTATGAAGGAATGACATTAGTTTTCTACTATTAAAATGATATCATGATATATTTACTAATTCAATATATGTTCACTGTGACTAACAAGATACTTAGCATCCACTTCATAATATAATACAATTTCCTATACATAAGAATCATGAAAGGCCCTACCACTTTTTCAGATAATTTATTCGAGAATTTGACATGGAAGTGATAATCACATAGGAATCCATATAGGATTGTGTCTTCAAGAAAAAAAAGTAGTCCATAATATAAGAAAGCATACCATAGGATTTTCTATGACTTCCTACTAATTCTAGAGCCTCTTACCGGGAAATGTGACATTCTAACTATAAGCTTAACTATTCACCTTAAGTAACACCAATCTAAGGGAGTAAAGTAGCTAACTTGTCTATGTCTTTCATGACTATTGATAATTTAAAGTTTACTATATCTAAAAGCCTTAGGATTCTCACAAAATCCAAACTCAACTATTTTGAATTTCTTAGTCTGTTTTTCTTATATTTAATCTTGCTCACATGTTATATTGGGCCTTACCTATCTTAGCTGACCATAGAGTTTATAATAGCTTAGCTTTTACCCTTAGGTTCTATATTTAACTTATTTCAAGTACAACTAAGTCTCGATTCACTCAAGTATCACTAGTAACCCTTATGATTCCAAGACAATCCATAGTCATTTTAATGATCATATGGACTCTCCTAAGCCTCTAAATTTCCTTAGATCAAAATCAAGAGTGTAATCATGTGACCAAAGTGCCTAAATAGAACTATTTGTTGTTAACCTATTCAATCCAACGTCTAGCCAACATCTCTACCATATTACTTCGCCAAACTTAGCACAACCTTATGTCTTATTCTAACCTCTTCCACCTTCTTACAAGTTCTTAGCTGATAGCCAAGCTAACAAAAGCTTAATTTACATTAGGTATAAAGGTTCAACAGTGGTATTTCATGACCCTATCACAACAACCTTTTTCATAGCTTGAATTTTTTATTGATTTTTTATGCCTTTGAGCTTGATTCCAAGACGATGGTTACCTTTTGTGTTCATATCCAAGAACCTTGAAGTTACAATTTGAATATCCTAAGTCTTATGAACTATCAACAAACCCATTACCATAATTTTAAACCTTATCTTTAGTAGTTTTAAACATAACAAACCCCTTTGGTTAGTAAGTGCAGCACTATTTAGCTTTTTTCTAAGGCATTAAACTAAGCCTTCTAATGTTATCTAACTAGTAACATCGAACTACACATATCTTAGAATCTATTTGAACTAATGCCTCCTATAACATAGCGAAGCCCATGGTTCCATGTATCACAAGTAGACCCTAGACAAAAGAATGGTTGATTGAAACATTATCTAGAGTACTTTAATTATTTTCAATTTCCTTTAAATGTTTTAATACTTGATATATGGTATAACTGATATCACATTACATTTTATACATTTTTTATCCTTTGTTTTAGTGATAACATACACATTTATAATATGTTAAACTATCAACTATACTTGCGAGTAAATTCAAACAGAATCGTAACATTGAAAATATATTTCAAACAATAAGTTTATATTAAAAATATATGATAAAGTCTCAATTTTATACATTTCTTTGTTCATCATGGTATGAAAGTCTTTGCCTGCTCATACAATAATCAAAAAGTAAATATTACATTCAATCTATATTATCAAACATATATTCTACTTACTAAGAAAAAGAATTACACTAATGATCCTAACTGTGACTAATATATAATAAGATAATAAGGCTATTATGCCTTAGTTGTGAAGTTTATATTGAATAAAGTTATTTCTTACATGATTCTCGAATTTTTTAAACAAATCTTAGAATAATCTTTCCTTAATGCATAAATGGCTAAACAAACAACATACATAGCTAAGAATGCATGAAATTTAGCATTCTTTTCACTTATTTTTATGTGATTATTTCTATTCTAAGAAGTGTTTTGATCCAACAAATTTCTATTCCAAAATTATCTTTCACATAATATCTATAATGAAAGCCATACATGCAATATGTGATGGTGTAATCTGCTTTGCTATTATAAGGAAAATTGTAATATGCAATTTTTATAGTTTAACTAAAAAAACATAAGAAAGAGTGAAAATTGGACCATTCATTTACTAAAATAAATCTACCTTTGTCTCGGGTGGAAGGAATTTCCTTCTTAAAAAAGTTTCTTGAAAAAGAATGACTAATTATTGTCACTGTCAATTTCAAATGTTTCATAGACCTTTTCACAAAGAAATTCCTTTTTATTTTAGCTTATACCTTAGCTAAATTCATTAAGTGAACTCAAGTGTTATTTTATGTTCAAAAGTCATGTAGAGGACTTCTCTTGTGTATGATCTTTCCTTGAATGAAAGCTTTAATCCTCCTTCATCAAAGCTTGTCTCACTTTTTTACATGGTACCCTCTATGTTTGCCCCTCCAAATTCCTTTCTTGTGGTTAAGTTTTCATAAATTACTAGCACATCTTAATGGCTTCTATAACCTTGGCCAAACTACCTTAAGCCAATAATTTACTTTAAGGTAAACTGCTTTTGGGATGGAGACTAGCCACAATTCACTATTTTAAATTATTCATCTTCTAATTACTCTCATTTTTTTACTTCTATATAAAGCTCGTTAAATTTAAAAATATATGTAAGATGTACTAATAGATTATTCTTTCTCTTATTTTCATATTTTCTTATCATATTCCTGAATGAATCATATATAAAAGTTTATTTTAATCAATACATTTTCAATCACCAACTCTTAATATTTAAGAATCTTATCCATATCTTTTCAAGCATACTTGGTATGATAGAAATAAGGATGAGACAAAAAGTTGATAACATAAATAAACTTATAAGCTCATTTTAAGGCATTATGCAAAATTAAGGTTCTTGTGATATAACTCAAGTCATACAATTCCACAATACTTTCAATTTTTTAATTTAAAATTTCAAAATCAAACATCTACATTATCAGAGTTGAATTTTTAAATATATTCAAGTTTTAAATTTTAATTCAAAAGAGATCATATATCTTAAACAAATAAATACTAATTATATGGCCAAAACTATTTGGTATAGCACGCACTTTATCAAATAAAAGCCATAAAGAGCTATAATTTCTATAGCTACATATCATTTTCATTGATTTCATCAAAATAAGCATAACAAATGCATTTACCCATTACTAATTAAGTCTAACAATGATAGTTTGGAATCACATTTATATTCATTGTTGTTTTCCTTATAATCGAGGTTCTAGGACTTTCATAATTATAAATATACATCTAAATTATATTCCTACAACAATTTTCTTTGAAAATTGTGCATTAAAGAATAAAAGATAGTTAATTTCCTTAATCCTCACTAATATTTTGATAATATATTTCTACATTTTCTTTAAGATAATAAGTCAACAAACTTTGAGTTAAAAAAGTTCATAAATATTTTGGCATTAATTGATAAAAATATCAATAATATTTCGATTACTTCTTCAGTAAAATAGAAAATCATACCAAGTAGATCTCATCACATCAAATGTAGAAATTGTAGCATTAGTTAGGATTTAATATATGATATTTATTTTTTAGTACTATATTTAATAAATAGTTTAACCATGAACCTAAAACTTTAAAAATGTTTAAGATGATTCTATTGAGTTCCGCTTTGAAACATTTTTATACAATAATTTGAGGGATACTAAGGGTGAAAGATGTTATAATACTTTTTATTCCCACTTGTTGAAATATATTTATACAAAAAAGTGCACCATAAATTGAAATAATATAGAATTCAATTATTAAAAACTTTAAATTTTGTACTAATTTTAGAAAAATAGATAAGATAACTTGTTAATTAATACAAAATATTGAAAAAGGCAATATCATAGCAATTGAAATAAAAGTAATGATGTTAACCGAACTAACAATAATTCCTAAGATAATTATGTAACTGATGATTAAAAAAAAGGATAAAAAACAATACCAAATAATAAGATGATTATTTGCAAGACATTTAAATTTTAAGCTTATAAGATATAACATAATTTTTTATTGCCTACCAAAATAAGGACGTTTGTTTCCTAAAGCATACACTGATATTTACTCTATTTAATAATGTAATTCATTTAACCAATTTATGTAATAAAAATATTAAACATATTTTTTAACTCAAACATTACGAGGATTTCAAACTATAATTTAAATTATAGAAAGCTTTTCATGAAAAATCGTATAAATTAAAAAATTTATGTCTTTATGGTTCAATTCTTGTTAGAACAATTTAAAGACTCTAATCAAGTAGATTTGTAAGAACAACATAAATTACACTTCATTCAATAATTTGAATTATACATATAAAAAGTATTGTCCCTAAGCTTAACATTGGAAATTTTATGATAAGGATTTTTTTTGTTATAATTTTATTGCCTTGTATATCTATTATATTTAAATTGTAAAGTAAATCTTTTAAAGAAATGCAAAAGAAACAACAAAAATTTTTTAAATTATGTTGTTTTTTGATAAATAAATTCGAAATTACTTTAGTTTAAATAAAACTATATCTATGAAAATCAATAATGTAAAACATTATTTAAAATTGTAAAAATTATGTCATATTATGTATGATATGGTTCTTTTATAGTGTAATGGTTGAACATCTAACTATTATCAGTAAACAATATGACTTGAAAAGATGTAAATAACATAAAACTTATAATAAATCAAAATGTTAACTACAAAAAAGATCCAAATAATCAATACACTAAACGTTATGTATAAAAAATGTTTTAGTACCATAATCACAACAAATTTTTTTAGTTTATAAAACCCTTCAAATAATGGGGAAAAATTATTATGGAAATTAAATATTTAAGATTTTTTTAATATGTTGATATTTCTAGCAAAAGATCTAATAATAATTTTAAAAGCATAAACAATTTACCAAAGATAAAATAATATATAAATATAAAAATCTCAAGAAAGATAATGATTAAAAAATTGAAATCTCTTGTATAATACTTAAATATTAAAACGTTAAATTGAAAAATATAATTATCAACATTCAAATTATAACAGAATTATAAAATTTTTAAAATACTAAAATTCTTTTAACTAAATTGAGAATTATTTAGAGAATTTTTTATTATAATGAAATATTAAAAATAGTTAACACTATGTCATGATAATTCTAAATGGTGAATGATCATAATATTTTAAAGAAACTACCTTTTAAGCGAAGTGCAAATATGTATAATAAAATATCTTAATTTTTTTAATTCTTTGTATATTATATAAAAATACATTATTATTAAATAAAACAATAATTATTGCTATAATAAACTTCTAGAAATAACACCATGAACAAAAGAATTAGTATAAATAAGAATGAAGTAAAATTTTGAAAATATAAATATAAATAAAAATTATACTAAACATAAACTTAAAAAATTGGAAATGTTAATTCATACATTATTTATGAAAAAAGATTCCATAAAAGTTTTCCAAATAAATTTTAATTTTAAAAAATGAAATTTTATTAAAATTTGTTGCATATAAAAAATAAATTTAAGAATGAATCACCAAAAAAAAGTTTACAACTAATTTATATAAAATCTAAAAGTTTAATCATTTATGGAACAACATGTAAATAGGTAAAAGCATCAAACATTGGCATGCTTACCATATCTCCAACAAAAATTCTATTGAATTTGAAGAATTTTTTTAACATTCTCTTTTCTATGTTTGGGTAGTGAGCTTACATAAATATTTAATCATCACGTATATTTTAGATTTATAGTAATTAGCAATGACTAATAGTAATTAAATATATTTGAAGTTTGTTTTACTTGTGAAAGTTAATGAACCACCTTTGTATGCTATCTGTACCTCTTATATGCTTTTCTTTTTTAATTTCTAATGATATATATTAATCATGATGAATTATCAATTAGGTTAGCATAAAAGTATTCTCAAATTTTAAATAATTATTATAGTTCATTATTTCTTTTGATACTCAGGATTTTTTAAAAATTATGAATTATTTTATTTATTAATATTTATTATTTTTTAATATATCAATCATTTTTTATTGAATTATTTTGTAAAAAAAGCTTTCATGGAAGATCTAACATCAATATGTTTTGAATATTTTTTAAATATCTTTTAGAATATTATTTATTTATTTTTTAATTTTTGTAATATCTTAATCTTTCACATATCCATATTTCATTAGTTTTGATGATTTTGTCAACATATTTTTGATATAAAATATTTAGATTATTAAAAAAAATATTTATTTATTTTCATGGGCTATTTTTTTTATATTCCATATTTATAATTATTTAATTTTTAAAATAATTTATTTTATCATAAGTCAAATAAAATTTAAAATATTTAATTACTCTATTTAGTTTTCATATCCAAATAGTTACATAGACATGTGAAACATAAATTGCACTAATATAACATAAATGAGAAGACATAAAAGGGTATCAAGAATAAGAAACCATGGACATCATTCTGATTTGAAATGTTTAATTGTATATCTATATTATGTCATTGAATGTTTTTTATTTAAATTAGCTTCAAAATAATCTTAGTGTAACATATAATAAATTTATAGCACAAAAGAAATGTGTGCTACATAAGAAGTGTATCCTTGAATTTTGGTAATAGTAAATATCCAATTGTAGAAAAGAAAAACTAAAATATACAGAATATAAAATCATTTAACAATATAAAATATCCTCTACATAAAAAATGTTTAAAATACAATAAAAAAAACTTATTTATATTGATAATAAATTGCAAATGTTTCAATGAATAATTACAAAGTTATATATATTTCATCTAAATATGTAATCATCAAAAATAACTTAAGCGTAGAAATGCTTATAATTGTAGCAATCATAGAGACAATAAAAAATTAAATAATTATAAATATTCATGCAATTTATAATTATAAATATTTTCTATAATAAAAATTTAATAAATATTAAATTTAGTGAAAATATCTTTAAAATAGTAAAAAAATAAAAGTTTGAAAGCAAAAAATTAAAATCTTTATAAATATGTACAATTGAGAGCTTTGTTTATGACTTGAGAATAAAACTTAACTTGATCGAAACAATAAAATTAATTAATTAATAAAAATTATTAGAATATTTATTTTTGAAAATTTTTAAATATAGAACTATCTCTTAAAATCATATTACAAATTTTTTTAATAAATTTAAAATAATTATTATACAAAACATGTAAAAATCTTTAAAACTTTCATTAAAAAATATTAATGAAAAAATAATATTCATAAGAGAAAGTTAATATCTTAGTTGCTAAATAAATATTTATAATTATATAAAAACAAAAATAAGTCTTTATGAAATCATTTTTAAATTTTGAAAATAATTTTCACATCGCATCACGAACTGCACTTTTACAATTTATAATTTGTTAATACGAAAAATCATAAAAATAAATTGAAAGAATAAATGTAATAAAAATAAAAACATATATTGTAATGACAAATAAATTTTTCAATGTAGTTTGATAATAGATTAAAAAAGGAATGACTCATTTTTTGTGACGGTACAATGTGTAAAATCTTAGACATTACAAGGCTTCTTCAAATAAAATTTGTTTCCTTTTCGATGAAAATAGACTTTGAATTAAGAAAATTGAGAAAATTAATATACTTTTTTTTATTAAAGTTATTTAAAAGTTACTAACAGATTATTTTTTTAGTCTAACTACTTGTTAATGAAATACCAATTCTAAGATAACTTGACCTAGTGTTCAATGGATAAAACATTTGATTACAAAGAACAAAAAATGTTCTAACTCAATGAATTATTGTATATTATCACTAACTTGTGATGTGTAGTTTAGTAGCATTTTATTTGGCATTATTTGAGTTTAAAATAGCTAATTTTAAAATTTAGACTACATTTTTTTACTACCAATTACCTTTGAAGGTTTTAATGTTGACATTGATAATGATTAATAATCTGTACCATTATAAAGTTATAAAAAATGTTAGCTAAATAAAATGTGATAGGTTTTAAAAGAATGTTAGAACAAAATAAATACATAACAATTATAAAAATGTATTTAAAATCTTTGAAATATTTACACAATACATTATAATGTTGCACAATAATGTAATCTAAAGAAAATCTTTTTTCTATAATGAAAAAATAATAAGATTATAAACATATACAAATAATTATAATAATTGAACACTCAATATAGGAAAAACTATTTATAATTTTGTTCAGAAAATTATCATACCTTTGAGAAGTGAAACAAGTTTAAAAATTAAAGAAAAAAAATTCAATTAAAATATACTAAAATTCTTAAAAATAAAGCATAAAATAGATAAATAAATTGTGTATGTAAGCAACATATTGGTACACTAACCTCATTTGTAATGAAGCTCATGGTGAATATAAAGAAGGTTTAAGACCTTAAAATGCCTTTCCACAACAAATGTTTATCACTAACGGTTTTGATAAAGGATGTGTAGAAAGATTATGGAGCATATATTCAACATCTATTGCTTGATCTAAATTAAAAGTAGTTATTAAAATTGGATCATTGTTTTTGATAATGATGATTTAACTTGTTGACTTTTTCATAAACTCTTTCTAATTTTTATCACTAAGGGTTTCTTAATTTATGACGTTATTAATAGTTTAATAATTTTTTTAATTTTCAAGTATTCATTAATACATCACACAATATTATTTAGTTTTTGCTGCATATATTTCCTGATTGATGGTTATATTTTTGGTTGCTACTTTTGCTAGATTTTTTTTGTTAATTCAAAAATATTTTTATTTTTTTATTTGAATTTATAATATTTTATTTTTTATTACAATGGCAAATGTCATAAAGTTGGACGGTACAACAATTTATTTTGGATATTTTTCATAAACAAATTTAATTATTTAATAAATGTTTGTAATTTTTTTATTGTTTCATTAATTCTCAATTTCGTTAATTTCATATTTTACATTATATTATAAATTTTTCTATCAAACTACTTGGCAATATTTATTTCTTTAATGTTTTTATAGCTATAATTTAATTTGAAATATACTTCAAAAAAATAAAAAAAATATAAAAAATTACAGAATATAATATATTATACCTTCTAAAAGATGGGTACGTAAATAACATGTAGGTAATATGTAAGAGTAAAAGGTAGGTTGTGTAAATAGAATAAATCAAAATAATATAAAATGATGTCAAGGTTGTCAAAACTTTAAATTATTTAAAACTAATAAAAAAAAATCTCACAAAATTACGTATTTATAATTGTTTTTTGAAAGAAAGAAACTTATAAGAAAATAACTAATCAATAAAGAGTATTTACTATCTTTAAGCTTTATTGTAAAATAATCCTAAACAATCTTCGAAAATTGAAAATAGAAGAGTGTAGATAATAGATGGTGATATGAATATGTGGCACAAATATAAAATATAAATTAATCAACAAAATTAAAGTATATTTAAATATGAGTTCCTAAAACCTACGTGCTTGGTTGTACTTAATGAAACTTTTTTTAATAATTTAATCTTGAAAATATTTAATTTTTTAGGAAATGTATAAATATCAAAATTATTAAGGTAATAAAATATTTTTAAATGACCAATCGAGCATGCAGTGTATATTAATAGAATTATTTTAGTTCCATAATGATAAAAATGTTTTTGTGGATATGTAACACTTTTTACAAAATTATTTATAATTCAAACAATTATCGATATTGAAAATTTATTAACTCAAAGGTTCAATAATAAGTTAAACTTAATAAATGAACTAAAATTCATAGCATTGTTAGCAATGTATAAATTATAAAAGCACTAACATAGTAAAAATTTAGTGAAGTCAAAGTTTTCGACCAGTTAATTTGCAAAAAATATTTTCAAAAAAATAAATTTGTGAAAATTTATACTTCTTGGAGAAGTAAATATTTATTGGAAAATACTTATTAAGTAGGCGATAAAATATTTAAACTATTGAAAGATATGATTAGGGCATATTAAAGACAAAAATCTACCATTTATTAAAAAATAATAAAATATTAAAAAATGATCATGTTAATGACTTACTAAAGAATTTAGTTATATGTCTACTTGAAATCAGTGAAAAATTATTTTAATAGTATATGTTTGATAAAAGCATTTGCTTTAATAGGGTAACAAAAATAATAAAATAAGACAAAGGGAGATCATTAATATAAAATAATTGAACTATGATCAATATATAGAAAAATTTCAAAGAATAAAAACACACAAATGCTATCACTTTAGTAAAAGAAATGTAAAAAATTTAAAAAATAGAATAATTCAATATTAAAATCATCACACAATCAAAAAGGGATAAAATATTTACAAATGATGAAATTATTTAAACAACAAAATATTATAAATGAAAAAATCTATTAAAAAATTCTTCCAGTGAATGTAAAAAATGTAAAAAATAGAAACTTTTCACACAAGAAATGTACATAATTACAATAAATAAAAATAATAATAAAAACTTAATAATAATTTTCAATATATGTGTAGTTTGCGGATAATAAATCTTATTATGACGCCAATTTATCAAACATTCATGTTAAAATTTATTTTAAAAAGAGAAAAGCAATTTAATGTAAACAAGCAAAAATTATTCCATCTAACCTATAATTAGACAATTATTATAACACTTCAATGAAAAAATGCGTTAACCCAAATTAGAACAAAACTTTTACAAACAACTTAATATAATATCTATAAATTTAGAAATTTCTAAATCATTTTCATAATTAATTAATTCAAAAATATCTATTGAAGGTATATAAATTAGTTCATATAATGTTATGTTTAGAATTTTTAAAACTTTGTCTGACGAATGGGAAAAAAAATTATTCAAAATAAACAAAAAATAATTGTCATTTACCTAAAATAAAATATTATAACCCTACAAAACAAAGACATGTTGATAAAAATTTTTGACTTTGAGATACAAAGAGGGTTAAATTGGAGAAAATATTTAACAACACAAAATTTGCATATTTCATTTTCAAATTTCTTGCAAAATTGAATGTCAATGTTTCTAATTTTGAAAGCTTATGTATGAATTCTTGATTGGTTAGTAACATTTCTCAAGTAAGAATAATGCAAAAAGACAGTTTCATAAGTTCATAACTTTTTAATGGTTCAATTTAACCAAGCTTATATTCAGTACAAGTTGAGAAATATTATGAAAATTATGCACCTTCATCATAACATACCATATGAATCAAGATGATTATCCAATTTAATGTAATGATAATAGCAAATGATATTCTTTTATAGTCAATGTAGTTAGTACAAAAGAATTTTAGCATAACATATAATTTCAATGATTTTCTTATGGTAAGTAGAAGTGTGTTGATAATAGAGTGCAATGAAAAATTATCATAATATACAAATTTCTTTATTTTATAATTTTTTTAAAAATGAAAAGATTCTACAACCTAAACTAATATTTGTATATTCTACTATTTTCTATGTTTAACCTAATTAAGCTAAGAACATCACCTATATACAATTTATAATTTTTGTTATAACATTACATATTACATAATAGTGATATGCAACACTTTCAAAAGTTTAATTGCAGTTTGATTAACTTTATTAGAATGTTTAAATTAACTATATAATATGATTTCTTTGCTCCCATAGCTAATGATATTATACAAAACATGATCATGCAGTACATTTAGTCATACCAAAATTTTCTTTTTAAATTTAAAACATCATGCATAAATCTATGTAATTCAATTGAGCAACAAGCTTCATTAATTTATAAGGTGGTGCAAATCTCTTGCTTAAAAGGAACATTTTGTTACTACAACATATAGAATTAATTTCCATTCTTATTCCACATGTGATTACATCCTCATATTTAATCAATTGCCTTGTGTTTTCAGCATTGTCCATCTCCCTACATTGTTCACCTATCATATCAATAAGCAAATCTAGATGATCAAATATTATTCTACTTAATTTGTTATTATCATCAAAATGTGTTAGAGTATTTCTCAGGAGACTAATAGCCTCTTCTAGTTTTTATGCTAACTTACTGTCTAAGTTTACGGTAAAGCAACTGAAGGTCATCTGAAAAGACATTTGCTCAATATTATCATGTCTAGTACGATATACAAGTAATAAAAGCCCCTGGATGAACTCGCATTCACTCAGGGAACTACTCTTAAAACAAAGCATAATTTATCCCTCTTTGTCATCATTAAAACATCTTCTAATGCCATATAATAAATCTTAACTAAGCAGCTTTTTTAAGATGATGGTTAGTTACATGTTCACAATAAATTAAATGTCTACAATGTTTCATTTGGTATGGTCTATCATAAAATGATGCTTAACATGAATTTGTTTTGGCTAATAGAAAGGAATCTAAGTTAGGCAAAGGACACTCGTATTGTCATTTTTTGTGGGGAGATTTTACAAATTTAATCCCATCTCATCTAATCTAGATTTCAACCCAAACATTTGCACTATAATTATTCACAATGTTATATATTATGCTTCATTTATGGAAAATTCAATAATTTCTTATTTTTCGATTAGATCTCAAGTTTATGAGGTGTCTAAAAAATGATTAAATTCTTATAATGCCTTTCTATTGCACCATAGAACCTACATAATCTTTGTTGACATATCACACTAAATTATTTCATAAGTATAATTTGGGATGCCAAACCACTAACAATGTTGTGGCAAGAAAGTATTAAAAGGTTCCTTTTATTGCTTCTAAATGGTAGTTCTTGGTGCTTTATTGAAAATGATCAAAAAGTCTTATGCTAAAAACCATGGCAGGTCACATTATAGTCAAAAATAGGACATATCATCACTTTGTATACCTTGAAATCTATTTGTTTTTCTTTCTTGTGTTTATTTAAAAGAGGGCTTGTACACTTGAAAGTCAAAATCGATTAGAGGTTGTTAAGATCTGTCATTTTTAAGTTCTCATTCATATACTTTATTTTAGATACATTGATACCTTTTATCATTCTGCTTAACATTCTGATGAGGACATCATGTTCGAGAAGGATTTTCGACGTCCACGGACCAGGTCTTGCACTAAAAACCTATTATCATCTTTAGGAAGGCAACACAACTTTCGGATTCGAAATCGGAGTCCGAATGGCTTCCCTGGAGCAAAAACAAGGCCAAAATCACTATTCCCGCCGCCGGCCGCCGCCTCCGCCGCAACCTCTGCCGTCACTGTGAACCGCCCGCCGCTGTTTCGAACAGCCGTGCCCGAACCGGATCAAGGTTTGCCCGAACCGCTGTGCCTGAGTCCAGCCAGGCGCCGACCCAAGCTACCCCGGGATGACCCGCGTCTAGTGACCTGCGCCGACCCACGCCGACCCGCACCGACCCGCACCGCCGCCGCCGCCGCCGTCGCCACGCCTCCAGCCATCCGAAATTAGGGTTAAATAAACTTAATTTTCATTATTTTTCTCAGAATTTTAAGAGTCGGTTTGTAATTTTTAGGTGACTTTTAATTTACCCATGTGTCCTTTAGTATTCCCATGTTATGAGTTAAATGTCTTTTGTACCCTTATGGATTCCTATATAAGGGGAAGTCCTCTTCTGTTGTAAGGATATTGAATAGTTAATGCAAGCTTTTGAGTGTTCTTTGCTTCCATTCTGAGTTCGGGAGTGCTCTGAGTGTCTTTGGCGTGCCGACTCGTCAAAGCTCTGATACTGGGAGGAGGGACGCGAGGTCCCAGTGGTGAGACGCCACTCCAGTCTATCATCTTCCTTCACCGCTCAACCATCTTCAAGTGAAGTTTTTGTTTTTCCTCGTCTTCCTTTTTACGAGTAATTTCCATTCCTAGATTTTAATTTGTCTTCAATATATTTTCATTCTGCGAAGTGCAACTTTTACTATAAATTATATTTTAATTTCAACTGGTACTTAACCAATCTAAGTACTCCCTATTTCTGCGTGTTTGAAAGTGTGTAGCCATAATCGATTTAGCGACTTCTTAGCCGCTATCGATCCTAAGTTTAGTTAGGATTCATTGGTTGGTGCCTTTGCGTTCAACCCTCATCGTATCTCGGTGTGTGTCCCTTTGGGTCACGGCCCTGCTCTTTGTTGTGCATCAGTCACGAATTTTCTAACTAAGCAAATTTCATCTAGTCCTACATCACATTCATTGTATAAAAATAAGTAACCTCACTCATTACGTTCATCGTAAATCCTGAACAAAAAAGCATGCAAAATCTTTCACAACAGTCAAAGTTGGTTGATCCAAATAAGATATCATCAACATAATCCTAGCCCAGAAGAACTTCATAAGTGTAGTTCATGATGAAAAGTCTTATCTACATTTTGATCCAAAAGGTAAGTTTTAATAGAATTCCAATATAATATCATGTTAAGATCTTTGTTTTTTTTCCTTTATTAATTTTATACAATTTTTCATGCCTTCTAAATCTAACATTTTTTTTATCTATAATCTCATAAAACATGATGTGAATAGATTCCATTACAATTAAGGTTTTCTTCTTAAATACCTCATATGTGTACCTGTTTGAAGAATTGCATAACGAGATAGCCTCCACTACATTGGTTTCTAATCTCCAATTCTTATCCTACTCACTTATGTAATACTTCAAACAAAAAATACAAATGTTTTCATATTTGGGTTTCATGTTATTGCAAAGTACACACAACATCATTTCATAAGTGGTTTGACAATAAATATATTTAAACATTGAGATAAATATACAGCTAGAATTATTAATGCATTATGGTTTGGAGCTTTTATTTCATGAAAAGAGAAGTAAAAGTAGCTAACAAAGCTTTAAGGAGGACAACAACATCAAAGTTAGATCACACAAAGGAAGCACAAATAACTATTTTGAAGGAAAATTGAAAGATAAATGCAATATTCATATGCACAGACAGTACTTGGGTAGATTCCTTTGCAAATAAGGTTTCCTTATTAAATAGTTTATAGGTTGAGTTATTTGAAGAATGTAATGAAAATATAGCTTCCAATATCATTTCTAATCTCCATTTCTTAATTTAATTACTAATGTAACAAATCCATCCAAAATTGCCTAATTTTTTTATTTGGTCTTTTGTTTTTCCAATGTTCATGTAGTGTGTTATTCATAATTCGTTGGCTAATAAATCTATTTAGACATTTACATAATTCATTGGCTTGAATTATTATGACATTATGTTTTGGAAATTTTATATCACCAAGCATGGAGTAAAATTAGCCAGCAAATTTTTAAGGTGAGAATAATTGTATGATATCTAACATAAAGGAAGCTTAATTAAATATTTAGATGGAAAATTAAAAGATATATGCTATCCATAATAAATCTAAAGACATTACAATATTTGTCATTATGCCATATTGATTGCAAGAAGTTATTATCCTAAAAAAGCATGATGATCTTTGGAAGATTCAAACTTAATTATTTGTAAGTTGAGAGGTTAAATTAAATATAAATGAAAATAATGTTCTCTACATAAAATTAAAATTTGGCTAATTAAGGCAACATTTTTTGGCAAAAAAAATAGATGAGATGTATGATCAGAAGAAAGGAAGACATATGTGGTATGAATAAAGCTATTATGTAAAATTATGGTTCCAAACTTATATCATAATTTTGAGAAAGGTCACGTGAGGCATTGGATATGTTAGTAATGTTTAACACCTCATTCTATGGTCAAAATAAATGCCAATGAAAGAGAATATTTGAAATACTTAAGAAGACATTAAGGAAATGAAAAATTAGTTTTTTTCAGGCAACTAGAATAAGTATTTGACTTTAAGTAATTTTTGTACTATTACAATTTCTAGTATGGCATAGTGACGACACTTTACATTGCATTATATAACATGATTTGCTAATTATCGTTACACTAGTGCAAACAAATTAGCAATACTCTTCTTGATATAAATGTGATTTCGAAAACCATTATGGGGGTGGACATAATCAAAGCATGAATTCAAAAGGATTAGATTTACTCTATGAAATTTTTAATAAAAAAATTATGAAAGTAGACTTTTGGGAAGAGGATCATGGGTTCTTAAAGGTAATTCCAATGAAATGCATTATAATGCTTGGAAAGTGAGGATAAGTATGGAGAAGGTAATTTGTACCTTTAAAGATTATTGAAGCAAATTGTTACATTATTTACAAGATAATTTTGTCACTACCATAGGCAATAGTACATCATGTGTTTTGTTTTTCAATCATAATAGCATTTTTTCCAAAACTACTTATAGAGGTAAATATGTTGAAAACAACATAGTGTTGCATCCTAAATTATCTCTTGTTAAAAGTCCAAATGCTTTCCTAACATTGAAAATCAAGAAAATAAAGAATAAGAGCAACTCATAGTTAGTGTACAATGGACAACTTATACTAACTAGTGGCTACTCAGGATGTAAAGGAAGTGACACATTAGAGGCATCCCAACATTTTTTTATTCAAATGTTTAAATTCATATATGGATAGAAGTTTACAAAACATCAAAAGGACTTTATGATTTGTTTATTAATTGTTGAATAATTGTATTGCATTTCATAGTTTCTTTTGAATGCCATGAAATGAGATTTACATTTGGATATTTTTGTATAAAATAACAAAGACAATTATTTGAATGAACAAATAATATTGGTGAGAAGTCAAATATGGTATAACATACAAAAAGGAACCCTAAATAATAATTTTACTTCTGATTAAAGTGGATTTCGTAAAAGAAAATACCAAAACTTATTAAAATAATATCAACTTAATTGTCATATAATTGTTATGAAGAAATAATAAAAGCAACAAGTGATGTTAGAAACATATGAAATTTCTTCTTAAATAAATAGCACTTGGTGTAGTTTTTTATTAAATTAGTGTAAAAGTTTTTGGATGTCATTTGTAATAGAGTGTATAAGAAATAAAAATCTTTGGAAGGTTTTGTCTCAAGGGATTTCTAACAAAAAAATATATGAACTAGATGAGGCGTATGGTAAGAGGAATGCAACTAAGAAGAAATATATTCTAGTTGCAAGTGAAATGGAAAACTATTGTAAATGATATGAAGAGGGAGACAAATAAAATTGTTGTAAAAGTGCCTTTAAGGAAGTTGAAGGAAAAAATTTGATGAGGTGATTGTAAGAGGATTTTTCAAGAAAGAATAGTGATTGACCTCTTAAGTATTGATTTAATTTTCGAGAAAGTTTTAATGATTGGAGTCAATATGTAGGTCACATAAGACATTTAATATTCTTAATTGCACTTTCACTTCAAAACTACATTCCAAGATGAGTTTTATGATAGTAAAGAATTGATATTGATGACACTTATTATTGCTAGTGGATACCAATTGATCCCATAAATGGATGGAATGAACAAAAAATTTTATAGAAGGGAGACAACGTCGCCACCAAATTTTAGTCAATAATTTTATCGTCCTTCTATAGAGTATGTAATGGTTTAATATATTGTGTTGTTTGGTGATAAAAGGTTTTTGAAGAAAGAAGGTAAGTCTCATAATGATAGATTAAATATTAAAAAAATTACTAATAATCCAAGCTAACTCTAATGTTACAAAAGACATTTATTATTCCTAATTACACCTTCACTAATAAAGTAAATTCTAATGAGTGTTTTGTAATGCTAAAGCCATGAGATAGATGAGATCTATTATTGCAAGTGAATAGGAAGTGATCCCTTAAATGTATGTAAAGATCTAAAAATTTTGTGGTATGGAGACAATCTCATTATCAAATAATAGTCAATCGATTGATGATTGTTTCATAGAGTATTGGATGGTTTACTCTCTCAATGACTCTTAATAGTTACTAATAAAATTTTTTTAGTGAATTTTAAAATTTTAGATAAATGATTATCATATTTTATGGAGAATCTAAAAAAAAGTGAGACTGAGGTGAAATCTCATAATGATCATCTTGATTGGAGTTATAAATACAAAAAAAAAACATCTATTAAATAGAAGTTTAAATATTTTTAATTTTGTTTATGTTAGATTGTTAAGTTTGATTACAATCATTGATACTAGATACAAAAAAGAATTTTATTCAAATTAATTATTTTATAAATTTATTAGGGTTCCAAAATCTTGACCTTATCTTGATTTTCCAAATATTTATTTTATTTTTAATCATTTGCTTGGAAATCTTATTTCAATAACTTATTAGAAAAATGTATATTTTAATTATAACAATAAATTAGTAAAAAAATAATAATATAATTTAAATAATGGGAAAAGAAACACATATTGCTTATTAGAACCAAAAGTCTCAAGTTAGAACACATTACCATAATTTTTTTAAATGCATTTCATGAAAAGGATTTCGAAAATTGTTGAACAATTTTGGTTTGATCCATTACTAAGGAATTTGAATATAACACATTTTTTGTAGAAAAGTAGAGGGCTTGCAGCACCAAAACAACATAAGAAAATGCTTAATGTAAGAAAACTCACATAAAGCCATCATGATTTGTACAAGTTTCACATGAATGCAACAAGAATTGACAAAATGATTTCTACCATCCAATTGCACAATTGCATGGACAAATAATCGCAATGTCGTCTACCATTTTGAAACGCTTATTTTAATCCAACGTTTACTCACGAAATTTCGTGATCACCAAGTCAATGTTTTATTTGTATGTTCAAACAAAATCTAGTTAACGAATCACAATTCATATCGAAATGTCAAAATCGTAACCTAATCTCTAAATAATGTTGATTAAATCAAGTCCATCTAGTTGAGAAGTTTTCAAGATCTAATGGTCTAGGAGCCTTTCGATCAACCAGCTCCCATGTAATAGCTATTTAGAGGATTGCCTCGGGCTGTTAAGATTTTTATAATTTATTAATTAAAATTGTATTGTGAACCTTTTAATTGGTTTTGTCTAGCAACTGTTTTTATCAATAAAAAATTCGTAAAAATATGCAAATTATTGTTAAAAATTGATTAATAATTTCATTACAAATTCAGGAAAAGAAATTTAAGTCACAATATTCATGTCATTTGTAGTCGGTGTTCATTATTACTTTTTAATACTGCATCCTTTGCTCATCAAACTAATAATCTTCGATTTATTCTTTAATATGCTAAATTCTTAATTTTTTTATTTCTAACTCATTTAAATAAAATATTTGTTTCTCTTTAGGCCATCATCAAGAATAGGATTTTTATATGTAATAACCTTGATTTTTGTGTTACCAAATTTTTTTATTATATTGCTAATTATTTTTTTAAATGCTGTAGCAGTCTATTTTTATTATTTAATTATAAAAATTATTCCTATGATCTTTTGGCAAAATGATTTATATTAGGTGTGTGTTTGCTTAGCTTTTGTCATGGGAAGATGTAGGCATGACTTTAAGTTGACGTAACTAAGAATTGTTTGCATATATTTTATATTTTTCTTAATTTATGCTAACCATTTTCATAAAATAATTTTACTAAAAAAGGTTAATTTGTTAAAAATAAAATTGTCATTTACTCAAAATCACTTTTAAATATGTTCTTAAGTTTATTAACAAAATTACTTCAAAGAAATTTTTTAAATATTCTTTATGGATCAAAAAATTTTATTCTTAAAAATTTTCCCACTTCTAATGAACTCTTGTGAACCACACTTCAATTATTGTAAGAGAAAAAAGCCCTTTTTAGAAAAAAAAATTGTCTAGTTGATCCATAACTAAATCAACGTTTTAACAATTCTTGGTAAAGGTGCATCTTCCAATAGATCACAAAACTTTTGTGACAACTTGTATCAATTGGAAGATTAAGATGGCTAATTGTTTAAAATTGGTTAATTAAAAAATGAGAACCAATAAAAATTCCTCTTGATTTTTTGCATAAAAATGCACACAATATTTTTATACCTAAATTTTTAGAGAAATAATTTAAAAAGAAAAAATAGAACATATAATTATTAAAAATTAAAAAAAAAATAAATGCTAGCTCTTACTAGAGTCTAAATTAGAGCCTATAATATTGAAGATGTTCAGTTGATTATTAAAATGTATAAAAAGATGTTATGCACTAATTTGGGTTGCATAGCATATGCTTTACTTTAAAACTATTCAAACATTGGCATTCCAAAATTATGTGAATTATTAAGTCGAGTAAATAGTTACACCTTAAGCATTAAGTATAAAATTCTACAAAATAGTTTTTATCATATTCCATTTCATACATATAAAATAAGAATTTAAGATAAACTATATATGGAGTGCTTTAATAGTAAAAAACAACCCTAACTATATATTACTAGATAGAAAAAAATTTCTTGAAAGGGCATTCCTTTTTGATAATGATCATTTGTAATTGTTTAGGAGTTAGCATTTTGAGCACCAAAGTGGTAAAACGGTGTAGTTAAGATTTTGGTTAATAGAAAAGTTTGAGGTATTGGTGAAGGCAATAATTTGTTTAGTTATTGACTCTTCTAGTGGAACGTCTACCACTTTCAATCCATCTCTCTCATAGATGATCTGGTTCTTGGCTCATGTGGTAGATATACTCTCACCTTTGATCATTATCTCTCACAAGTCAAGTCAAAATTTCTCTAAGTTGGGCACCCACCCTTCGTTCACTAAGTAGAAGCACAGAAACAAAATAAATTTGTTTCTTATTTTTTCATTTCTTGCAATCTCTTAAGCATCCCTATTTATAAAGATCTTAATTACTTTTTTAATAAATTTTTAACAAAATTATAAAATTAAGTAAAGTTAAAAAAATAATTGAATTAAATAGTTTCAAAACTACTTCTACATTTTGGGACGTGGTAATGATGACCAAAGAAATGGTCGATGAGATAATAGTACGGCAACCGGCATTATAGAGCTATCAATGTAATTTTTTGGTAGGCATGTGTCATGTATAACATAATTGATTGGAATGCCAGGTTTGTGTAGTTCTTCACGGGATGTCAACTGTAACTGGTGAAAACATGCTGAGTGCTGGTCAAACAATGTTGTTAGGCCAATTGGGATCTTATAAGTGACACGAGTTAGCTTGGGTAGTGGCAATGATTGCAAATGGTATCAGTGATAGTGATGGATTCCATGAAATGTGATAAGTGGTTAACTCATTTAAAAAATTGGATTTTAAGCATTTTTGAGCATTTTGAAGCAATTTTTTACCAAAGTTTGCCCCTGTCGACTAGTTAGACTATTGCAATGCCACGGATTGTGTGTTTGTGATGTAATTTGAGATGCTTCTATGGCATCATTCCAAGGTTGAGAGCGCTTAGCTCAATGGCATTTGGGTGATGAGTATAGTAGTGTTCTAATTGGTGTGATGTATTGTACTATAGGTCATCTTAAGTAAGCCAGGAGTTGTTGATTGGAGGTTTGTGCTTCCAACAAAATAAAACTATCTTAAGTTTATAGTCTTTGGTTAGAATTATATCATGATCAAAAATTTTCTTCACATTATTTTTACTTTCAAGGCTAATATTTTTGTAAGGACAATTTCATTCAACATAAGAGAATCAGGCTCAAATTAAAGGTTGTCTTAATCTCATACTCCTCTAAAAACTCCAACATATATGCATTAATTCCAAATTTTTTAGTGTTCTTAAAAACTTTATCTTCATGCACCCATAAATTCTTAGAAGCTATAAGAAACAACTATTCTAAAATAACTTTAATTAAAACATAGTCTATTTTATAAAATTTGTTAACCTTTCATTGAGCATTTGCTAGTAATTTGTTTATTTTGTTACTTCATTTAATTTTTTAAGATATTATAATAAGTAATAAAGAAGGTTTAGTAGAGATAGTCATTTGAAACTCCACTATTAAGAGAATAAGATCTACAAAAGATATCATCTTATTACAATGAACCAATGTAATAAGTGGTACGTTTAGTAAGATGATGGCTACCTTCTTAATTAAAAGTAAACAAATTAAATCTCCTTAATCAAGACTGTTCCTATCTTGTGATAGTGTATCCAAGCATAAATTCTTTGTCATTCCTTTTCTTTATCCATGGCTTTAAAAGTTTCCATAATTTGTTAAGCTTAAGTGATTGAGATCTCTCATAAAATAGAGCAAGGTGTAATGTGATGATCTTTCCTTCAATAAAAAAGAACATATTTTTGTCTTACCATTCAAAGTCATATTGTTATAAAAAAATCATGATGTTCTAAAATAAGATGATATACTTGCATAAGTATGACATCACATAAAATCTCATCATTATACCAACCTAATTTAAATAATACATAATATCATTGCTTAAAAGGACACAAGTTTTATCTATCCATGACATAGATTAAGGGTTTGTATTTTGCAAGAAAAAAACTTTTATTTGCTTAATATCCATAAGAGATTTTGTATTATTGTAACTACCATTATCTATGATCATTAAAAAACATTGTTCACTAATTTTTTTATTTATGTTAAAAATAAGGGTGTGTTTAGCCATAAAATTTTTCATGTTTTCTAATTCATGCTCAACTTCCTCGATAGACATTATGTTTTATTCTTATTTTGATTGTTCATATTCACTAACACCATCTTGTTCATAGTCACGGATCTGTTTGGTAATTTGCTGTTACATGCTCCTTTTTATTGCACTTAAAGAATCAATTAAAAATTAGTTGGATTGGCTTAAAGATGGGTGCAGAGAACTGCATGGTAAAGTTTGTTTGGAAGGTTTACAAACTATAGTGATTAGGGTAGACACAGAGTGAGTATGAGTTGCTTCAGATAAGATAGAGCAGACTTTTGGAGGAATTGGTACATTATTTCTGTCAAAATTAAAATTTTTATTTTTTATAAAATTTTTAGTTATTTAGTAGGCTTTCTTGAAGGTAGTAACATTTCTCAAGTTAAGCTCTACCTATGTGTATTCCATTAAATTTACAATAAAACAAAAATGAAACACATACTCGGACTCATTTATAGCACATTTCAATTTATAATCTATAAACTTATTAATCTACCCTTCAATAGATCTATCAAATTGAGAAAATGTTTGCTATTTATCTTGTATATTGATGTCATAGGTTATTAAAATAATGCAACTATACAACCTAATCTTAAGGTTACTTCATGTTTAGAATACCTATTCATTATTGTTAGTATATTGTTATTCTAAATTTCTAAATAACCTATAGGTAATACAGTGAGTGTAGTCTTAATAAATTGATATTTTTTTACTCAATCATTTAGTGTTATTCAAACTAATCATCCATATTATTACTTTTGTTATTATAATCTTTAGGATCATAATTATCATAAAAAATGATGCATATAGTTTCACATTAGGGATATGCTCTAATCTTTGTCTCTTAGGTCTTTCTTCATTAGTAGACATATCTAGATCATTTTTTGGTCTAATTCATCTAAAGTTTAATTTTACTTAAACTACCTTGATTTTTCTTATAGATATCTTATTTAGATATGTCAAATAGATCATATCTTTTATGGTTTTTATGTCCTTTAGGGTTTCTTTCTTTTAAATCATTAGTGCTTATCTTGTTTTCTTATTATCCTTTTTCTTCAAGAACTTTGTTCAAATTATTTATTTAAGCAGATTTGTTGAACCATGTTGATGAGTTGTACTATTTATTGGGATATGTCTATCATAAGGTCTTAGTTTATATTTTGTCTTTAATTTTAAATCAATTCTTGACTTGGATTTGTAATTTGATCAGACTTACCATATGTTATAGACTTAACAAGGTTCGCCAAACAAAGGGATATCGAGGAAAATAATATGTAAATTTTTTATTAAAAAAATTATGAAAGCAAAACAATCACATTTACAAAGTAATAAAATTGAGATAACTTGTTCTCTTTAGGAAATGACAAGTGATCAAGGTATCACTTTTTACAAATGACCTCTTTGATAGAACCTAATATTTCTCAAGAAAGATGATAAGGAGTTGTAGCATTGCTTTTATATCACAAGTTTGGTAAAAGTTTACCCAAAATAACCTAAGGGTTCTTTATTGGATAAAGTTAAGATAAACAAAAAAATATTTTTAGTAGAAAATATTGTCATCTAGTACAAAAGTTGATGTATACTAGAAAGTCATATTCTCTAATGCCAAAGTTAAAAAATAAGAAACAAGGAAAGAAAAACCCTTAGTAGAAAATAATAGGCACAGATATCAATGTTGAAAATACTAAACAAAAGAAAAGTTTTATAAGAAAACCATATTCAGTGATAGCAAAGTTGTTGTAAAATAGATTTTGATTTCTACTAGAGTCAAAATTGAAGACTATAAAACAAGAGATACTCAATAGATTATTAAGAAATATGAAAGATTATTATACACTAATTAAGGTTAGGTGATATGTATGGTATTCTAAAACTTTTTGATGATTGACATTCTAAAGTTTTAGCATATATTATTAAGTTGAGTAGGTTAAAAATCTTAAGCGTTAACCATAACATCTTGTAAAACAAGTTTTGTCACTTGTAATTTCAAACAAATAAACAAATAAGATAAACTCAATTTGATGTCTAGAAAACTAATGCGGGAAAATGGTGACGTGGCGGTAATTTAGATTAGTAGGGAAGCTTGTGGTGTTGGCAAAAGCAAGAATTTGTTTACTTATCTACTCCCCTAATGGAAGGTCTCTCACATTCAGTCCATGTGTCTAATAAGGGATATAGATGTCAATTATCCTGGTGAAATATCTCTCACCTTCAATCCTAATCTCTCATAATAAAACTTGGAATCTCTCCAGCTAGAGTTGGGCACACACTTTTTATTGATAAAGATGGAAACACAAAAAAAAATAAGTTTAACCTATATTTTTTTATTTCTTATGGTATGATCAGTATCCTTATTTGGAGAGACCTTAAAGGTTCATTAACACTACTTTTAAAAAAATAAAAAATATTGAAATTAACTAAAAAAATAATTGGATTAAGTAGTTCCAAAAACTAACTGTGCATTTCAGGTAGCAGTAATGATCAATGCTGAAATAATAGAGAACAAATTAATGGGAAGCCGCATAATGGAGCTATCTATCTAAGTTTTAAGTAGGCATTGGTCAAGCTAAACATAATGGTTTATAGACAAGTAGTTGGCATGGCTTGTTGATGGGTAACGGATCGACCTCGCTTAAGTGCAGGTGAAAAAAATGTTCAAAGTCAATTTGGGTCACAAGGGTGCTTGTGTTGGCTGGGATGATAGTCATTGCTACAAACTACAATAATGAAGGCAATAGAGTATGGAGGATAGCAACAATTGGCAAAATCAAAAATGTAATTTTATTTTAAGAAAATTCCAACAAAATCTTGCACAGGTGGATATATAGAAGTGTTGTGACACTGGTGAATGTTTGTTTCTGAGCTAATGTTAGTCAATTGAACTTCAAATTGCTTTAGATACTTTAGGATTTAATTGAATTATGGGTTTAGAAATAACTTATGAAATTTGCATGAGTTAGACATAAACATATGAATAGTCCATTGAGAAGAAGAGCAAATAGAAAAAAGAAAAAAGAAGATATTGTAAATAGTTTTTAACGAGTCAAAGATGGCTAGCATATTGGAAGAAATTGATGAAGCCTTTTTTTCATGATAACTAAAAAAGAAGAAAGGAAAGAAAGTACATCATGAGTGAGAAAGAGATAATTTACTAAAAACTAATTTGGCTCAATAATAATTCTATTTTTGTAAAAAAATAAATTTTATTTAAAATAATATAAAAGGATTCAAACTAAAAATAAGGTCAATACTTATTTATGGAATGTAAAATGGCCAATAATTATTTAACAAAAAAGTTTTTGAAGATACATTATTAGTTATGGAATTTAGTAATTATAAATTTTTGCATTCAACTTGCTCATTTTTAAATGTTAAATAACTTAGTGGGCATGTTTTGCTAAAAATATGAGAAGATCTCATATGTATAGGTAAAAGGACATCTCATGACATTTTAAAATTAAATTTACATGTATTATTTCATGTAACCTAATCATGCTTCACATGTGTGTAAGATTAAAGGTAATATTTATTCTAAATTTGCTATTTTTTTCATTGATTGTAAAACTACATGAAATTTGCAATGGCCAAAATCATTTTTCTTCTTACAATAAATAAATGCTCCAAGCTTATTTTAGCTACGCTAACTTCGGCCATAAACTATTTTTGACTAAGAATAGTAGCTAAAAAGGAGATATTGTCAAAAAGGATAATTAGAATAAACTCTTATTAGAAGGATATCAATGAAAACAATCATGAATAGAATAATTTTATCTAAGTTTAGTTTGATTATAATTCTCTGTTATGATGTATTTTGGATTAATTTTTATATTAATAAATAATTTCAACAGTATTTTTTCATGAGCTTTTGCTTTCCTTCATTGAAAAAAATTTATAAGTTTGTAGGCATCATGTAAATGAGCATGAATAAAATTTCCGTTGATTATCATTTATTATATCAAAGAAAAAAAGAAAAAATATTAAACGAAATATCCTAAAAATTTAATGTCTATATTATAGTTGAGTTGGTCACACTAAGTATGTGATAATTTTTCATGCTAGTAATTAGTCTAGATTAATGGTAATATGTTGTGCTGGATTCCTAATATATGGTAAACATTTTTTGCTTTTGTCTATTATGCCCGTATTTCTAATTTTCTCTTTTATAATAAAATATTTTTTATACTTTTGCATCTAAAATATATACTTTTGAAATAATATAACAATTTTTAATTTTTTAAGTATTGTTTCATAATTATTTTTATGTTTTGACTACTTTATGTTTTTTGTTTCTAAATAAAATTTTCCTTGCTTTTTTAAAAATTATGCAAATAATTTAAATTTCATATACATTCGGTAAGGCTTATTATTTTTATTTTTTAATTCTCTTGCTTTCTTATTTCACTTTAAAACTTTATTTTTTAATCAAATTTGATGTCTCCTATTCACTTGATGCACATCAATTTATTTTTTTGATAATTTGTTCAAATAAGTTGATCATTTGAAATAACTAATGATTTTTTATCTTTGTTACATTGTAGTGTTTCATAATTTTCTAATACCATTGATATAGTTTTTAATTTTCTATAATAATAAAATATTTTATTGACTTTTTCTTATGGTTCAATAATACCTAAGGATATTTTTCGCAAGCAAATTATGCCTTTAACATAAATGAATTAGAGTTTCCTAAATATATTTTAAAACTTATATTTATGCACTATATATTTGGAGTATTTAAATTACATAAAAAATTATTAGTTAAATGTAGTAATGCAATCATGTTAAATATTCTAGTTTACTAATACTTGCAAAAAACTGACCAAATGAACTTTAAGACATTGTTTTATTAATAATGCCATAATATATTTGATTAAATGGATGCAACATAATTATTTATGTTATATATACCTGAGGAAATTATAGCAGTACAGAACCACGAAGACAATAAATATCTTATGTAAAAAAATTTTTATTTAGCATATAAGATATTATGATGAAAATATAATTGTTTATAGAAGCATTGATAATATACCATTGGCAAAGAAAAATTTTTCACTTTGTGATATAAAAAAATGTAACATGGAATATTAAATATGATTAAAATTTTGCACAAAAAGTTCACAAAAACAATACTTATAATTAATAATAAATTAGATATTATTGATAATAAAGTAAAAAAAAGAAAGAGGGTTAAAGAAAATAAAGGGAAAATTAAGGACATGATAGGTAAAATATTATACTTAAAAGTGCAAAATAAATATGTTCTTAAAAATAAATATTATGAAATGCACACAAAATGAAAAAAAATCTAAAGTAACACGCACTTAAATTATTAAAGATTATATGCAAAACAAGTTATAAAGTGTTTTGGGGTAATTCAATCAAAAATAATATTTAATTATACAAAATGTTTCAAAGTACAAAAATTTGTATGATAATAAAGCATTTAATATTAAAAGAATCATTCAAAATATGCCATTAGCATTTCTTATTTAAATTATAATTATAAAAAATATATCAATATAGATATGACGAGTTTAGAACAATGTTATAAAATATAACTATTCCAGTAACTATACATTTAATGTAAAAAGAATAAAACAAAACATTCTGCAAAACTCATAACCAAATATTTTCTTGAAAATATAAGCATGTAGTCATACCAGAAGTATGTTAGTTTGATAATAAAATATTTAAATATTTAAAATAGATTGGGTGAAATATCAATGCAAACATATAGCAAAAATAATGTTTGAATGCTTTTTCAAATGAAAATTTACGTAAACAAAGTAAACTAAAAAATTTTCTTAATCAAGAGAATTTTAGGCGCTCAAAAGAATTAACATAATATCTCAAGAAAAAATTATATTAGAAAATTTCTTCTATTATATGATCTATTAGCAATAAAATTGAATAATTTAACTCAACGACATTATGCAATGAAAAAGTTTAGAAAAAACCAATTGAATATGAAAAAATAATTGAAAAAGAACAATTAAATATTCATAAAAACACTAAATATGTAAAATAAATTCAATAAATATCAAAAATATCTTTTATGAAAAAATAATATGTATTAAAAATTATGTATGATGGATTTTTTTATTTTAAATATGTTTAATTTTTTCTCTTTCTAATTAAAAAGGTCATATGATTAAAATGAATTATGAAATACTAATTAATAATTTTAGAAAATGATTAAGATATTCAAATCATTAAAATATTAAAATATTTAAAAAACCTATATATGCAATAACTAAATACATTATTATAATAAAAAAATTATAATTCCAGAAATAAAAACTTTTCTCAACATGATATGTAAATAATTAGTGAATGATAAAAAATATGAAATAAATAAAAAAGGGAATGTTTAAAAATTTCATATGAATATCATAGTAATAATAATTACATGAAAAATAAAAAAATTACATAATTAAAAAAAGAAAAAAAAAATATATGTAGAATTATTTATAGCTTGAATACAAAATATAATTTTCATAAATTATAAAAAAACTATTTTGATCAATCAATAATAGATAGATTATTATCCAAAAAACGAAAAAATAAAATATAATTTAGTAAATATGAAAATTCTCCTTAACAAAAAGTGTCTTTTCGATTTATTGAATATTTTTTGAATTGATTAAAAAACATTTTTTTGAAAAAATAATTAAATAAATAATTATTTTAAAAGTATAAGGTTTTTATGTTAATTAAAATTTTGAAATTTGATATTTATTTTTAGTCTTTCAAAAAATCCACATAATAATATGACCTTAATAAATAAATTAACAAATTTAAAAAAATTACAATTTTAGAAAAAAATAAAAAGATGTTAAATAAAATTAAATAATAAAAATACTATGTATAACACTTTATAGAATTTATATTGAGAATATGAACTTGTTTGGCTAAATATTATAAATAATTAAAGAAATTTAAAAATAAAAATGGTCTACTAGATGGTATAACATTTAAGTTTTTTAAATGTAGGCTTGCAAATTACGAGGTAAACATCAATTGAGATCTTAACAAAATTGTCTTTTTCTTAGAAAAAAAAGAGATCCATGGACCTAATTATTTCTTCAACAAGTTTTTGCAAAGATGATTCTAATAATAGGTCTCCACTCTTTTGTGGTAATTTTTTATCTCTATTGAAAAACTAGAATAACTAATTATTTAAAATCTATTGATAGTGAAATATGCGAAATAATACAAACTTTTTTTAATATTCTCACAAAAAATATCTCATAAGATGTTTTTTTAGATAAAGTTGTTTGTACAATATATAAAAATTAATATAAAGTACAATTAAATGATTGAAACGTAAATATTTTTTTATTTTCTTTTGAATACTTTTATGCTTAATTGAATTATGAGCTTAGAAACAACTTGCATAAGTTAGTGATGACTAATGAAAGATCATTTGAGAAGAATGAAATTAACAATAAGAAAAAGAAGACATTCAAAAAAATTTTAATTTGTAAAAGGTAATCATCACAAGTGAAACAAAAGAAAATAGTGGACTCTTATATATGTTATCTAGAGAAGAAAGTATGGGAGTATATCTTCAAGCGAGGAAGAAAATTACTTTAAAGAAAAACAAGATTTAGCTTATGTTTGCAAAAAATATGAAAAGGTTAGTTAAAAAATAAAAAAATTTGAAAAAAGAATATAGTGAATATGCAATTAATTATAAAAATATAGGAGAAAGGGCCGACTATATTTAGGCAGTATGAAAAGGCTCACAGTTTAAAATAAATAGGTATTAATAATGTATCATTAGTTAAGGATTGAGTTACTTTAAATACTTGTAGTTAAGTTGCTCATTTAAAAAAAAACTAATTAGTACAGAGATTTTTGTTCAAAGATCTTATATAAAAAAGTATGTCGACATTTTATATGCTATAATCAAAAGTTTACATGGCACTATTGCCAACAACCCAATTATTATTTTCTTGCATGTAAGATTAGAGCTAATATGCAATTAAAATTTCCAACTTTTTGATGGAGAGTGCATGAAAACAGCAACATAATTACACATAAACACGTTGAACCTAAAATGGCTTTGGTTCTGAAATATAATAATAAAAATCAAGTATTATGCACATAACCTTTGATTAATGAATTTTAACTAAAAAATTATTATAAACATAATGAAGAAAAAATAAATTTTGAGAAATAAAATTTAAAATCTTCAAATAAAATAAATAAGGAAGAAGGATGTAGTTGAAAAAAACCTAAAACTTTAAAACTTATATAGGATTACCATAAATAACAAGTTATACACGAAATTTTTACATATTTTAGAATTAATTTTATAATAACAATTAATTTTTTTTAAAATTTTTTTAATAAACAATAATCGAATATACCTTAAATAACATTTTGTGGTAATTGTTATAAAAAAAGAACTAAAACAATTTGCAAGGAATTGTTGGAGTTGACACTAAACTATGTAATAAAATGTAATTAGATGGAAGTGGTTATTTTAAAAAAATAAACTAGACCATTAATTACTTGAATAATTTATAAAATGTTAAGTTTAATAAAAATTTACAAAAATTAGATTGAGTCACAAGGAGGGATAATAAATAAGGAAAGTGAGCAAAAATTTAAAGAAATAATATAAATTGATGAGTATTAATGTAGTCATGACATACACGTAAGTAGATTTTGTCATTAATTATTTTAGATATTCTTTTTATAAATAATTTATTTTTTTTATTAATTTTATTAATGTTTTTGTTATCATCAAAACTAGGAAATTGTTTTTATATTGACATCTAGACATGATGTTGTATTTGTTGATAAGAAATCATAAGTATTTTGAATAAGTTTGTTGAAGTTAATTTTTAGATTTTACAAAATTGATACTTGTGTTCATGACAAAACTTGAATATGTGGAGCAAAGGTCAATCCATATGAGGATTATCTTAGTTGGAGTGACAAACCACGAAGAGATATATTTTAAATTTAATTTTAGTTATTATATTTTTATTTTAATTAAGATACTAAGTTGCATTAAAATACTTGTTATGAGACACAAAAATTAAATTTTATCAAAATTAACATTTTTAAAAAATAGTATGTTCTCAAAAGCTTAATCTATTCTCTTTTCCTATCTTGAAAATCTTTTTATTTTTTTTATCAAATTTTAGTATTTATTCAATAACCTTTATATAATATACTTTATAATTATAACAATTAATGACAAAATAATAATAACAATTAAAATTGTGCTAATTATTAGAAATAAAACCCAAAGTCTCTACAGTGTTTAAAACATGTTTCCTACTGTTAAAAAGTCTTGAAAGCATGTCCCCAAACTATTGAGCCAACTGTAGTACTAAGTACAGTTGCAAACATATTTTTGTTGGGTCTTATATTTGGTTAGTACTCTGGTATTCACTTATACAATGTATTAAGCAATATGATAGCACTAGTAATGACTTGAGAAAATTAAGGGTCAACAAACCCTGAATAAGTGACTTTGAGGAACACGTGGAGCTTTATATACAAAACATCTTTGTTCACCTTTGCAATAAAGGACTAAAGAAAAGCCTTCTTTTCACGTAAAATCTTTCTTAATTGTAAGCCTAACTAGAACTATCTAATCATGCAATTTAATGATCGAATGATCCTCATCGTATCCATGATTTTATAAATCCTGATACCATTTAATAATCACATGATAAATTTTTGTTCCTTGTGTAAGATCTAAATTTTGCCATTAGACCAAAATTTAGATCTAATGATTTTGTTCAAATGCTTTTTTTAAACATCCCCATCAAATCTCATTTGTTTAATCGTAAAGTTTTCGCAAACAATTAGTCTCGATTCATTCTGTTCAAGTGATTCATGCACATCTTTTTAAGCTACCTTTTTTAGCCTTTAGAATATTTTTTTAAATAACAAATTTTTAACTAAAAATTTAAAAAAGGCAAAAATAATAATGATTATTTTGGTTGTTTGGAAAGTACTTTTTGCCCTAAAAAATTATTTATAAATAAGATAATTTTTTAACGAAATGCGACACCAAGGAGATCATGTGTAATAAGCTTGATCATCAAATCTTGCATGAATCAAAGTATCTCATAAAATAGGAAAAAATCTATCATAATAAATTATTTGAAAATAAGAAAATAAATATTTAATTAGATAAGACTCATTCAGATGAATCTAATGAGATTTTCTTTTTGTTGATCTGATAGTATTTGGAATTACAATTAATTGCCAAAGTAAATGTGCATGAACAATAATAAATTATGATTTTAATTTTATGTATGAATAAATTCAATGTAAAAAAGATAAATTGAACCAACAAATTATAACTAAAAAATTTTGAAAAGGTCATAATAGTACATATTTCCTTTTTCATAGTAATTTAACCAACTGAAAGAAAAACATTAGAATGAACGAGTTATATTGTATAACAAAAGTTACATTCCAAGACACTATAAAGATTAAGTGAGAACACTCAATCGTCAAATTATTTATAAATTAAAATATCTCATGAAGTGTTCCAAATTTGTATAAATTAAAAAAATTTAAAATATAAAAATATAATATAAATTAGGAAGATTTGGGTGAGGTGGTTTAATGATATTTGTATTGTTTCAATCGATTCTTACTTGAAATTACTACAAATTGCAAACATAAATAAGCATAAATTAAAATAATTTATTATTTTAATATTTCTTGATGCTAAACAAGAAAAATTGATACAATGTAACGTAACCAAACCAAACTGGTAGGAAATTTAGAGTTGTAAATTATTATATCACAATTGAAGTAAAACAATTTGATAAGAAAGATGAATTACTTGGGAAAGTTTATTTTAAGATACTAAAGAGATCTAATGTAATAATATTTGTCATGAAATAAGGAACGAATGCCATATAAAGTATGAAAAACTCTAAAAACTTGATTCCTTAAAGAACACAAAATTATTATTTATTGAATATAACTCATAAGAGGAGTCTAACAATATTTATTTTTTCTAAAGCAAACCTCCCTTCAAATTATTATTAATTGCAAAATAAATAAGCATAAATAATTATATATTATCATTTCAATATCAAGTAAATAATTATTAAAGTTCAAGGTAGAAAAATTAAAATAATGTAATCTCTCCAAATATAAGCAATTTAAGTGTCTCATGCAAGGAAAAATTTTTGTTTCGAAGTGATATAACAAAGTAAAACTAAAACATTTTAAGAAATGTGATAAATTATGTGGGAAAATTTGCACTCTAAATCACATAGAGGATTCAATGCAGCATTCTAAGCCTTCATCACATATAAAAATTGATATATCTAATAAAATGTATAAAAACAATGGAAAATAATATATTTTAAATTGTTAAAAATATTTAGTTGGATATAGCATATTATAATACCTTTGAGAAAGTTTGTTTTGTGCCGATCAAACACATTTAGAATTTTGGTAAATTGGCAAGTTAAATATGCGTAAAAAATAACAAAATATCGTATTTATCTTCAATAAATATATATATTAATGTCAAAATGAGATAAATTAAAGAAATTTAATAAACCAAATGAAAATGGTTTAAAAGTCATAAGACAAGAGATTTAGAGTTTTATATTCAATCTAAAAAGCAAATGAAAAAACTTAACTAAATAAAATAAACTATACTAGAAAGTTACTAAGGTGGTCGGGTCTAGCGGCATTAATGATCAAATAAAATATAAATCAAAATGTCTCGAACATTGCACCAAAACATTACAAAATATGATATTTAAAAAATAGGAATTTTTTTTAATTTGATACAACTTATCAAGATTAGTGCAACAACATTATTTAAATAATCATTTAATGTCATTTGGAATTACTAACAATTAACCACTTACAAATGTATAAATATTAAGAAATTATTATTTCAATTTTATGTAAATATTTCTTAAAACTAAAATGGGATAAATTAAAGCCATGTATCTAAATCTATGTTTATTTGAGGTCGTATGAAAGTTTATTAGGATTTACATAGTAACATAATGAAATGAAAGAAAAAACTTTGATGAAAAAACATAAAATATATGGGAAAGTTGCATTCAAGGAGCGTAAAGAGCTGGTGCACAATCATTTATCGTCAAATAAGATATGAGTCAAACTGCTTTTAAAAGTGCGCCAAAACTGATAAAAATAAATTATTTAAAGCTATATAAATGAATATTTAATTAGATATTGCTTTTGGAGATGAGTACAAAAAACTTTTGTTTTATCTCGATCCCACATTATTCAAAAAGACTATAAATTACAAGTACTATTAATTAAATATTCTAATACTAACGAAATATTTTATGAAAGCAAAAATAAGACAAATTAAATCAACATATCTAACCAAATCAAACTAATGTGATTTTCACACAACAGAAGATTTATTGTTACAAAGTAATGTAATCAAATAAAAGAAAAAAGTTTGAAGAAATAAGATAATTGTATAGGAAAATTATGTTCCATAATACCATCAATATAAAACATAATTTTCTCAAACATCAAATCAGGTATGAATAAAAATATCTTATAAGATAAATAAAAATCTTGCCAAATAACATAAGTAAAATTATAAAAAAGAATATTTAATCGGAGAGGGCTCGCCATGACAAGTCTAAAAAAGTTTGTTTCATGTTGATAATGCCACATTTAATATTATTATGAAATAGGAAAGTAATTAATGAGAAATAATAGTCTATTATTATTTTAATATTAAATTAAAATACAATAAAGCTAAAATAAGATAAATAGAAGTGATGTAATGAAGTCAAAACATTAATGTTGCATGGTAAGACATTCAGTTTCATAATAATTAACCAAATAAATGCAAAACATTTGTAGAAATGAAATACATTTATGAGAAAGTTGCTTTTCATTGTACTACGGAGGTTAAGTGTAATATCCTCGATCAACAAAAAAGGTACAAATCAAAATATCTTGTAAAGGAAGAAAAAACACTAGAAGGTGAAAGAATTTAAAAGATATCAAATTAGATAGAAGACATGTCAAACAATATTTTTTCTTCTCAATCAAAATCATTTGATTTTATTGTGAATAAGTAATGTAAATAAGCATAAATAACAACTCAGTGTAATTTTTTTATTTAAATATTATACCTAAAATAAGAAAAAGTAAAGCAATGTAGCAAAATAAGAAACATAAATAATTAATATTTTAGAAGAAAAAATCCTAGTGATGTAAATGTTGCTTGAGTGGAGATTTAGAGTTACATAGTAATATAACTAAAGTAATAAAAAAAACTTTTCCAAAATGGGATAAATTGAAATAAAAAGTTACATTCTATGATACAAAACTAGTTTAGTGTAACATCATCCATCATCAAATCAAGTACAAATTAAAATATCATGTATAGTAACAAAAATTCTTAGTAAGAAAATATTTAAAAATATAAGAAATTAATATTTAATAGAATATGTCAAATTTAGATGAGTTAAATGATATATGTTTTCTCTTGATTTGATTTAGGTTAGAATTACTATGTTTTAAAACAGCTTATAAGAGCTACTGAAAGAGAACAATTCTTTCAAAAGTAAGTAAATATATAATAAAGCTAAAAAATGACAAATTAAAAAATATAATATATCCAAATAAAAGTGATGTTCTCTTTACGTGTTTAGAGAATTTGAATTTCATATTATCATAATATAAGTGAAAAATTTGAAGAAATGAAATTAATTATATTGGTAAAGTTGCATTCTAAGATACTAAGTAGATTGTGTGCAATATTCTCACTCATCAATACTAATAATAATCAAAATATACAATAAGAGTGAAAAAATCAACGAAAATAAAACTTTTAAATTTATAAACATATTAAATAAGATAGGCAACATTTTTTATTTTATCTCGATTATTAGACAAGGTAGAATTAAAATGTTTCATAAAGTTCCCCAAAACTCTTTAAAAATATTTATAAAAATTAAAAGTAAATTCTTAATTGGAGTTACCACGTTGAGAATAGACCAATGATGTTTTCTTTGACTTGTTTGAACCTTGGTTGGAATTTCTACAAATGACCAAACAACTAAAGGCAAAAATTAATAATAAAACAATATTTTGATACTATGAAAACATGTATCAAACCAAAAATAAAAATTAGATAATTGAATGGGAACATTGCATTCTGACATGTTAAGGAGCACAAGTGTAATATCTGTGGTTATCAAATATTTTATGAATCAAAATATCTCGTGAAACATTCCAAAATTATAGATAATTAAAAATATAAAAATAATAAAATAAATATTTAATTTGATGGAGTCCACTAAGATGAGTCCAATGACATTTTCTTTTTCATCAACAAAGGTATGAATTAAGATGCCTTGTAAAGTGTGAAAAACGTAAGAAAATTGAATGTTCTATAAAAATAAAAAATGATTATTTAATTGAATACAACTGATCAAAAGTAGTCCAAAAAACTTTATGTCACCCATGTCAGACATTATTAGGATATACTATGTATTATAAAAATATTTAACAATAAATTTAACAAATTTTTAATTTAAGTATTATGTAAATATGTATTAAAGTTCAATAAAGAAAACTCAAAATTATGCAACCAACAAATTAAGAGTGATGTATGGTTACATCTAAGAAGTAGTTGATTTTCATAAAATCAAAAAAGTTGAAGAAATATAATAACTTTTGTAAGTGAATTTGTAAACTAAAAAATAAGATTCCATGCAACATTCTTAATCATCATATCACATAAAAAAACATCTCTTAAAATGTCAAAAAACATTAGAAAATAAAAAATCTAAAAATTATAAAAAATTATTTAGTTAGCCAAAAGCTCATTGTGATAAGTCCAGCAAACTTTATTATCCCAGTAAGGCCTTGTCTTGAATTACTATAAAATAAAAACTTAAATAAGTATAAACAATAAGTTCTTATTTTCATTATCAATAAGTACATAATAAACTAGAAATGAGATAAATTAAAGAAATTTAAAAAAGCCAAATGAAAGAGATGTAAAAGACATAGGGGAAGATAATTAGAGTTTCACAATAATGTTTACCTATTCAAATAAAAAACTTGAGGAAATAAGATAAATTATGTGGGGAAGTTACAATCTAAGACGCTAAGGAACTCGAGTGTACCATTGTGATCATCAATTAAGATAAAAATCAAAATATCTTGTAAATTATGCATAAATTTTACAAAATGAACTATTTAAATATACTAAAAAGGAATATTTAATTGAATAAAACTTGTGAAGGTGAGTCCAACAACATTCGTTGTGTCTCGCTCAAAATATCTTTGCAATTACTGAGAATTAACAAATTATGTTAACAAATTATCATTTCAATTTTAAGTAACTATATATTAATATTTAAAAGAGATAAATTGAAGCAATGTAATCTAATTGAATTAAACCAAGGTAGCATACAAACGAAAAGAGATCCTAAGTTACTAACATAACGAAATCAAAGCAAAATATTTTAGGAAAATAGATAAGTTGCATGACAAAGTTGCATTCAAACAAAGTCCTCAATCAAACAGATATCAAAAGTAACACAACTTTCTCATTCAATTTCTCTTATTTAATCAAAGGACTCGTATTAATCGTGAAATTTATATCACTTTCGTTTGCTCTAATTACATTATTTCAATTATCTCATCGCAGCATTAATATATATTTACTTAACAATAAAATAAATTATTTTAATTATTTATACTTCTTATTTTTGTAATTCATGACAATTCTAAAGAAGGTTAGATTGACATGAAATAAATGTTGTTAGAATTGTCTAAATGACCTGCATAATTACTTAACTTATTTTTCTTATGTTTAAATATTTTTATTTCAAAATTTTTTTGCATACCTTATGTGTAATTTCAATTTGTACCTTGTTTGATGACCAAAGATGTTCAACAATCTCCTTTGAATCTTGAAATTTTACTTTCTGTAATAATTTTTTCCATTTCTTCATAATTTTCACGTTGATGTTGTCAAATTACTATTTAACTCCAAATCACTTTTGTTATAACTTTTACATGGCTTTGGTTTCGTTATATTTGATTGCTTCATTTAATCTTTTTTAACATTAATATATATTCACTCAATAAAAGCATAATAATTTATTCTTATTTTTTTATTTTAGTTTGCATTAATTTCAAATGAGGTCTAATTAGAATGAAACAAAGTTTCTTGTACATATAATAACAAGCTGTAAACATTTAAATATTTATTATTGTATTTTTGAAAGTTTCATTTTCTTTAATTTTTCCAAATATTATGAAGCTTTTTTATTCATAGTAGATTTAATGATTAAGGATATTATACTCATTCTCCTTTCCATAATTTATTCGACGTTATTCCGTTATCTTACTATCTAAGCATGATTTTTTTACAACATCTACATCAATTTACCTCACAAGCTTACGTTACTTTAATTTATCTCATATGTAACAAAAATTTTATATTCATATTTTTTAATATTTTATTTTCTAGGGCTTTGTGATTGAGGATGTTACGATCAAGCTACTTATTATCTTGGAAAGTAAATTTCCCATATATTTGATCTCATTTCTCTGAATAATAATTTATTATTATTTTTATTAAATTTTTAATAATTCATATAAATTCCAAATGAGATCCATTTGAAATGAATCAAAAGGCTTTGGACACATCTTAATGATTTTTACCTAATTAAATATTAGTTTTTATATTTTTTAATATTTTGTTTTTATTATTTTAGCATGCTTTAAAAGCCCTTTTGATTCTTATTTTATATGACAATTGAGATTGCAACACCCAAACTTCTTATTATCATGGATTGCAACTTCCAAAACACTTTATCTCATTTGTATAAATCTTTTTGTTTCTTTCCTTATATTACTTTGTTACTCTAAATCTCTTCTCATGTGAGCTCTACATTATATTAAATAAATTATATTATATTAATTTAGTCAATCTCATTTCAAATTTAATGTATATAATTAATTAATAAAAAAAATTTATTTTATTAATATTTTTGCATTTTTTATTTTTTAATTTGTAGTATTTTAGAATGCCATCTAATTGAGGCGAAAGAGAGAATAATAAAATAAAATAGATAAGCTCTATTCAATTAATTTTTTTTTGTATTATCAAATATTTTGAAGAGTTTTAGCATGCTATAAAAAATATTTTAATTTGTATATTATTTTATAATCGAGTTTGCTAAACTCTATCTCTTATGTTATTTCAATGCAACTTTCCTGTACAATTTATCTCTTTTATTCAAATTTTTTACTTCAATTTCATTATGTTAGTATGTAACTCCAAATATTTTTTCATGTGACCGATACCATGGTTTGATTTAGTTAGATTACTAAGTTCCAATTTATCTCATTTCTGAGTTAATATATATTTACGTTAATGTGAAATAATAGGTTTTAATATTTAAGCTTATTTATTTATGTAGTTCTTAGTATATCAAAGTAATATGTAATCAAGACATAATAAATATCATTGGACTCATCTTGTTGAGGTATTTCAAACAAAGTATTTTTTATTCTTAAATAATTCTTTTTTATGGTTTTGGCATGTATTATGGGATATTTTTGAGTTGTACATTCTGTAATGATCAACAATGTTATACTCGATCATTTTAGCATCTTAGAATATAACTTTCACATGAGATTTATTTCATTTACTTCATAACATTCTTTGACTTAGTTATTTAACAATAAAACTATAATTCTTTTAATATATGAAATTTAAATCACTTTCATTTTTTTATTACATTAATTTAATTTATGTCATTTTAAAGTTATTATATATTTACTTTATTTTGAAATAAAATTTTATTTTTTATATTTATTTAAATTTTTATTTGATGCAATTCCAATTGAGGTATGATCTCTCAAAAAAAGCATCATTGGAGTCATCTAGATGTGCTCTATCTAATTAATTGTCATTTGATAATTTCTAAGATTTAGTTTTCTAAAATTTTTCTAAGCTATGTAACATATTTTGATCCTTTCCTAATTTTTAAATGATGATGTTATATTCAATCTTCCTAATAATTTGTTATAAAAATTTTCCTATATAATTTGTCATTTTTCATATTTTTCATTTTTAATTTATTCTACTACAATGGAACTCAAATTCCTCTCTCATCTAACAATTATGGTGCTTTCATTTAATTAGAATACTTTAATTTGATTTATCTTGTTTTAGTCTTAATAATATTTACTTCATATTAAAATAATAATTTGTTACTTTCTATGCATTATTTTTTGTAATTCATATTAATTTCAAAAGTGGTTTGATTGAGATCAAACAATTGTCATTTAACTCATCCTAATGGTTTCTATTAAGACATAGAACGATTTCTACATTTTTTTATTATTCTATTTCCTAAGGTTTTGACACATTTTATAAGACATTTTAATTCATACCTAATTTGATGATTAAAAATGTTGAATTCAATCTTATTTTAACTCACACCTAATTTATACCTTTGTGTGAAACATTCCTATGTAATCCTAATTTTTTCAGCTTTTTTCTTTGATTTGGTTATATTATTATACAACTCTTGATCTGCACTCACATCACTCCTACATCACTTTAGTTTGGTTATAATATATTGTTTTAATTTATCACTTTTTATCTTCTAAATATATTAAAATAATAATTTTTTATTTATGCATATTAAGTTTTAGTAATTCATACTAATTTAAAATGTGGCTTTGATGAAGAGAAAATGGGCATTCTCCAGAAGGGTTCTAACCAATGAAGTATTCATCTTAATATTTTTAAATATTTTTTAAGGTTTTTCCTTTATTAGTGAGCCTCTATGTAATTGTTATGATGATCAAGGATGTTAAAGTAGATCTTCCTAATATCTTAGAATGTAACATTCCATACAATTTGTCTCATTTCTTCAAATTTTTTGCTTTGTCTTGTTATATAACTATGTCACTATTCCTTAGTGTTGTGACATTTAGATTGCTTTTGTTTGGCTATAAAATATAGCTTCAATTTATCATTATTTCACTTTAGTAAATATTTACTTAATATAAAAATGATAGTTTATTGTTATTTAAGTTTATTTATTTTGGAAATTTAATGTAACTCTAAAAAGGTCTCACTAAGATGAAATAAGAGTCATTACACTTGTCTAAATGACAATCAATGTCAATATTTATTTCTATATTTTTAAAAATTTTGTTGTTTAGAGTTTTGATACGTTTGATGAATCATCTTTATTTTTACATAATTTGACTATCTTTGATGTTACACTCATTCTTTATAGTAAGTTAAAAAAACTTTCCTATACAATTATCTCATCAAATGTTTTCTTTTATTTGGTTATAATATTATGCAACTCTAAATCTTCTCTTATGCAGCAATTAATTCACCTTAGCTTGGTTAGATTACGTTATATTTATATCATTTTTGTTTTAATAAAAAATTATTTAATTTTAAATTTTTAATTTTTAAGCATATTAGACTTTTGTTCTTTCATAATTTGTAGTATTTCTTAACGAGGTGTAATTGAGTAAAAAGAAATATCATTAGTCCAACCTTGACAAGCTCTTTCTTATTAAATATTTATTTTCTTTAATTTTAAATTTTTTTAACGATTTTTGGCATTCTTTATAAAACTTTTTTTACCAAAAACATTTTTGATGATCGTGGGCATTATAGTCAATTTCCCTAAGTCCTTTGAATTCAACTTCCACAAATAATTCATCACTTTACTTCAATTTTTTCTCTGATTTGATAACTTCAATGTGTAACTCTTATTCTCCTTTTGTGTGAACTCTACTTTTCTTAGATTATATTGCTTCAATTTATGTTATTCTACTTCTACTATATATTTAGTTAAAGAAGAAGTATAAATTGTTAATATTTATGCTTATGTATTTAGTAATTCTCAGTAACTCAAAATGATGTGTGATGAAATCATAACAAATGTCATTGGACTCATGTTGATGAATTAAATTATCTTTTCAAACTTTTAAAATATTTATTGTCTTGGATTTCTACATAATTTATGAGTTATTTTAATTTGTACCTAATTTGCTATTCAATGATATTGCACTAGATCTACTTAATTTCTTGTAATGAAACTTTCTTGTATGATTTATCATATTTATAATTTTCTTTTTGACTTCATCATATTACTATGAATGTCTAATTTTTCTGTTGTGTAACTTTTACATTATGTTCTTTTGGTTATATAAAATTACTTAAATTTATATTGCTTATATTAGTTTTTACAGCAATTTTGAATGAGGTTAGGTAAACACAAAAGAAACATTGTCGAACTCGTGTTGATAAACACCATCCAATTAAATACTTATTTTATAATTAAAATTTTTTTATTTTCTAAAGTTTTTAAAACCTTTGAGATATTTTAATTCTATTCTTGTTTAATTATCAAGGTTACTATAATCAATCTCCTTTGTATTTTGGAATATAACTTATCAAGAGTAATTTATCTCATTTCTTCTAATTTTTTTCTTTTGCTTGGTTATATATTAGAATGAACCTCAAATCTTCTCTTAGGTAACCTTTCATCACTTTTATTTTGTTAGATTAAATTGTTTTAAATAATCTTTTTTAAGCTTTAGTATATATTTGTTTAATATTAAAGCCATATTTCTTTATTATTACTTTGGTAATTTATTTTAATTCCAAAAAAAGTCAGATTGTTTTGAAACAAATGTTTTTGGACTGCTCTCAAATAGTAATATCAAATTAGGTATTTATTTTATGTTTTAAATATTAAATTTCCAATATGTTTGGCCTACTTTACATGACATATCAATTCATATTACAATTAGTAATTGAGGATATTATACTCAACATCTTAAATATCCTAGTATGCAACTTTGCTTCATAATTTATCTCATTTCTTAAGACTTTTAGCTTTGATTTACGTATATTAATGTGAAGTTCAAAGTCTCCTCTCAAGAGACATTTATATCAATTTCATTTGGTAGTTTTAAATTAGTTCATATTGCCTCATTTAGCTTTAATAAATATTTAATTAATATTAAAATGAGAATTTATTGTTATTTATGCTTATTTTTTTCTTAGTTTATAGTAATTCCAAACATGGATTGATAAAGATGACCAAAAATTATTGTATTCATCTCAACAAACTCCCATAAATTGATTATTTATTAATTTTTAAAATATTTTTTCTAATGTTTGCCATGCTTATGAGTAATTTAAACTTGTACCTAATTTAACTATTGAGAATATTGCACTTGAACTCCTTATTTTCAAAGACTATAATGGTCTTATATAATTTTTCTAAATTGTTTAGAGATTTTGCCTCAAATTTGTTATATTATTATGAAATTCTAATTCTCATATCATATGGCCATTATATGAAATTTGATTGGTTATAAAATATTGTTTTCAATTTTTAATTTAACTTTTGCACATATTTACGTAAGATTAAATTAAAAATATTTAATTATTTAAAAAAATTTATTTTTTTATTCATATTAATTTGCAGCAACATCCAATAGAGAAGAAATAAATGTCGTTAGGCTTCTCTTCATGAGCTTTATTTATTAACATGTTTACTATAATATTTTTAAGTCTTTTATTTTCAAAGGTTATGACACACTTTATAGGATATTTAACTTATATCTACTTTAATTATCGAAGATTCTACAGTTGATCTATTTAGCATCTTGTCTCATTCCCTAAATTTTGACTTTAATTTAATTATATTGCCATGTAACACTACATTTTCTCTCTTATGATATTTACATCATTTTGATTTGGTTATTTTTCATTTTTTTAATTTATCTTATTTTATGTTCAACATGTATTTACCTAAAATTAAAATAACAATCCATTCCACTTTACACTTTTTTCCTTTGACATTTCATAGTACTTCAAAAAGAGTTCAATCAGGAGGACACAATCATCACTGGACAAATCTTGTCAAATTGTATACACATAAATATTCATTTTTTATTTTTAAGAAAGTTTTTTAAAGTTTTTTTGCATGTTTTATGAGTAATTTCGATCCATAGATGATTTTATGATTATGTATGCTGCACATGATCTACGTTTTAGTTTTCTTGAAAAACAACTTTCTAATAAAATTTATTATGTTCTGATATTTTTTTCTTTGACTTTGTTATATCACTAGGTAATCAAAATCTTTTCTTGCTACACCTTAACATGCCATTTATTTTTTATATGATATTGCTTAAATTTCTCTCATTCCAATCTTTATAAATATTTATGTAGTATTAACATAATAATCTTTTATTATTTATATTTATTTAGTTTGATAATTAATAGTAATTCCAAGTAACCTCTAATCATGACAAAACAAAAATCATTGAAAATGCGTCAATAAGCTTCCTTTAATAAAAAAGTCATTTTTTTTAACTTAGCAATTCTTTGCCATAGCAAACAAAGCCTAACTAAGATAAAAAAAAGTTATTAGACTAGTCTCATTTAGCTCTATTTAATTAAACATGAATTTTAAAATTTTTTAAAATTCTTTTAATGGATTTTCCACTCAATTTTTTTGTAAAAATTATCTCTAGTGAGTCATTAATGAGACTTGTCTATCTATTCAAATAATTTTTAACAATTTTAAATTTTTTTTTAAAATATTTTTGTACGTTTTATAAGATATTTTTTTTGCATTTAATTTTAATAATAAGGATCTTCCCTTCAATCTCCATAGTATTTATTGCAAGTTAACCACACATTTTATCACATTTATTCAAATTATTCATTTCAATTTTGGTTATATACCAATGTAACTCTAAGACTTCTTTCCTTTAACTTTTAAATTTGTTTGATTTAAATATTATGGATTTCCTCAATTTATCTTATTTATTTTTTGGTGTAAATTGACTTACTATTAAAATAAAAATTTTATTTTTCTTTATGTTTCATTTATATTGAAATTTCTAGAAATTGCAAGCATCATCCGATTAAGAAAAAATAAATGTAAATGGACTCATCTAAGTAAGATTTATCGAATTAAATATTGATCTTTATATTTATAATTATTTAATTTTTCATGTTTTATTATGCATTATGAGATATTTTAATTCTTAACTTATTTTACGATCGAGGTAGTTACCCTCGATCTCCTTATTACCCTAGAATGAAGCTATTTTATACAAATTTTCCAAATTTTGTTATGATTAATATTTCATTGAAAGAAAATTTTTCTTGTAATCAATACTAAATATACTGAGCTAATTTATCAATATTTATTTTTATATTATTTTTTAATTCTCAATCTTTTGATGTTTGGTCGATTAGATAAGAAAAGGCAACACGAATTTCATCTAAATGACTTCTAGTAAATTAAATATTTTTTTTCTGTTTCAAAAAAGTTGTTTTTTTATTTCTTTCTTGCATTATATGGATTTTTATTTGTGCGTATGTTGATGGTCAAAGATGTTACACTTGATCTCCTTAATATCTTGGAATGTAGCACTCTTGTAAAATTTCTCTTATTTTTTCATATCTTTCACTTTGTATTGCTTTATTTCAATGAAACTCGAATTCTCCTGTTATGTGATAATTACATTGCTTTTATTTGTTTGCAATACATTTCCTTAATTTATCGTATTTCATTTTTAATGTATTTTTACTTGATATTATTATAGCAATTTTCTCTTATTTATCATTGTTTACATTTTTTAATTTGTAGTATATCCAAAAGAGAGACGATGGCCATGAAATTATTGTCATTTGATTCATCTTGATGAGCTTTATCTAATTAAATAATTTTTTTTATATTTTAAAATTTTTTAGGGTCTTGAAATGCTTTTCTAGGCATTTTTGCACTTACCTAATTTAGTGGTCAATGATGTTGTACTAAACAACTATTTGAATAGAACATCCATTTACAATTTATATAACTTTATAAGTTTTACCTTCGATTTTCTTATAACATTAAGTAACTCAAAATTTGTTATCATGTGGCCATTATATCTAAATTTATTTGGTTATCTTTGATTTAATTTATTGGACTTTGGCTTAAACATATGCTTGCTTAGTATTATAAAACTTTTTTCATATTATTTATGCTTATTTACTTTTGTAATTTGTAGCATTACAAAATAATTCCCAAATGAGAGGAAAGACACAAATTAAGTGAAAAAATTCTTTCCAATCGAATGTAATATTCTAGATCATCAAATCTAGAATGTATAAAAATTGTTGGTGAAGCATGCAAAAAATCTATTAAAATGGTTAAAAATAGAAAAATTGATTCCTTGGTTGGGTAGATCAAATAGTGATGAGTCAAATTAAAAGGAATGTAAGGGTCAAATAAGAGGTGATTTAGAGTGATTTCATAAAATATTCGAATAAAAAAAATTTCATATTTTGTCAGATAAAGCTCATCGAGATTTATCTAATGAAGTCAAATTATTTAACAACATCAAAGTGATGAAATGGTAATAAAGAAGAGATTTAGAGTTTCTAAATAATTAATGAAGTAAAAAAATCCAAACAATGATATAAGTCATATGGGAATTTTGTATTCCAAGGTATCGAGGGGACATCAGATTATATTGTCGATCATCAAATCAAGTACGAAAAAAGATTTCTCATTAAGCATGTCAAAACCCTTGAAAATAAAGTATTTAAAACTATAGAATTAAATATTTAATTCCTTAAAACTCATGGAGAAGAATGCAACAACATTTTCTTCATTCTAGTGACTCCACATTTGTAATTACTATGAAATAAAAAAAATATGCATAAATAAAAAAATAAACCTAAACAATAAATAAATATGCATTAAAACTAAAACGAAGTAAATTGAACAATTATAATACAACAAAATTAAACTGATTTAGAAGTCACACGGGAGTATATTTAATGTCATGAAGTAGTATAATAAAAACAAAGAAAAAATTTTAAAAAGTCAGATAAATTATATGGGAAATCTGCATTCCATGCTTTAAAGTGATCGAGTGTAATTTCTTTAATTTGTAAATAAGGTTTGATTATAACTTGCCTCATAATGTGTGCCAAAGAAATAAATAAGCATTTAAAAATACAAAATAAAATATTGAAATGGATAATGATGGTGAACACAAATCTAAGAATGTCGGTTTTGATCAATAGATCTTGATTAGAATTTTCGTAAATTAACAAAATAAAATATGAAAAAAAAGAAAATATTATATAAATAATAAATAAACATGTAATATAGTTGTAGTAAGGTAAATTTAAGTTATTTAATATAAATAAATCTAAATGATGTGATGGTCATATGAGAGTGGAATTGGAGCTCTATAGTTCAATAACTAAATCAAATTAAACAAAATGAAAAAATAAGAAAAATAATTTGGCAAATTTACATTTCAAAATATTAAAAAGGTCAACTATTACACCATCAATATCTAAATAAGGAAGGAAACAAAATTCCTCTTAAAGCATGTTAAGGCAACACAAAATAAAATTTTTTGCAATATAAAAAAGAATATTGAATTAGATACAATTTGTTAAGATAGTTCAAAAACATTTGTTTCATCCCAATTAGACTTCATTTGGAATTAGTGTGAATTTGTAAATCAAATAATCATAAATAGTAATAAATTATCGATTTAATACTAAGTAAATTCATATTAAATATGAGAAAGGACAAATTAAGATAATATACTTTATCTAAATCAAAGTATTGTAAATATTAGATGAGAGGAATTCCAGATGTACACTGTAATAATACCAAATAAAAGAAAATTATTTAGAAATATTAGATAAATTGTATGTGAATGTTACATTCGAAGACATTAAGAAGATTGAGTCTTATTTTCTCGATTATCAAAGAAGGTAGGAATCACAATGCTCTAAAAATATGAAAGTTATTGAGAAGAAACATAAATATATTAAAAATAATATTTAATTAGATATAGCTCACTAGGATGAGTTGATGATATTTATTTTGTGTTAATTGGACCTCATTTTGAATTATTGTAATTTTAGTTAAGATAATTTTTTATGATACAATATAATAAATTAAAATTGATGTAAAGCTCTAATGAGATGAGAATAAGAATTTCATAGGATATAGGAAACTCAAAGATAAAAATTTCAATAAATAAGATAAATCATAATTGAAGTTGGCATTCTTTGATACTATGGAGATCAAGTAGCACAAAAACTTTGATAAGAATAGTAAAATACCTTTACATTGGAATACAACTTTCTTGTATAATGTAAGTTATTTCTTCAATTTTTTTTGGTTTTGTTATATTAATACCTAACAAAAAATCTATTATCATCCAACCTTTATGACTCTCATGTAGTCATATTACATTAATTCAATTTAAATTATTCATGCTTTTATGCACATTTTCTTAATATTTAAAATATTTAATTATTGTTTTTTCTTATTAACATTGGAATTTTTTTATTTTCAAATGGGAACTAAGCGAGATGAAAGAAACTTCATTGTACTAAACTCGATGAGCATAATCCAATTAAATGATCAATATTAGGATTCTTAAATATTTTACTTTATAGAATTTTGCAAACTTTATCTAATATTTTGATTCATACATGACTTGACCATCAAGGATGCTACCTTTGATCTTCTAGTATTTTGGATTACAAATTTCTCATACAATTTATACTTTTTTTTTAAAATGTTTTTTTTAATTTTGTTATGTTATTATGAAACTATAATACCCCTTTAGTGTGCCTTTTATATCATTTTGATTTGGCTATATTACGTTGTTCCAATTTTAATTTTTTCAAAATTAATATATTTTTAGTTAATATCAAAATAAATTTCGCTGGACTAATCTCTATGAGCACTATCTAATAAAATTTTTATTTCATTTTTTTAAAGTGTTCTCTAAGGTTCTAGAATGCTTTCGAAGACATTTTGAATTGCACATGGTCTAACAATCAAAGATGTTAGAAATGATCTAATTAGCATATCAAAATTCAACATTCTTATAAAATTTATCTCATTTCCTCAAACTTTTTAATTTTCTTTGGTTATATATTTTTTAAACTAAATCTTCCCTTATATGACCGACACATCTCAATGACTTAGTTATGCTAGATTGCTTCGATTTATATATTTTTTTTTAAAAAAATATTTTCTTAATATAAAAATAATGTATTATTATTTTTTCTTATTTAATTTGTTAATTATTGGTAATTTCAAATAAGGACTGATCAAAATGAAATAAATGCAATTGCACTCATCTTAATATGCTCAATCCAATTCTATGTTCATTCTTATGTTTTTTATTTTATTTTCTAACATTTTGCCAAGCTTTATTTGGAATTATGATTTAAACCTAATTTTTTCATTGGGTATATTTTACTTGATCTCTTTAGTTTCTTCGAATGCAACTTTTCTGTATAATTTATCTCATTTTTTCAAAACTTTAATTCTATTATTATGTGACTTTTACATGACTTTAATTTTGTTATGTTACATTACATCAATTTATCTAACTTTAACTCTCTTATATTGTTACTTAAAATTAAAATAGCAATTTAATATTTATTATTTATAATAATAATTTGTAAAATTTTCGAATGTGGCTTAGTCGTGATGAAACAAATATTTTACAACTTATCTTGACATGCTCTATCTAATTAATTATTTATTTTTACATCATTAAATATTATTTTTTCTATATCTTTGGATTACGTAATAAGGCATTTTTATTCATATATGATTTAATGGTCAGGTTGTAAATCTCAACCATCTCTAGCGACACCTTTACATGCGTTGGTTTGCTAAATAATATTGTTTTACTTTATGTTATTTAAGTTGTAATATATATTTATGTAATACAAAAAATCTTTATTTGTTATTTTATACGCTTATCTACTTTGGCAAATATGTTATTCCAAATGATGTTTCATCTTGATGAAGCAAATATGATTGAACTTATTTCAAAAGAATACTACTCAATTAAATATTCTTTCTTATATTTTTAAATATTTTTTCTAGTGTTTTAGTAAGATTTACATGGGATTTTAATTTGTACATGATTTGATGATTAATGATAAAATACTCGAACTCTTTAGTGTCATGAAATGAAACATTCTGATATAATTCTTCTCCTTTTGAGTAATTTTTTACTTTGATTTTTGCACATTAAAATGTAACTCTAATTATCTTCTCATGTGAGCTCTAAATTACTTTGATTTGGTTATATTAAATTTTTTTCACTTTATCTCAATTTAGCTTTAATATATACTTATTGAATATTAATATAATAATGCATTATTATTTAATCTCAATTACATTGGTAATTCATAGTAATTCGTAATGAGGACCAATAAAGTCGAAGCAAACTTTGTTAGACATATCTTGATGCATTTTGTCAAATTAAATGCTATTTAAATATCTTCCCTTAACCATTGTTGCATAATAAAAAAACATTCTTATTCGTACCTAATTTGACTTTTGACAATGTTACATTTGATATACTTAATATCATGCAATGCAACTCTCCTTGATAATTTAACTCATTTTTTTTCAAATTGTTTATATAGATTTGTATATAATACTATAAATCCCTACTTCTCCTTTCATTTGTCCTTAACATTACTTTGATTTGGCTTTATTAAAATTTTTTAATTTATCTTATTTTAGGTCTATTGCATGTTTACTAAATATTAAAATAGAAATTAATAATTATTTCTGTTTGTTTAACTTTGCAATTCACAAAATTATAAACAAGGTTTGATGGTGGTCAAATATACATTATTGGAATCACCTCGACGAGCTCTATGAAATAGAATATTCTTTTTGATGTCTCTAAATATTAATTTTTATTCATTTATTATTCTTAGCAAGTTATTTTGTTTTTTTAACTAATTTGATAACCAAGCATGTTATACTTGATCATCATATTATTTCGGATTACAACTATCTCCTACTTTTTATCTCTTCATTCAAATTTTTTATTTTAATTTGGTTATATTATAACGAAATTCTACTACTCCTACAGTGTGACATTTATAATTTTTTAGTTTGGTTATATTACATTATTTCAATTTATTTTATTTAAGTTTTATTTATTTTTACTTAATATGAAAATAATAACTTACACATCATCTCATTAGTACGACAGAATGCAACATGCTAAATCAATTAATCATATTTCAAAAAACATTTTAGTTTGATCAAGTTTTATATTATCTTAAACAGAATCTCCTCTCATGTGGATTGTACATCACTTTGATTTTTTCATATTATAACATTTAAATTTAAAGTAATAATTTTTTATTATTTATTCTTATATGAGCTAAATCAGTGTTTCCAAATGATGTTTGATCAAGATGAGATAAAAAATTTTTATTGATCTCAACGAGCTCCACATAAGTAAATATATTTTTAGACTCGTCTTGATCGAGGATGTTATATTTTCTCTCCTTAATATCATGGGATACAAATTTCCAAAACAATCTATCTCATTTTTTCAACTTTTTTTATTTTAGTTTTTGTATTATATTATTAATTTTAAAGCTTCTATCATATGACATTTACAATGCATATTTTTTATTATATTACTTTGCTTCATTTTTAATAATTTTTAATTATAACAAAACTTTCTTATTATTAAAATAATAACTTTTTTTATATATCTTTATTTGTTTTTCATAACACATAGTAGTTCAAAATTTTGTCGAATCAAGAGAACACAAAATATATTAGACTCATTTCAATTAAATCTATAATATTAATTATTTAATTTTGTAATTTTCAATATTTTTGTTTTTAAGATTTTTAAGAACTTCATTAGACATTTTTATTTATACATGATTTGATGATCAAGCATATTACATTCGATCTCTTTAATTTGTTAAAACGTAGCCCTCCTGTATAATTTATTGAATCATTTCTTCAAATGTTTTTTTATTTTATTATATTTTTCTGAAACTCTAACTCTCTTCTCATGTGAGTTTTACATCACTTTAATTTTCCTATACTACGTTGTTATAATTAATCTCAATTTTTTATTATATATTTATTAAATATAAAAATAATAATATCTTATTTTTTTTAAAAAATTAGTTAGATATTTCTTAGTAATTTTGATTATGGTTCAATCATGATGAAATAAACATCATTGGACTCTTCTCGATGACCAATATCAAAATTGACTTATCATTTTGATATCTTTCAATATCTTATTTTCTACAGTTTTGGAACTCATTTCGTGACATTGTATTCACAATCTTTTCGACTATTAAGAATGTTACATTTCTTCTTCTTAATGTCATGGAATACAACTTTCTAAGACAATTTAACTCATTTTCTCTATTTTTTGCATTGAATTTGTCTTACTATTATTAATTTTAAATTTTTTATGATATGGCCCTCACATCACATATCTTTGTTCATATTATTTTGCTTCACTTTAACCCATTGTAAATATAATAAATATTTTCGTAATATTAAAATAACAACTTTTATTATTTATGCTTATTTATCTTCCACAATTCATAGTAACTCCAAATGAGATGTGATGAAAAAGAAGCAAAAGTGATTGTGCTCACCTCAATGACATATTTTCTATTAAATTTTACATTATATTTTTTTCAAAATAATAACTTATTAAATTTTACATTATAAATTTTATATTAATAAGTATGAAAATAATAACTTATTATTATTTATATTTAATTTTTTGGAAATTCATAGTAATTTCAAATAAGGTATGATTGAGAAGAAATAAATGTTTTAAGCATGTATCGATGATCTTTACATAATTGAGTATTTATTTTTATGTTTTAAATTTTTTAAGGGTTTTGGTCTTCATTATGAGGCATTTCTAGTCATACCTAATTTGGAGAATGACAATGCAAGACATCTACTAAATATCTAGTAGAATAGCTTCACTATAGAATTTGTGAAATTTCTTAAATTTTTTTGCCTTTATTTCATTAATCATAATGAAACTCAAAATCTCTTATTGTACAACCTTTACATCACTTTTATTCGATCATATTACATGATATAAATCTATCTTATTTCAACTTTAATATATATCTTCTTAATATAAACATAATAATTTGTCATTCTCATTATAGTATTTACAAATAAGGTACAACGGAGAAATAAATAATTTTCTACTAGTGTTTAAATAGCTCTATCGTATTAAATATTGACATTATTTTTTAATTTTTTTTATTTTATATTATTTTGGCACACTTTATGAGATATTTTGGTTTGTTGATGATTTGATGACTCATGTTTGCCCCTATTTGCATTTTGGTTGTATGATTCCATTTTGAAGCTATAGGCTTCTCCTATAAATTGATCAATGACCAAAAAAAATTTTCTTCTTAGGTTAAATATGTACACACAAAGATTTCAAGAGAATCTTTATGTAACATGGCACTTTCAAACATTATAAAGTTTTAAAGAAAAACTTCCTAAATGATAACACAAATATTTATCTCATTGAAATGGTGTGCTCATTTAATTAAAAAGAGACTTACATAAACAAAAAATCAATACTCGAAAATTTGCATAAGATAAGATAATTATCTCACAATTAAACCAGGTAATCTTATTATTAGAAATAACTCATAAGTAATTCAAAACTTCTAAAATAACAAACATTAAATGAAAATATTGAGAAATTAATAATTACAATAGAAAAATTCTCTAATATAAAAACAAATATTAAAGAAACCAAACTAAAATTGTGAGTTGGTAAGCATATGCTACTCATAGAAAATAAGAAGTAAATAAAACAATAATATTAGAAAATTTATTATTCTAAATAAATGGCAAAATAACCATATGGAAAAAATAATATTGTCCTTGAAGTATTATAGATGCTTGGAAAAGTATATAACTTTAAAAATCAGATTATAATTTTAATTCTTTGAGAATTATTTATTAGCAAAGGAAAAATGAATAGAGGATAACTTTTGTTCCAGCATTACAATGAACTAGTAGTTTCCTATAAATATAACAACATGAAAATTCACCTAAAATTAAAAAAAAATCCTACGACAAACCAATAAATCATAGATAAAGGATTTGTATTTTTTCATAAATTTATTATGATGATAATTGTTACAAGATTACACAAAAAGGCTACGTACAGAAATGCTGATAGTCATACTCGATCTCGATAATAATAATCACGAGTTTAAAGAATCTAAAATAACTACTAAACAAAATTATGATGAATGTAAAAAATATTTAGTTACAAATAACAAAACAAGTAAGAACATTAGTCAAGACTTATGGAGGTTTTATGCCGAAACATTAGTATGTAATATGACACAAAAATTTGAAGAAGGTTATAATAGCTTGGAAAATAATTTGAAATTAAATATCAAGATCGATCTTGGAACGATTAGATAATTTCATATTAGAAAACAATTTGCTGGAGTTAGTGCTATCACAACATAAGAATAAAATAAAGCACCAATTAAAAATAATAATTCTTTATAAATAGAAAAGTTATTGAATTATAAAGAATTTTTAATTCCTTGATACTTAATATAGATGTAATAACGTCAATAACATCATCTACACACTTCAATTTAGAGATGGTCATAGAATCGAATTAGATGGTATAATAGATATTTGAACATCATTTTATCATGTAGAAATAAGAAGGATTCCTCAATATACTAGAACTTTTGCATACCAACGTAAGATATTAGACACAATAAGAAATGAAGGAAGAGTTAATAACATTCTGTCCAATGGACATACAAAATTTTACAAACAAAAGTATCCAATGGGAATAACATGGGCAAACAAAATAAATTTTAAACAAGTGGAGGATATCATATGAATGAATTTTAACAATACTTTAAAAGGGTATATCACATTCCAAGATGATAGACTAATGCTTTCTAGAAGATTGAACAGCATATTATCTCATTCTTAATGGAGGATGAACATGTATTACAAAAACTAGAGGATTTTAGTTTTGAAGAAGACCTAGAAAATTGTTTTGTTTTAAATATTTAAAAAAAAATACCGATTTTATAATAATGGCAAAAAAAATTAGACAAAATATAAAAAAAATTTATAAAATTTAAAATTATACAAAAAAACTGCTTTGAAAATTGGTGGAAAAAGTAGATAACATGTAAATTAGAAATAAACATGCTTAATTTAATCTTTAAAATGAAATAACTTGGTGCCTACCCTAAATAACTAGAGAAATATGAAATTCATATCAAATAATTATTAAAATTACGATTAATAAAGGAACGTAATAGGCCCATAGAACTACTACATTTATAGTTACAAACCTTTTAAAATTTTATGAGATAGAACAAAAATGCTATTTAATAATAAATGATTAAGTGATAATAGTATAGATGATTGTTATATTATACCTAAGAAAGAAAATCAACAACAAAAAATTAATGATAGCTATAGTTATAGTAAATTCAAGACAAAATAAAGATTTTGACAAGTAGCACTGGAAAAAGAAATATACCATGGACAACATTTACAGTTCTTGAATGGAATAATGAATGATTAGTTATGCCCTTTTGATAAAAATATGCACTATTTAAATTTCAATAAAAAAAGAAGATGTTTTAAAAACACAAAATAATTAATAACTACTTTCATAGATGATATCGTTATCTTTTTTCCATATCCTCTTACTTCTTTAACCCATTTATAACTTTTTTCAAATATGCTTGCAACAAGTTGTTGTATTATCAAAAAAGAAGATGGAAATAAAGAAATGATATATTAAACTTTATGGAATAAATATTGCAAATGGAAAAGTAAAATTACAAGGTCATATAATAATTCTATCACATACATACCTAGCAATGTCCAACACTGGTAGATATCAAGAGCCTTCATGGAAAACTTAATTATTCACACTTTTTCATTGAAAATTTAGCTAAGCTTCTAAGAGCCACACATACAAAAAAAAGGTTGAAAGGCAAATGGTGCTTCAATGATCAACATATCTAGTTTGTGATTAAGATAAAACAAATAACAATAGAATTTTGTCATTTATAATTACCTCATCGAGATAGTTACATAATAGTAGAAGAAGTTTATGATTGGATGGTTGTGATGAAATTGTAATCTATTGAAGTTGAAAAAGTACAAGAAAACATCCATGAAGGATGAACTTATAAGTAGATATTGTATTAGAATTTATAAAAGTATAGTAATTGCCATATATTTTGAAAAGTTTAGCATGTATAAAGGCTTACAAAGCAAAAAAATCATCCAAAGAAAAAAAAGAGAGATTACTATTATGACTAATTTCAAAGCTATCACAGCATTTTATAATAAATTTTATGACAATAAATTTTCCACAAATAGGTTTCTATTACTTTGTAATTTTCTTACTGATAAGTGATAAAATATAGTCACCAAACATATAAATGGGAATGATAATAGTTTAACAAATCATCTCCCCCATATAGTTAGGAAGACATTGCCTTGAAAGTGCCATTGAAGTGATAAAACAGATAATTAGTAAACAAATAGCCACAAAAGCCTTAAATTAGCGTTATAAATGGCCATACAAAGTCTTAAACTATTAGTATAAATCAAACACACTTTTTGCCATCCAAATAGCTTTTGCGCTTCATACACTCAATAGATTTCCTTAAAATTCAAATTCATAATACAGATCTCAACAATAGGTTAATGAGTTCCATAAGTGCTTATTGGACCATATGTGGAACATAGAAAGAACTAGGACGTATTGTTATATGTCGTTCATGTTCTTATTGGTAACTTTTCTTAGATTTAGCCTTTTTATGAAACATATTCCTTATCATTAAGAAAACGTTTTGCCCCACATTAAAGATAAAAAACATTGTAAAAGGTTGAATTAGTATGGGAAATGAAGATGCTAATGGTTGAACTAATTTAAGAGAGCTAGAATGTTGGCTTGCTCATATGCAAACTAAAAGTGAAAATCTAGATAAAGGATTTTGTTGATCAACAACAAAAAATGTTATAAAATTCCTTGGAAGTCCAACCCCATGAAATCTCTTTAGTCAAATAGAAGATTTTACAATATATACTCCAACATATTGCAAAAAAGACTACTAAAGTGCAAGTTTCTTTAACTAACCTCTCTTAGAAAATATTTGAACTATAGAAGAAATACTAGTATGTTTTCTAACATTGCAAAAATAAGGAAATCTTGGAAATATTAGGAGTTGATCAGGCCCTTATAAAGGGATTCTACCAGCTCAAGCTTATCATTAGGGGTAGACTATATTGTTCAAACTAATGAACTTAATGTTCCTAAACATTTACAAAAGTGATTCATTTTAAGAACAATTATCACAAAGATAGTGCATGTTAACAAAAGCTTTTGCCACATTCATTGAGACTAGCATATGTTCCTTGGACTTTCTTTGATAATTATTTTGTCAAAAAAGGATTTATTAACCTTTGCATAAAATTTCGCCCATTGATCATCAACCAATGGAATCTTGAAGAGGTAAGAAATGAGACCATGGTATCTATAATGAGCCAAAGAGTAACAATATTCAATGTAGTAAACGAGACGATTAAGTGTCTAGAGGAATAAAGAGAACAAATACGATGAAAGAAAACATATACTTCTACTATTACGGTTGATAATTCTTTTTAAATTAAGAAAAGCTTTTCTGTGAACAAACTAGTGCCAAAGTTATGGCAACCAGTATCTTTTTAAAATACATTAATTTTCTTTTCTTAGAGAAAAAAGATGACACTCTTTACGTTTCAGAGCTTTTTTTCTTAGCATAATAGCAATTTCAAAATAATTTAAGAGGGAGATTATGAAATAAATTTTAGGGATCCAAAAAATGGTCACCACTATAATTTTGCCTTATTCCTCACATTTTATTGATTTTGGAGATTCTACATGTTCCCTAAAATTTCATAATATTAAAAGTAGATTAGAAGGATTTCTAGATGAAACAATTAAGCTATGGAAAAAAAATGGTTTTAGTTGGAATAAAATAAAATTGTATGAGAATAAATTTGACATGTGTAACATGTGAACTTGTGTGTTTACTAGTATTACTTATCATGTTTTAAGACCCTTGGTTTTGGAGAGAAACTGGTTATAAATAACTATGCTTACTAGTAGCAATCAATAATTGCTACGTAGTGCTCCACTCGTTTTCTTTACTTGTTCATAGTTTCGATATCTATAGAGATATTGGTACCAAAACATTTTGTCTTCAATTTCATTAAAACAAACCTTGTATCCACAAGAGATGGAATTCATTTTCTTCTAAGTCATTATGGCTGGCAATTGGTTGTTTCATTTTTTCCAAAAAAGGAGAATGCCCATGTTTTTATCACGTCCTCTAAAAATGCTTCGCCTCACCATATTAACTATTTAAGTTGCTATGGATATGATGAATGACTTTCAATTGTACATTTATATAGGTCTCATTTTGATGGCAATTAAGTGATTACATTACAAAGGACAATATGAAATTTTAACTGAAAAATTGATACTAGTATGTTAGCTTTCTTGTCTAATTTATTTCATTTCCTTATATTTTTTGTTTTGATTTGGATAATAATTTTTAAACCCTAATTCTCCCCACTTGTGTCCATAATATGTCCTTGATTTACTTGTATTACATTGCCCCAATTGATGTCTCTTTTTAATTATTATATATTCACTAAATATCCAAATAATAATTTATTGTTGTTTATTCTCATTTACTTTAGTTACTAACAAGAAATTCCAACAGGTTCGAATCGAGATAAACAACCACGGCCTTTTTTCGATAAGCTTTATTTAATTAAACACACATTTTATTTTTTTAAGTTTGCTTTTTCTTAGTGTTTCGTCATTCCTTTTGAGTAATCTACTTAGTGTCAAGGAATGCAATTTTCTCACACTACTTGTCCAATTTTTTCAAATTTTTTTGCATTACTTTAGTTACATTATAATGTCATTTTATTTTAACTCTCCTCTCTTATAACCTTTGCATTTGTTTGATTTTGTAATATTATATTGCATATGTTTAACTCATTTATACTTTTTTATTTCATTAATTTATGGTAATTTAAAATGAGGGCCAATATAGATAAAACAAACTTTATTAGGCTGTTATCAACCAAATATTAATTTTTCAATTTTTTTAAAACTTATTTTCGATAATTTTTGCATGCTTTTATGAGAAGTTTTTGTTCTTCCATTATTTGATGATCATGGATTTCACCGTCAATCTTATAATTCTGGAAAGTCAACTTTTGTGTAAACTTTATCTTATTTTTTCAAATGGTTTATTTTAATTTTATTTTTTTGCTATGTAACTCAAAATTTCTCTTTATATAACCTTTATATCACTTTGTTTTTATTATATTACATTGCCTCAATTTATCTTATTATAATTTAAATAAATTTTTTTAATATAAAAGTAATATTTTATTTTTTATTTATATTTATCTACTTTAGTAATTTGTAGTAATTCAAAATGAGATCTAATCAAGATTAAAATAATATCATTAGACTCTCGATTTGTACTATTTAATTAAAAATTTACTTTTATATTTTGTTTGTTAATTTATTTTTTATGATTTTATTTCACGATACAAAACGTTTCACACTATACATTATTTGTTGAATCGGGATGTTACCCCAAATATGACTAATGCATTTCAATGCAAATTTTGAGCATCATTTATCTAATTTTCTTCAAAAATTTTTCTTTAGCTTGATGATATTACAATTTAACTCTAAATCTCTTCCTATTTGAACATTACATCGATTTGATTTTGTTACGTTACATCACTTCCAATTTTTTATTTTAGTTTTAAAATATTTTTTTCTTAATGTTAAATTTTTTTTATCATTTATGCTTATTTTCATTAGTATGTCACAGTAATTCCAAATGGCATTTAATGAAGAATGACCAAACATCATTGATCTCATCTCAATAAGCTTTATTTAATTAAACATTTAACTTCTTTATTTTTTAAGTTTTTTTAGGGCTTTGACTTTCTTAGTGAGACATTTTGGATCGAACTTTATTTGGAGAAATTAGAATTGTAAACTCAATCTATTTAGAATCTTGGAATGCAATTCTCCTATACAATTTATCTTGTTTCTTAGTTTTGTTTTTAATTTTTGGTAATACTGTGTAACTTTAAGTCTCCTCGCTTGTGTCTTATATATCACTCTAATTTGGTTATATTGCATCGATCAATTATATCACTTTAGCTATAGTATATATTTACTTAATAACATTAAAATAATAAGTTATTATAATTTTAAACAAGGTATGATTGAGAAGATACAAATTTTATTAGACTCATCTTAATGAGATATGCTAAATTAATTATGCATTTTTGTTTTCTTAATGCTTTTTATGGGTTTCATAGATTTTATGAGACTTTCAAATTGTACTTGATTTAAAAACAAGAATATTATATTCGATATCCTTTGTATCTTGGAATGAAAATTTCTTGTATAATTTATCACATTTCTTCATATTTTAACTTTCGTTTTGTTATATTTTTTAGTAAGTCTAAAGCTTTTATAGTAAGAGTTTTCGACACTTTTCTTTTGTTATAACATATTATTATAATTTATCATATTTCAATTTTATTATAAATTTTCCTAGTATTAAATAAATCGTTATTATTATTTAATCTTAATTACTTATGTAATATTTTTTTCTTATGGCCTTTACATCTCTTTCATTTAGTTATTTTACATTTCTTCTATTTATCACACACTTTTTTTTATTCTCTTTAAGAGATATTTTGATAAGTACCTTATTTGATGATTGAGATAATTATACTCCATCTCCATAGTATCTTTGCATTGAACCTTTTTCATATAATTCAATTCTTTTCCTTAGATTTTTATTATATTTTGTGGTATTACTATGAAACATTGATTCTACTCTAACAAGAAATTTAAATCTCTTTCATTACATTAAATTATAGAGCTTCAACTTATTTTTATATGAGAAGTTAATATATATTTTGTTTATAATAAAATTATTTTTCATTATTTTGTATAACATTTTTTGTCATTCACAGTATTTCAATCATTATCTAATAAAAAAGAAGTCAAAATTTTTTGACGAAAACAGATGAGCTCCATTCTATTAAATTTTTTTTATATTTTTTCTTTTTTTGAAATATTTTTGTGTACTTTACTAGACATTTTGATTCATTGTTGAATAAACAGTGGAGATATTGCACTAGATCACCTTCGTGAAACAGAGCTAAACTTTCTCAAATAATTGATCTCATTTCTTTAAAAATTTTTCTTTTAATTAGTTATTTTATTATATAACTCTAAATTTCCTTTCAAATGAATTTTACATCACTTTGATTTTGTTATATTATTTTTCTTGAATTTATCTCATTTCAACTTTATCATATTTTTCTTAAAATTAATGTACTCTTTTTTATTTTTATTATTTATCTTAGAAATTTTTTGAAATTTTTAAATGACCTATAATTGACACTAAAAAATTTTTGATGGACTCACCTCATTGAGCTCTATCCAATTAAAACATTAATTCAATATTTTTAACCAATTTATTTTTAAAATTTCCATAGTTCTTTTATCCCTTTTTTTTAGCTTAATTTGATGATAATGATAGTTATGCTAAAATGGTTATTATCTATGAACATAACTTTTCTACACACTATTCCTAATTTATTCTAAGTTCTCACTTTAATTTGGTTATATTACTATAAAACTCATATTCTAATCTTATGTGATCTACATCACTTTGATTTGGTTGTCTTATATTGTTTTAATTTAATTTAATTTAATTAACCTTTAATAAATATTTAGATTATATTTAGAAATAATTTTTATTTATTTATGTTATTTTATTTCATTAATTCAACATAATTTGCAAAGAGGCCTTGTCAAGGTAAAACAAATGATATTGTACTTATTTGGAAATCCTTTATCCAATTAAAATATTGATTTTCAATTATAAATTTTTTATTTTCTTTTGCTTTTGTAGGGTTAATGGTCCAATTAAGTATTAATAATAAAGTTCAATACATTTGTTTAAATTACAATGCTTAAATTTTTGTCTTTTCAAAATTAACATATTTTTACTCATTATTAAAGTAGAGAGTGATTTTTATTTTTGCTCATTCAATTTGGTGATATGCAAGAATTCCAAACTAGGCTAGTTCAACATGAAGAAAGCATCATTGGACTTTCCTTGATAATCACTTTACAAGTAAAAATTAATTTCCCTTTTACTAAAAATAGTCCTTTGTATGAATTTGTCAAACTTTATGAGTTTTTTTTATTTTTATCTAATTTTTTATCAATAATTTTATACTTGGTCTCATTTGTATCTTGTAATAAAACTTTGGTAATTCATAGAATTTTAAACTTCGTTTGATATAGGTAAAATTAAAGTTATTTGTCTCCCCTAATCAAACATAACAAATAAAAATTTCTTTGATTTATTTTTAAATATTTTATTTTCTATATTTTTATATGTCTCATGAGGTATTTTCATTCATAATAGTCTTGAGGATCAAGAAGGCTACTATCAATCTACTTTGTATCTTGGTCTATAATTTTTTTATGTAATTTATCTTTTTTCTCAATGTTTGCATTTTCATTTGGTTATTATTATGAAACTATAATTTTTCTCTTTTATAAATTTCGTATCTCTTTGTTTTTTATATTATATTTTTCATTCTGCCACATTTACATTTTTTAGAAATAATAGTTTATTAATATTTCTACTTATTTTGATTGGTAATTTATAACAGTTCTTCAAAGAGCAGAAATGGAGATTTGTTTTGTCTCAATTGGACTTCATTAAGTACTTATTGTTTGTAATTCATAAATTAAATAAAAATAAATAGTTTAAATTGTTTTTTTAATATTAAGTAAACATATATTAGAGTTGAAATAAGACAAATTAAAATTACATAGTGTAATCTGTTTGAGGTAATATAATACCACATAAGAGTAGATTTAGAGTTTCATAATAATATAACAAAATCTTATAGAAATACTTTAGGAAATGAGAAAATTTTATAAGAAAGTTTCCTTCCAAGATCTAGGAAGGCCTACCGAAACTCCAAAAAAAATATTTAAAAGTATAAATATTACTTAATTATTCAAACTTTTTTGAAAGAGTCAAATAACAAATGTTTGCACTCCATTAGAACACTTTTGGAATTATGAGAAATTGACAAAGAAAAGACTTAAATATTAAAAACTTATTATATTTATATTTAGTAAGTATATAGTGAAGGTGAAATTAAAGAAATTGAATAAATGTAACATAATCAAATCAAAGAGTTGTTAAGTTCAAATGAGAGGAGAATTAGAGTTTCATAGCAGTATAAGAAAATCAATGAAAATGATTTCCCAAAATGTGATGAATTGTATAAAAAAGTTATATTCCAAGATATTTCAGAGATAGATTGTCAAACCCATGATCATTAAATTACATAAAAACAAAATTTTCTTATAAAGCATGCCAAAACTTAGGAAATATGAAATTTTTTAAAAAATGAATATCAAATTGGATAAAGGTCAACAAAATGAGTCAAATAGTATTTTTTCAAGTCAATCAGACATCATTCAAAATTTCTATTAATAACAAAAAAAACTAAAAAAATATAATCAATACAATGAAGAGATGATAAGAAAGGAGATTTAGAGTGGTACAGGAAATTTCTCTTTTAAGGTTTTAAGAAGATCAAGTGTAACTTCCCCGATCATCAAATCAGCATGAATTGAAATATATAGTAAAACTTGTCAAACCAAGAAAATAAAATATTTAAAAAATGATAAAAAATATTAAATTCGATAAAGGTTTTATAGATGAGTGAAAAAGTTAGAATTAATGCAAATTATAAAAGAAATTAAACATAAATTGTAAAAAGTTATATTTGAATGTTATTAAAAATACTTATCAATGCTAAATTATGATAAATTTAAGCAGTGCTACATATCTAAATCATGAAAATGTAAAGAACACTTGAGAGGAGAATTAAAGTTTTATATTAACATTAATAAATCATACTCAAACATTACAAGACACGAGAAAATTTATAGGAAAGAGGAACTACAATATACTTGGTGCATCAAGTCTAACAACCTTGATCTTCAAATAAAGCATGAAAAAAAAATGTCGCATAATGTGTATAGAAACTTTTGAAATAAAAGAATTATTAATAAAAAATTGAATATTTAATTATCTAATCAATATTGTGATTAGTTCAATTAAGTTTGTGTCGTCTTTATAAGAGATCATTTGGTATTAAAACTAATTACTAAAATTATTTTTAAATATTAGGTAAATTTATATTAAAGATAAAATGAGGTAAATATAAAAAGTAAATACAAAGAAATCATAGGGACAAATTTCACAGAAGACAAGATTTAGAGTAACATTTTAGTGTCAAATAATGAAAGAAAATAGTTTAAAATTTGAGATAATATGTAATTAAAAGTTATATTCAAAGATATTAAAGAGATCAGGTATTACACCCCCAATCATCAAATTAAGTGCCAATAAAAACGAATGACAAAGCATGACAAAGCATAAGAAATTAAAAATTAAAAAACATAAAAGGAACATATCAAAGGATGAAGATCATAGATAAGAGTCCAGCAATATTTGTTTCATCTTAATCATACATTTTTGGGAATCTCATCAAATTACTAAAATATGTAGAAATAAAAACAAATTATGAATTAAAATATTAAATAAATATATTGAAACAAAAAATGTTGTAATTGAAGCAATATAATATAATTAAAACAACAAATTTAAAATATAAAATGATTATTTAATTCACTAAAGCTCATTTAGATGAGCCTAATGATATTTCTTTAATCTCAATTAGACCTTGTTTAGAACTATGATTAATTATCAATATAAATTGGAAAAAATAATAATAAATTGTTTTTTAATATTAAGTAAGTTTTTTTTAAAATTTTAATAAGATAAATTGAAGTAATGAAGTAAAGATAGTCAAAGAGATATATTGAACACATGAATTCACTCTTATAGATGCATAGCAATAGAACAAAATAGTTGTAAACATTTTTATGGAATGGGATAAACAGAATGAGAAAGCTCATTTCTTAGAATCTATGAAGATTGAGGGCAATAGCTTCGATAACCAAATCATGTCCAAAAAGAAAATAGCTTATAAAGTGTATAAAAGTTTTAGAAAAAACAATATTTAAGAAAATAAAAAAAATATTTAGTAACATATAACTCATTGAGATGAGTCTAATGATGTTTACTTTTTTCTCTGTTAGACCTCATTGGGAATTTCTAATAATTACCAAACAAAATAAAAAAATAAAATAATGATATTAACTAAATATGTTAATGTTAAAATTAGATATACTAAAGAAATGTAATATAAATAAATTGATGTAATGTATAGGCTAGATGAGATAACATTTAGTACTACATCATATTGTTACCTGAACAAAATGAAAAGTTTGAAGAAAATAACAAAAAATTTACAAAGATGTTTCTTTCCAAGTTTCAGAAGACATCCTGTTTAACATCTTCAATCATCAAATTGTTCACAAATAAAATATCTCTGAAAGCTTGCCAAAATAATAGAAAATAAAATATCCAAAAAAACTAAATATTTACTTAAATAAAGGTCATCGAGGTCAGTCTAATGACAGGTTTTTATCTTGAGCCAATCTCATTTGGAATTAGTAAAAATTACAAAAATTTAACAAATACAAATAATAATAATAGTAATTTATTAATTTAATATTAAATAAATTTATATTAAAGTTAAAATGAGCTATATCCAAATAATATAATTTAAAAAAATTTAATGAATGTAATGGTCACATGATAGGAGAATTAGAGTTATATAATAATATAACATAGTAAAAGAACATATAATAAATAAGATATATGACATAGGAATGTTACATTTCAAGATACTAAATAGATTAAGCATAAGATTATCAATTATCTAATCACATATGAACTAAAATGTCTCACAAAACACCACCAAATAATTTTTAAAAAATTAAAAAAGTAAAAAAATATGTATTTAATTGGTTTGAGCTTGCTAGGATGATTCCCTTTATATTTATAACATCTCTATCAAGCCTCATTTGGAATTACTGTAAGTTTCAAAATTAAATAAGAAAAAATATTAATAATGACTACTTTTATATTTGGAAAGTATATAACAAAGAATAAATGAAATATATTAAAGCAATGTAAAAACTTTTTTTTTTTTTTTACCTTCGGCTATATTAAAGCAATCCACAAAGACTGAGGGTTACCTGTCAAAAAAGCAATGTAAAAACTTAGAGCTATATATCAGCCACATGAGAGGACTGTTTAGTTTCATAGTAATTAAAAAAAAATAATAAAAACTTTGAAGAAGTGAAGTAAATTATGGAGGAAAGCTAGTTTTCGAGATACTAATGAGTTCAAGCTAACATCCTTAACCATCAAATCTTGGATCATTTGAAATTTCTTGTAATGCAAGTCAAATCACTAAACAAAACTTATTTTATTAAAAAAAAAGATATTTAATTAGAAAGAGCTCTTTAACATGACTGTTATGATATTTGATTCATTTTAAAATTAGAATTTCTATGAATTACAAAAATAAATAGCCATAAATAAGGTTAACATATCTTTTTAGTGTTAGCAAAATATGTATTAGAGAAAAAAATGAAATAAATGGAAGCAAGGTAATGTAATAAATGAAAGTAATTTAAAGGTAATGCAATAGTATATAGGGTGACATTATGATACAACTGAATAAATGAGGAAAGTTCTACTCCAAGATAACAAAGGAATCTAGCGTAATATCAATGATTATCTAATAAGGTATGAATTAATATTTCTTGCAAAGAAAACCTAAATCTTTGAAAAAAAAATGAATTAAAGTATGAAAAAAAATCTTAATAGGCTAGAGTTCATTAATACCAATCCAATCATTCTTCAGCTAGATCAAACCTCATTTTGAAATAATAAAAGGCACAAAAATAAATAAACTATGTGCAGAAATGTTTTTTTCAGTATGATGTACATATTATTAATACTAAACGAAAACATTGAAGCATTGTTATATAATAAAATTAGAGTGATTTAATTCTCACAAAAGAGAAAACTAAGAGTTTATAGTAGTATAAAAAAATTAAAACAAAAAAATTTGAAATACTTGATAAATTTCGTAGTAATGTTTTACTCTAAGATACTAAAGAGATCTAGGTAATAATCTTGATTATCAAATATGATACAAATTATTGTTTCTTATAGAGCATCCCAAACCACTAGAAAGTAAAAAAAATAAAAAAATGAAATAAATAAATATTTAGTTGGATAGAGCTAATCGAAATTTGTTTGAAGACATTTGCATCATTTTCATTGGTACTTACTTGAAATAACTATAAATCACAAAATAATAAAAGAACAATAATAAAAGTTTTTTATTTTAAAATTTACCAAATGTATATTAACTTTAGAATAAGTTAAATTTATCGATTGTGATATAAAAAATTTGGAGTGATGTATAGATCACTTGAGTGGAGAATTATATCTTCATAGTAGTATCACCAAATCAAAGCAAAAGAAATTATGGAAATGAGTAAAATTATAAAAGCAATTTGTCTTCCAAGATACACCATAAATTTCGTGTAGCATTCTTTGTCTTGAAATAAAATAAGACTTAAAAAATCTCGTAAAATATGCTTAAGTCATACAAAATAAAGTATTTTAAAATATAAAAATGAATATTTAATTTGTTAGAGCTCATCAATACAAGTCCAAAGATGTTTGTTTCTTCTCCACTGCATCTTGTCAACAAAAATTACGAATTATGAAAAAATAAAGATAAAGTCATAATAAATTATTTTTTTAATAATTTGTAAATATATATCAAGCTAAAATGAGACAAACTAAGGAAATATAATAAAATTAAAAATCTAAGTAATTTAAAAGTAACATAAGAGGAGATCTAGAGTTACATAATAATATAAACAAGTCAAACCTAAAAATTTGAAAAATGACAAATTATAAGAGAAAGTTGCATTCCAACAAACTAAGGTGATCAAGTATACTATCCTCTATCTTCAAAAAAATTATATTTCAAAATCATTCATGAAGAATGCTAGAGTCTTATAAAATAAATTATTCATAAAAAATTAAAATTGAATGCTTAGTTGAGAACTCGTCCAGGTGAGACCAATGACCCTTCAATACTAAGTAAACGTATTACATAATAAAATAAATTTAAATGAAACAATGTAATATAATAAAATTAAAACGACATAAAATTCACATGATAGGGTAATTAGAGTTTTATTTTAAAATAGCAAAATCAAAAAAAAATTTAAGAAGTGATAAATTATATGAGAAAGTTGCACACAAAGAAACTAAAGACATCTAATGTGATGTCTTTGATTGTTAAGCAAAATGCAATTCAAGATGTCTCACAAAATAGGGAAAGGCCTTAGGCAAAAATATTTCAAAATATAAAAATGATTATATAAATAGATAAAGTGCATCAAGATGTGTATAATAATTTTTGTTTCATCCCGATCAAACCTTGTCTAGAATTATTCGTAATTATCAAAGTAAAAAAATAATACAAATGATTTTTTAAGTACTTTGTAAATTTTTATTTAAGTTGAAATGAGTTCAATTGAAATAATATAACACAACAAAATAAAAAATATGTAAATGTCACATGAGAGATAGTTAGAATTACATAGTTATATAACCAAACAAAAGTAAAAAATTTGAAAAACAAGGTCAATTGTGTGGGAATGTTGCCTTCCAAGATGCCAAGTAGAACAAGTGCTGCATCTTTAATTATCAAATTAGGTATGAATCAAAATGTCTCACAAAGAATGATAAAATATGAGGAAAAAAATTTTTAAAAATATAAAAATGAATATTTAATTTGATTGAGCTTGTCTACATGAGTCAAATGATTTTTGTTTCATGTCAAAAAGAACTTGTTAAAATCACTACAAATTATATAAGTAAATAAGCATAAATTATAATAAATTATTATTTTTGTATTTAGCAAATGTACAATGATGCAGAAATTAGATAAATTAAAATAATGCAATATTATGACTTTAAGCTCATACAAAGGTCAAAAGTTATGAAACTTATAGTTTCACAATAAAATAAGCAAACCAAATTAAAAATTTGAAGAAATGAAGTAAATATTAACAGAATTCTACATGAATTTCACCATTGAAGTTCATGCTCTTAAAGAATATAATATTTGTTTAACTATTCAAGTTCATGCCTATATTTCTAATGTTTCGTGATTGAATGCTTCAAATATAGAATATTAAAATGAATTGTCTAAGCATACTACAAATAATGATGCTTTAAAATAAGGGAACAGTAATTTCACAAAATAAAATTCTATGCTTAAAGAAAACCTCTAAAACTTTAATCCAGTTGAAATAAGTATGCAAGTTCTAAAATCAAAGTATCCTACATCATTTTCTTATGTATCTACTTGTAAACATTTGGATGCACCTTCATATGTTACAACATTCAATCAAGTGAAAAAAATATTGTTTACCTAAATGATTAACAAGTTTTTAAACGAGCTTAATCTTACAACAATTTGGTAGAAAAACAATGTATGTTGGCATGATAATTATAGATTAAAAAAATCATATATACATCATAAGTTCCTTGTCTAAATCTAATAATCAAGTTCAACATAATAATGTATGTAATTATTGTTCTAAATTTTGACACCTTACATTTGATTGTCCAATTAAAAAATTGCATAAATCAAAAGCATAATAGATATGGTTGGATTCGTAAGGGAACCAATTTTGAAACTTGCTTTGCAAAATCACCACATCATCACCTTATTACTATTGATGCTTGGATTATCAAATTTTATGGTTATGTAGTTTTGTAACTATGTCTCTTTATTTTAGAACTTATGGAGGCATGTTTAGCTTTGTGAGTTTTTCTGACTCATTTGCAAAATGTTTGTAGACTTAAACTTATTTAGATTCAATTAGATTGTCAAATCATTCTAGACTTTAACATTAATTAATATTAATAATTTAGAAAATATTTGTCAATGATATGAGTTTTTTTTAATTTTCTTAGTTTTAATAGTAAATGTTACAAAATATAAAAACATTATTAAGTGTTAATAATTGGTAATAGGAATAGTGATTCTTATGTGAATATGTTTGCTCAATTAGAAGTTAGTGAATTAAAATACCAACTCACACAATCAAGTGAAAACCCTTTATGAAATAAAAGTTTAATTTATTTTATAGTGAAAAAGTAAACAAACTAGAGGTCGTCACAAGCCTAACAGTAATAATTGGAAAATGTGTGAAACATGTCAAAAGGAAAAGCATGCTAAATCCTTTTGTAAACATAAAAAGTTCCTAACCATCAGTCGATCTTTAAAGATAATTTATTTTTGACTTAAAATATTAAGTTTTAAAAAAACTTGGATTTATGGTTGGCATTAATTTTTTTCAAAATTTACTACAGTTAAATTTTACCAAAGTAAAAATTACTACATCATAAATTTTATTGAATTAATTAGAGAAATAGAACTATAAGATAATTTTCATTTAATAAATTATAAAATTGATATCTATATGATTATTATAAGGAAAGGAAAATATCAAATCAATTTATATCTTTCACATAGGAAAACATGTCAGAGTATTCAAAGGAAAGCAATAAACAATATCTATATTGGGATAACTTGCTTATTGTTTGAAATTTTTTTTACATTGATCTTTATTTTTTATTTAAATTAGTTATCTTGTTTTGAATCAAAAAGAGATAATTGGAAAGTTTTTTAATTATATTTGAAAATTTGATAAATAAGAAAATACATTTTGTATTTGATATGTTAATTAAAAAAATAATACATGAAAGAAATTTAATGCTTGTAAGGAGCTGTTGATGAACCTTATATTGAAAGATCAGAAGGTAAATTATACAAGAAATAATATAAAGAAGAAGCTAATCAACAACTACCTTATTTTTGGCAATACTGAAATCTATGGAAGTTAAACCAAGAGTTTCTACGTGAGTAATTGATAATAATACATTTGTATTTATCATAGAAACTATATTTATTGAAAAAGCTTCGAAAGGTTACAGGTTCATTAAAATAAACTAGAGAGAAATTAATTATAAGATTTGATTCTTATGCTTAGTGCTCAATAATTTTTTAGAACTAAATTTTTGCTAAAAATAAACAATATAAAAATGAACTATTGGAGACAAGACTAGACTTATTACTAAGGGTATAAAATAAAATTTATTTCTAGAAAAATCACAACAGTTTATCTTTATTTCAGATTATGTTGTTAGATGATAAATAGAAAAAGTGTACGTACCTTTAAAGTAACAATTAGCCTATATATTTGCAAAACTCTAATGGTATCCTTGAAATTGTATAAATTGTACCACCCTTTTGATGGTGTCAAAGTGGAGAATGATCATGGTTTAGAAAAAATTTAGATCACCACAAAGTGAGGGGAGCATTTTGTGGATGAGAGCATAAAGTGAGGGGGAGCATAAATATTTTATTTTTACTTGTCATATCATTTCTTTAATGTATGATTTTTCTTGTTATATTTTTATCTAATTATTTATGTCTTGCCATCATCAAAAGAGGGAGATTATTAGGTCACTCTTATGTTTTATGAGTCAAGCCATCAATATATAGCATTTTATTCTAAATGCTTTGTTTAGTGTGCAAAAGGATTACTTGAAAAAAATAAGGCATGCACTTTTTTTGTTGGTGAAATAATGTTCTTTAAAGCACATTATAGTGTTCAACAAGCTTCAAAGATTGTGCACATGTGCATCAACTTTGATAAGGTTTTCTTCTGCTATAAAATAGATTGTTAGCTTGTTGATTTTAAAACACTTCTTTCGTATCTATTTAACATTATATTTGAGCATCAATTTTGTCAATCTCTAGGATTTAGTAAATGAATAACATTCAATTTTTGAATCATACTTGTTCATTGGTTAAATATTATCCTTATAAAATTAATTGCTTCTTTGTTTGCTAAAAATTGATCAATTTAAAAAAAATAACTCTATATTTTTTTTCATAATTAAAATTTTAAAAATAAAAAAATTCTTACCACATCTTAACTTGTGCTCAAATGCATAGCTCATAGGTTGTGAAACCTGAGCGGGCACTCGGGATCCTTAGATTAGGAAATTGTTAAAACCAAATCGGGTCGAGCAATTCTATGTATTAGTTAATTCCTAAATCGAACGGGGTAAGGCATTGAATTGAATTTGGCTCCACTCAAACCAAGTATATATATGGATAGGGTTAGATGCATATAAACCAGTATGTTATTGGTACATCAAGGTGATTAAACCCTTAGAGAATATGGGGAAGCTAAAGTCAATTATGTACTTGATTTTCCTAGGTAATCCTTATAAACATCAAAGAATTTTCCTTTCCTACAATGTGGGAGTATGTGCCTTTTGCCTATTTACATCAAAAATTGGGAGTGCTAAGCGCCATTTGATCTTGCATTTTATTGATCGGATGGTGGGGGTTGTTTCTACCTTTAAACAATGATATTAATTTAACCAGCTATCAATTTGATGAGCAATTTTGGTGTTAACCACTTCATCTGCTATAACTAATTGATCCTTGCCTGACATCTGATGGCTGTGAACTAGCTTGACTTCATCAACCATCACTCAAAATTTGCAATTGTGTGGCTCAAAATAGTTTATTTTGAATCACATGGCTATGATCATTCCCAATTTTAACATTGATTAATAAAACAATCTATATCCTAACTTACTTGATTGAATGACCTAGTTCTATTATAGGTTGATCCAACTATCCAAAACTCATATGCCATTACAACGTTCAACCGAACGGTGGAGATCTCCTCTACACTAATCCATTACCTCGAATAAATTCCATTGATAAGACAGATAATTAGCTATTATATATGCCATTGCAATAATCGTTTTAAATTATTTTTTGAGTCATTTTAAAATTTTTTAAGGGCATTTGGATGCATATTTTATGAAAGCTTTTGGTTGGCTTTCAAATAACATTGATAAATTTTTTTCTATAAATACCTAACCATTGTAAAAGAAATGACTAATGATTTTGACAAATATTTTAACATCTGAAAGAAAGGCTGCATCACGCTCTACTGGCATAAATTCTTAAAATAGTACATACAACTTATAATTCCAAATTTTTTTTCATCTAAGCCTAAATCTTTTAAGCTTTATTTTTCTCAACTTTATAATTTGAAGCTCCGTATGTATTTTTACGTTCAACAATAAGTATAAGAAAATTTGTTCATTTTTACTAGAAATTTGTTTACATTTTATTTTTTTTCTTTTGGGTTAAACTACCCAGTATTTGTGAAAACCTATGTTGAATTTGATATCATAAAAAATTGAGTTGGTATTGAGTTCATAAAAGCCCATGTTATAGTTGGACCTACAAATACAAGTAGGTTAGAGGTGAATCATAGAAAAAAATAGCCAAGTAGGGTAAAGGTAAAGTGTGAGGAAAAACGACAAATTGCACTCTTTTATTAGTGGAGTTTTTCACGACATAAATTTGGGGTGGTCTTAGGACCTACTTTTATAAATTAATAGACATATAAACAAAAGTTTTGTACAAATATATCATTTTTTTTATAAATAATTTTTGAAAGTTACATGCAATTCGTAGTAGCAAAATTTATTTTAAAAGCCATAATTCTCCACTCTTATTGGATTCACACAATAGTTTTCACTTCACATTTGATCTCTTTATTATTGTAGAATGTTAATCATAAATTTTATCTTATTTTATTTATATTTTTAAATTGATTTGGTTAAAATTTTATGTAGAGAATATACTTTTCTCAATTACATGTCTAATATTTAGTTTTATTTTATTGTTTCATTTTATCATATTTCAAATTTAAAATATATAATATTTAAAATTAAAACAAAATTTTATTATTTTTTATTCTTATTAATTTTGTAATACATAGTAATTCCAAATAGGGTTCGATCGAGAAAAACAAACTTTGCTTGAACCATTTCAATAAACTCTATCAAGTTAAATATTCACTTTTATATTATTAGGTATCTTTTCTTATATATTTTTCAATACTTTATCAGACATTTTTATTACTAGTAATTTAATAATAAATGATGTTGGTCCCCTTAGAATCATGTAGTGTAGCTTTCTTATGCAATTTTTCTAATTCTTCAATTTTTTTTCTTTGAGGTAAAATTATTTTGCATATCATAATCCTCTTTTGAACATTACATCACTATGATTTTGCGTTATTATATTACTCCAATTTAACTCAATTTAGCTTTAATTAATATTTAGCTAATAAGAAATATCAATTTATTATTACTTTTGTCTTTCTACTTTGTTAATTTGTTCTAACTCGAAACGAATTCCAATAAAAATGAAACAAAATTTGTTGGACCAATTTGGACAAGCACTATCCATTTAAATATTTATTTTCATTTTATTCCTTATAATATATTTTTTGAGCCTAGCTTGAGGATCAGATGTCACACTCAAAAACCTTAAAATATTAGAATGATCTTTTCTTGTAAAATTTATCTCAATATTTCAAATCTTTTGTATTTTTTAAAACCAGTAAAAAAGTTTAATTCTCCACAAATGTGACATTTACTTTTCCTTCAATAGGTTATATAATAGTGCTTTAATTTATCTAATTTTAAGGTTAACATATATTTACTTTATACAAAAAAATAATTTATTGTTATCTTTGCTTATTTAGTTTACTAATTTGAAATGACTCCGAATGGGTTCTAATCATAAGGAAGAAAGCCATGGTTTGACTCATCTCGATGGGCTCTATCTAGTTATGTATATTAACTTTTATTTTTTGAAATACTTTATTCTCTAAAGTTTTCTCATGTGATCTTTACATCTTGTTGATTTGGTTATATTATATTACTTCAATTTACTCATTTTAACTTTGATATAGTTTTAATAAAATAATAATTTATTATTACTTATTTTTATTTGTTTTAAAAGTTTTTAGTAATTACAAATTAGGCTCGACTAAGAGGAAACAACTTTGTTGAACTAGACTTGATGACTTTTAAATAATTCTTTATATTTTTGGCATGCTTTAGTATATAGTATTATTTGCACCTGCTTAGAAGATAGAGGATGTTATTTTTTATCTCCATAGAATCTTAAAATGCAACTTTCCAAAATACTTTATCTCATTTTTTCAATTTTTTTGCTTTGATTATGTTATTTTACTATGTAAATATAAATCTACTCACATTTGACCTTTACTTATATTTAATAATTTTATATTAATCTAAGTTATCTCATCAAAGCTTTAATGATTTATTCTTTAAAATTATAATATTTTTTATTTAAGCATATTTATTTTTTTAATTCATAGTAAATCCAAATGACATCTAATCGTTATGAAACTATCTACATTGGACTCATCTCCACTAACTCAATGAAATTAAATATTTACTTTTATATTTTCAAATATTTTATTTTCTAAGCTCTAAGCATAGTTAAAGAAGCATTTCAATTTGTAGTTTCTTTGACAATCGAGGTGCTTTGCCTGATCTCCTTAGTCTTATAGAATGTAACTTTACCTTAAAATTTATTTAATTTCTTTAAATCTTTCATTTTGTTGTGGTTATGATACTATAAAACTCTTATCTCATTTCTCGTAACCTTTAAAAATAATATTTTATTATTTTTTATGCTTATTTTCTTTTGTAATTCATAGTATTTTCAAATGAGATCTCATAAAGGTGAAATTAATATCATCAAGCTCATCTCAATGAGTAATATTCAATTAAATATTCTTTCTTATAATTTTTTAGTTTTGTAATTTTTATGGTTTTTGCATGTTTTATGAGAAATTTTAAAATTTTCCTGGTTTGATGAATAATGATTTTGGCTTCATCTCATTAACATCTTTTAATGGAACATTCAATGTAATATATCTCATTTTATCAAATTTTTGCCTCGGAGTTGGTTATATTAAAATGTGAAAATAAATCCTATCTTCCATGCCATTTGCAGAATTTTTTATTAGTTATGTTATATTTCTTCACTTTATTTTATTATATTTTTAATATAGATTACTTAATATTAAAGTAGTTTTTTGTTATTAATTATTCCTGTTTTCTTTCATTATTTTACTAATTTTGAATTGAGGTTTGATTAAGATAAAGCAAACCTCATTGCACATGTCATAATGATCTATATATGGTTAAATATTCACTTTTTTATATTTTTTAAAATTTTATTTCTTATGATTTTTGTATTCTTTATTTGATATTTTGATTTATACCTAAATTAATGATCAAGAAGGTTACACTTAATCTCTTTTTATGTTGGAATGCAACTTTTTCATATATTTTATTTATGTTTTTTAAATGTTTTATTTTTTTTATTATGATGCTATTAACTTTAAGTCTTTTCTAGCACCCCTTTGCATAACCTTTACTTTTAAATATTATATTACCTTAATTTTTCTCATTTCTATTTGTATAAATATTTATCTAATATTAATACAATGATTTTTTTAATATTTGTGCATGTTTGCTTCACTAATTTGTATTAATTCTCATTGAAGTATGGTGGAGACTAAACAAAAATGATTAGACAAGCCTTAAAGACTACTATCTAGTTAAATATCAAATTTTTTATTTTTAAATATTTAATTTTCTATAATATTTGTACTACTTATAGCACATTTTGATTCATACTAATGTGTATGATCAATGTTATTACACAAAAATTCCTAAATCTCTTGCAATGCAATGTAGATATATAACTCTAAAGGTCCTCTTCTATGACAAATGCATTACTTTGATTTTCTAATATTAAAGTACTTCAACTTGTCCCATTTTATCTTTAACATATATTTATTAAATATTAAATAGATAATTAATTATTATTTATGCTTATTTATTTTGATAATTCGCAATATCTCCAATTGAGTTTTGATTGACACAAAAAATACATCATGTGATTGCACTTATCTACCTCTATTGAATTAAAAATTATTTTTATATTTTAAAATATTTTTATTTCTAAGATTTTAACATGTTTTTAAAAAAATGTTTTAATTCATGTCTAATTTGATTGTTGAATATCTTTCACTCACCTTTTTAATATCTTTAAATGAAAATTTCAAATAAAATTCATTTAATTTTTTCAAAATACATTGTTTCAAATTAGTTATATTATAATGTAACTCCAAATCTCCTTTCATGTAACCTTAACATTACTTTTATTTTTGAATAATATATTGCATCAATTTATATCTTTTCAATTTTAATATATATATTTAATATAAATTAAAAAAAAAATTTATTATTATTTTTTCTAATTTACTTTGGTAATTCATAATAGTTCCAAAAGAGGTCCATCAAATACAAAAAGGTCATTAGACTGAACTCTAAAGGTCAAACTAATTGAATATTTAATTTTATAATTTTCTTGACATATGTTATGAGATATTTTTATTTGTATTTAATGTGATGATTAAAAGTACTATATTCTATATTTTTATTATCTTGGAGTGCACATTTCTAGTAAAAGTTTCTAAATCTTTTCTCTTTTTGACCTAATCTTTGCTATCTAAAAGAATATTCATTTTTGTATTTTTTTTAATATTTCCTTTTCTAAGGTTTTTGTGGTGGTTTTAAGGGATTATATTTTTTACTTGAGTTGATAATTGATGATGCTACTGTAAATCTTCTTAGTATTAAGGAACACAATATTCTTGTGCAAGTTATCTCTATTGTGGAAATTATTGTCTTTAAATTGTATATATTACACTCTTACTCAATCTCTGCTTATATGACCATTGCATTAGTTTGATTTGCATATATTAAATTACTTCTATTTATTTCATTTTACTTTCAAATATATTTATTAAATATAAAATTATTATTTGTTATCATTTTTACTTATTTAAATTAGTAAATAGTAATAATTCTAAGGAAAGTGTGATTTAATAGAACTAACACCATAAAACTCTTCTCGACTAGCTTTATCTAATAAAATGTTTAGTTTTATAGTTTCAAAACTATTTACTAAGGTTTTGCACATTTTATGAAATATATCTATTCATATCATAATTGATGACTAATGATGTTCCATTTGATCTACTTAGTATTTTTTAATGTATCTCTTCCTATCTCATTCTTTAATTATTTTTAATTTTGTTTGGAAATTTTGCTATTATACTATACCTATTTTCTTGTTTGACATTTACATAACTTTCACTTTGTTATATTAAATATCTACAATTTGTCTAATTTTTGTTTTAATAAATGTTTACTTAATATTAAAATAATAATTTATTATTATTTATGCTTTCTTAATTTTTTAAATTCTAAATAATTCCAAATGATGTTTAATCAAGGTGAAACAAATGTCGTTGGACTCTTCTTGATATGTTTTATCTAATTAAACATATATTACTTTATTTTTCAACATATTTTACTTTCTAGTCTTTTTGCATTCTTTACAAGATGATTTGATTTGTACGATATTACATAATCGATGATGTGACCCTCAAAATACTTTATATGACATTACATAAACAGATATCACACTCACTCTTCTTAGTATCATAAATGCAAATTTTCAATTCAATTTGTTCTATTTTTCAAATTTCCTATTCAATTTTTAATTTATTAATGTGTGGTAATTCTGAACAAGATCCAATGGCAACGAAACAAATATCGTTTGATTGATCTCACTGAGCTCCACGAAATTTAAAATTTACTTTTATTACACTTGATCATCATAGTATGTGTGAATTAATTTTTCCCATATAGGATATAGTAAGTGTTCAAAAAGTTTTCTTTTATTTGGTTATATTATGATCAAACTATAATTCTCCTCTCTTTTGAGCTCTACATCATTTCGATTTAGTTATGTTATATCAATTAAATTTACCTAACATCATTCATAATAAATATTTACATGTTATTAAGTTCAAAATTTAATATTTATTTTCTTATTATTATGATAATTCACATTAAGTCCAATGGATGACCAATAAAGATGAAACAAATGTCAATGGACTCATGTCAAATCTTTTTCTTATTAAATATTATTTATAGAATTTTAAATATTTTATTTTTCATAGTCTTTTAATTCTTTATGAGATATTTTGTTTCATACTTAATTTTGCAATTGAGGATCATACAGTTGATGACCTTAATATCTTGGTATGTTGCTATCCTATAGAATTTTTCCCACTTTTGAAATTTCTCACTTTGATTTGGTTATCTTTTGTGTAATTCTAAATATCCTCACATGTGAACTTTATGTCATTTTTTCTTTGAAATATTACAATACTTCAATTTTTTTCAATTATGCATTACTATAGTTTCGTAGAATGTTAAGGTGATAACAAATTATTTCATGTACCTATTTACTTTGTAATTTGATTTTATTCTTAATGGCTCCAATCGTGTAAAAACAAACGTCATTTGGCTCATTTTGATGAGGTCTACCAAATTAAACATCGATTCCTCTCTTCTAAATATTTAATTTTCTAGTATTGTTGCATTGCTTATGATATATTTTGATTCATACCTAATATGATAGTCGAGGTTATTGAATTTAATCTCTTTAGTATCCTAGAATGTAAATTTTATTTACTTTGATTTAGATATGTTACAATGAAACTCGAATGACCCTATCATATTACCATTACAATGCCTTTATTTTGTTGTATTATATTACTTCAATTTATCTTATTTTGTTAATTAACATAAATTCTAAACTGTGCTTTCAATAGGAAACAAATATTTTTGGTGTCCTGTTAAATATCTCCATCTAATTAATTATTAATTATTACTTTTTAAAAATATTTTTTCTATGGCTTGGTCATGCTTTACATGATAGTTTGATTCATACAAATTTGATGATCGAGGATGTTCTGCTTGATCTCCGTTGTTTCAATTAATTAAACTTTCTCTTATAATTTATCTTGATTTTTCAAATTTTTATCTTTCGTTTATATCACTATGTAATTATGAACCTCCTCTAATGCGACTTTTACATTTCTTTATTTTTGTTATATCATATTGCTTCAATTTATCTAATTTTGGGCTTGCTAAATATATGTTTTACATTAAAAACAATAATATATTATTATTAATACTAATTTATTTTATAATTTGTAGTAATTTTAATTGACATTTCATTGAGGCAAAATTGAAGTTACTTAACTATATTAAATAGCATTATCATATTAAATAATATTTTTCTATTTTTAATAATTTAATTTATTATATTTTTTTATAACTTATGACACATTTTAATTTATAACATATTTGAAAATAGGGGATGTTGCACAACACCTCCTTAGTACCTTGCAATGTTACTTTGCCATTCAATTTATATGATTTCATCAAATAGTTTTTTTTTTGATATCACTATGTATCTCAAAAATCTTCTAGTACCTATCCTTTACATCACTTTTATTATTTTCTAATATATTTCTTTAAATTATCACATTTAAGATTTAAAATATATTTACTTAATGTCAAAATAATCATTTATCATTATTCATTCTTATTTATTCTCGTATCTCACAATAATTTGAAAACAAAGTCAAACTCAAATTAAACAAATATTGTTGAACACGTCTAGATGATGGCCTCAATCTAACGAATCATTCATTCCTCTTTTTCTTAATATTTTTCTCTATGATTTTTGCAAGCATTACAAGATATTTTCATTAATATGATATTTTTAATTGAGGAAAAAACGCTTTATCTCATTATTATCATGCAATACAACTTTCTAATACAACTTATCTCAATTTATTAAAACTTTTCTTCGATTTGGTTATATTGCAATTTAATCAAAATCTTGTCCTTTTTTATTAGTAATATACATTTTCTTCATCTTTAAAATAATATGTTTTAATATTTATTCAAATTTAATGTTCTAATTAGCAATACTTTCAAATAAATTCTGATTTAGATGAAATAAATGTCGTAGGACTAGTATAAATGTGCTCTACCAAATTAAATTTTTATTTTTTAGGTTTTAAAGCTTTTTTCTTTTATTAGTTTTAAAATGTTTTACTATTCTTTTTTATTTATACCTAGTTTCATAATCAGGATGTAATACTTGATCTCATTAGTATTTTAGAATACAATTTTCTTACCCAGTTTATATCATTCACCAAATAATTCATTTTCATTTGGTCATATCACTATATATCTCTAATTTACATCTCCTATTATCTTTGCAATATTATGATTTGATTGTAATACATTACATTATTTTATCATATATTGGCTTTAATATATATTTTGTTTTTAATAAAAAAAATTTATTTTTGTAAATACTTGTTTATTTTTGTATCTCATTGTAATTCTAAAGGAGGTCTCATCAAGACGAAAAAAAAGTTGTTGCTCTCTATTTCATAACTATAAACATTTAAATATTAATTTTTTAAATTTTAAATATTTCATTTTCAATTGCTTTTAATACTTAAGAGACATTTTAAACTGCACCTTATGTGATGATCAAGGATTTTATCTAATATAACCATAGTTTCTTGGAATGTAACTTTCATATATAATTAATCTTATATCTTTAAATATTATGATTTGCTTTTGAAAAATTGCCACATGTTAATAAATATTTTATTATGGTCCTTTTAGTAAGTAATGATATTGTTAGATTACATTATTTCAATTTGTCTTACTTTAACTTTAATATATATATTTACTTAATATTAACAACATTGTAATTTTTTTTGTTATTTAACGTTGTAGTTTATAATAATTCAAAATGAGGTATGATAGCAAAGAAACTAACATAATTAGACTCTTTTAAACAACTTTTATCCAATTAAATATTCTTTTTTATATTATAAAATATTTTCTTTTTTGATGTTTTTACAAGGTTTATATGACATTTTGATTCGTGCCTAACTTAACAATCGATGACGTTTTATTTGATCCCCTACATATCTTGAAAAGCAAATTTCCCATTTTATTTATCTTATTTCTTGAAATTATTAACTTTGATTTACTTTTATTAATATGCAACTCAATATCACTTTTGTGTGACATTTATAAAATTTTATTTTGTTATATTTTATAACTTATATTTATGTAATTTAAACTTTTAATGTATACTTCATGTTAAAATAAAATTATTGTTATTTACAGTCTTTTACTTTGAATTTGCAGTTATTTTGAAGGTAGACCAACTGGGATGAACTAAATCGCATTAGAATATTCTAAATCTATGCTACCTTATTAAATATTCATTTCTATTTTTTAAAATATTTTTTTCTAAATCTTTGACATGGTTAATGCCAATTTTTTATTTCTACAATTTTTTATTACAATGTATATTACACTTGATCTTCTTAATTTCTTTGAATGGAACTTTCCACTATAATTCATGTCATTTTGTTGAAGTTTTTCCTTTGATTTTGTTATATCGCTATATAGTTGTAGTCCCTTCCCATCTAAACTTTACATCACTTTGCTTTGGATATATTAATTTACTGAAACTAATCTCATTTCAAATTTATTGTGAATTTCTTTTATATTAAAATAATAATATAATATTATTTATGCTTATTTACTTTGATACTTTGTAGTTTTAGCTAATTTGATCTGATTAAGAAGAAATAAACATTACTAAATTTATCTTGTCAAGCTTTATATAGTAAAATTTTCAAATTTATTTTTTTTATGTAACATATTTTTTAATAGTTTTGGCAAGTTTTATGACACATTGTTTTCATACTTTATTTGAGGAATGAGGATATTACATGAAATATCAATAATATCTCAGAGTGTAACTTAATGTACAACTTATGTTATTGTTTGCATATATTACTACGCAACTAAAAAATCTCATGTCATATAACATTTATGACACTTTTATTTTTTTAATACTACATTCTTTATTTTTTCTCATTTATGCTTTAATAAAAGTTTACCTAATGTTCAAATAGTAATTGTTTTTATTATAATAGCTTATTTATTTTGTTAATTTCCTAAAATTTCAATTGACATCAAATTATGAGAAAAAAATTCATTCAATCAATCTTAAAGATTTATATCCTACAAAATATTAATTTCTATATTTTTTAATTTTTTAAATTTTTTAAGATTTTGGTAAGATTTATGAGATATTTTTTTCATAACTTATTTGATGGTCAAGATCATTACAATTGATCCCTTAATATCTCATAATAAAACTTTCTAATTGATTTAATCTCATTTTATCAAATATTTTTCTTTTAATTGGTTATGTTATTTTGTGACTCCAATTTTTCTCTCCTATGCTCTTTTATTGTTTTAATTCAAAAGAAGGTTGGGTTGAAAGGAAAAAATATAATTTGACTGCTCTCAAAGGATTTGGCTCTCTTTGTGATCCATTTTCAATGGTACCTAATTTGACAATTAAGGATGCTACCCTCAATCTCTTTATTTTGTTGGTGTGTAACTTTCTCGTATTAGTTAATTCATTTCTTCAAATTTTTTTCATTGATTTGGTTTTATTACTAAGAAAGACTGATTCATTTTTACTATTACCATTACAATGCTTTGATTTTTTTATTTTACATTATTTTAAATTATCCTATTTTAGATTCAATATAATTTTATAAATACATAAATGATAATTTATAATGATTTATTCTTATTTTTCTTTGGGGGCTCGTAGTAATTCCGAACGAGGTCTAATCGTGGCAAAACAAATGTCATTCCTCCTCTGTTGACAATCTCCATCCAATGAAACATTAGTTATTATATTTTTGAGAAATTATTTTTCTATTATTTTTGTAAGCTTTATGATATAATTCAATTCGTACCTCTTTTGATGATCCGTTTTGTTACTGTCAATGGCCTCATTATCATGGAGTTCAACTTCATTGTATAAGTTTTCTCATTTCTTCTATTTTTTCACTTTAATTTATTTAAGCATAACATTTATTCAATTTATCTTATTTTGGATTTAATATATATTTAGTTAATACTAAAATAAATAATTTATTAAAAGTTAGGCTTATTTTCTTTTCTAATTCGTAGAATTTATGAATGAGATCCATTTAAGATGAAACAAATGTCATTATGCTTTTCTTAATGATTACTATCCTACTGAGCACTATTTTTATAATTCTAAATATATATTCTATTATTTTTTTAAGCTTTATGTTACCTTTTGATTCAAATCTAACCTAGCGACCAAGAATCTTACAGTCGATCACCTTAGTTACAGCGAATGAAATTTTCCGATGCATTTTATCTAATTTACAAAAAAAATTTTATTTTTCATAGGTTTTATTACTATATAACTCTAAATCTCCTCTCATGTGACTTTTGTAGTATTTCAATTTGGTTATGTTACATTACATTAATTTATTTTATTTTCTTATTAACATTTATTTATTCAATATTAAAATAATAATTTATTATAACTAATTTTTGTTTAATTTTTTATTTGGACTTAGACACACATGTTATATCCAATAAAATAATACTTTTGTATTTGTGGATAATTTTTTTATGGTTTTTAGAGCCATTATGGGCAATTCTACTCATACCAATTTTGATGATTGGGGATTAAGCAATTGATCACTTATCTTTGAGTGCAAATTTCCAACATAAATTATCTCATTTCGCTTAATATTTTCTTTGATTTTGTTGTATTTCTATAGAGCTCTAATTCTCCACATTTGTATCCTTTACATCACTTTGATTTGGTTATATTATATTTTCTAAATTTGTGTTATTTTGTGTATCAAATATATTTACTTTTAGCTGTAAATTAATATAACTATCATTATTTACTTTGGTCAAACTGATGTTAATCAAATATTGTTGGAGTCATCCTATCAACCTCTGTCAAACTAAATATTGATTTCTATTTATAAATTATTTTATTTTCTTGTGTTTTGGATGGCATTACCAAACATATCAATATGTACTAGCTTTTTTGGTCAATTAGTTTATAGTCGATCTCCTTATTACAAAATTGTAATTCTTATCTTTTATAACCATTATAATGGTTCGATTAGGTTATATTTCATTCCCTTAGTTTAACTATTTTCCACTTCAACATATATCCCCATAAAATAAAAATAATATCTTATTACTATTATTCTAATTTAATTCATAATTCGTAAAAATTAGAAATAAGGTGTAATGAAGAAAATACAAAAGACATTAAATTCAGCTCCAAAAGCTCTATCCAATTGAAATTTCTTTTTTAGATTTTTCAATTTGTGCCAGTTTTGATGATGTAGGATTCTACCCTACAGATGATTATTATCTTGGAATGATTCTTTCTCATACTAGTTATCTAGTTTCTTCAAATTACTTGCCTTGATTTGGTTGTATTACTATGTAAATTTAATTCTCTTCTTTTATGACCATTACAATGCTTTTATTTAGGAAATTACATTACATAAATTTATCTTATTAAATTATTTATTATTGTTTATGCTCATTTATATTCGCAATCGGTAGTATTCCGAATGAGGTTCATTCGAGACATAACAAACCCTGTTCAACTCAACCACCAATGTCAAATTAAATATTAATTTTTTTATTATTTGGTTATTTTTTCCTAATATTTTGTAATGTTTGTTTAGTCATTTTGTTTAATACATGGATTAATGATTTAGGTTGTTACATGCAATCTCTGTAGTGTCTTGGAATGCAACTGTCCAATAAACTTTAACTCATTTTTTTAAAATTTTTCCATTCTTTTGGGAATAATATGTTATCTTAATTTATCTTATTTAACATTTAGCAAATATGTGTTGTGTAACAAAATAATGACTTATTATTATTTATGCTTATTAACTTTGGTGATTGACAACATTTCTGAAGGTGCTTTGTTAAAGATGAAACAAACGACGTTCCGCTCATCTTCAGGTGTTCAAGCCAATTATATATTTACTTTTATTTTTTTAGATATTTTATTTTCTATGATTTTTTCTTGTCATATGAATCATTTTGATTCAAAATTCATTTGATAGTCAACGATGTTATGTTCAATTCCCTAAGTATCTTGCAATAAAACTTTCCAATTAAATATTTTAATTTCTTGAATTCTTTTGTTTTCATTTACTCTTGGTTATATTACATTTTGTCAATATAACTTACTTCATTTTTTATATTTATTTACCTAAAATTAAAACTATAAATAATTATTTTTCTGCTTATTTAATTTGGTCGTTTGAACTTTTCCCAATTGAAGTTCAATTGAGATGAAATAAATGTTGTTTTACTAATCTTGATGAGCTCTACACTAGCAAATGTTTCATTACTTTTTTAAAATGTTAATATTCTAAGCTTTTCACATGCTTTGTAAGATATTTTTTTTATGCTTGAGTTGATGAAAGAAAACATTACACTCAATCTTCATATTATCTTGGAATGCAACTTTCATTTATAATTTATCTGATTTATTTAAAGTTTCATCATTAATTTGTTTGTATTACTCTGTAACTAAAAATCTCCTCATGTGACATTTATAGTGCTTCAATTTAGTTATATTTCATTTTTTAAATGGAATCATTTGACCTTATATATATATATATATATATATATATATACACATTAAATAAAATATATATATATATATATATATATATATATATATATATACACATTATATTAATAAAATAAATTCTCATTATTTAAGCATATTTCATTAAATTATTTATATTTTTTCCAAACATGGCCTCATCAAGAAAAACTATCTTCGGACTTGTCTCAACTAGCTCTATCTAATTAAGTAATTATTTTTTATATTTTTAAATAGTTTTTAATATTTTAACAAGCTTAGAGAAATGTTATGCCTTGTTTCAATTTTGTAATAAATTATGGTACACTTGATCATTTCAATATCTTTGAATGAACCTTTAGAGTAAAATTTACCCGATTTCTCCAAATGTTTTCGTTTCATTTCTTAATATTAAAATGGAACAACAATTCCTCACTCATGTGACCTTTAAATTGCTTTAATTTTGTAATAGTGCAATGCTTCAATTTATCTTATTTTAGGTTTAACTTATATCTAAACTAATTTAAAGTAATAATTTATTATTTTTTCAATCAAATATAGTAATTTGAAGTAATTTCAAATGAGTTCCAATTTATAAGAAAGAAGCAATACTTGAGTCATTTAGATAAGCATTATCGAATTAGATATTAATTTCAACATTTTTCTAATATTACATTTTTTAGTGTTTTAGAGTTTTTTTCTATGTATTTTGATTCACACTTCATTTGATGATCAAGGATATTACACATCCACACTGTAATATCTTTGAATGAAAATTACTTATACAGTTTATCACATTTCTTTAAATTTCCACTTTGATTTTGTTATGTTAATATGGAAGCTAAATTATGCTCTTCTATAACCTTTATATTACTTATTTTAGGTGTATTATTTTGCATAACTTTGTTGCTTTGTTTTCTTTAAAATACATATATCTAATAATTTTTAAAGTAATAATTTACTATTTACTACTTATTTACTTATTTAATTTATTGTAATTCAAAATAGATCCAATTGGGATTAAACGAAGATTGTGGAAACATCTTGACCATCTATTAATAATTAAATATTATTTTTTATCTTTTAGAAATTTTATTTTCTCAGTTGTTGGCACTCATGTTGGGCCATATTGATTTGTGCTTGCATTGTTGATCGAAGATTTTACACCTGATCTCCTACATGGAAAACTATAATTCTCAACTTGTGTAACCATTATATTACTTTGCTTAAATTATATTAAATAATTTTTAATTTATCTCATTTTTGCTTTAATATATAATTACTTAAATTTAAAATAATAATTTATTATTATACATATTTAATTTTGTAATTTGTAATAATTCAAAATAAGTTCTAATCGAGATGATTGAAATGTCTTTGAATTAGGCTCGAGCAGTTTTATCTAATTAAATATTCATTTAAACTCTTTCAAAAGCTTTATTTTTATGATTTTCACACATTTTAGGGAATATTTTGATTTGTACATGAGCTAAAAATAACTATTTGATTTTTTTTTAATTATTTTTCACTTCAAGATTCATAAAAGTTCTGAAATTGGTTTGATCAAGGCATAGAAAAGTTATTAAAATCTTCTCAATGAGTTTTAACAATTAAACATTCATTTTTTTCTATTTTCAAATATAGTTCCTCTAATAGTTTTGCATGGTTGAAAAAACATTTTTATTCGTACCTAACTTAATGGTAAGAAATGGTGCACTTGATCTTCTTATTATTAAAGAATGCAACTTTCTCATAAATGTTAACTAATTTCATGAATTGTTTCTCGTTGATTTTCTTATATTACTTTATTTCAATTTGTCATATTTTATCTTTTGTACATGCTTACTTAATATTAACATGATAGGTTATTATTTTTTCTTATTTACTATTATGATTCGTACTAATTCTAAATTTAGTCTGATGAAGACAAAGAAAATATCATTTCAGTCATGACAATGATAAATGTTGAATAAAATATGAATTTTCCTTTATTTTTAAATATATTTAACTTTTATGGCTTTTTTGTTCATTATAAGAATTTTTTATTCATGCCTTATTTTGTTATTGGTGTTATTACACTCAATCTCTTTAGTACCTTGGAATATAATTTGCAATTGTAATTTTTCCTTTCTTAAAGTGTTTTACTTTAAATTTCCTTTGATATTATGTAAGCCTAAATATACTCTCATATGACATTAGAACACTTTGCTTTTGCTAATATTAGTTTTATTTAGTTCATTTTTGATATACATTTACATAACCTTAAAAAAATAATTTGTCATTATTTAACCTTATTGAATTTTATAATTCATGTAAATTATGAAGAAAGTCTAATTTAGTAAAAAAAAACCTATTTTACTTATGTTGATGTTCTCCATTCAATTAAATATTTCATTCTATATTTTGCAATTTTTATTTTTAAGGTTTTTGGCCTTACTTTAGTTGAAATTATGATTCATATATGATTTGGTGAAATAAATTGTTATTATTGTTCTCATAAGAATTTTATAATCTCATATAACTTATGTAACTTCTTCAAAGATTTTACTTTGATTTGGTAACATTACTTTGTCGTATGACCATTACCTAACTTTGTTTAAGTTATATTAAATTATTCCAATTTATATCATTTCATTTTTAATTTTTTTCTACATATTATTAAAATAGTAATTTATTTTTATTTATGACTATTTGTTTTGGTAATTATAGCAATTTCAAATAAGGGCTGGTTGAGATGAAATAATCATCATTGGGCATGTCTTAATGTGCTCATTCAATTAGATAATTTTTTTAGTTTTTTAACCATTTTGTTTTCTAACATTTTTTTATTTTGATTTTTATTTGTTTTAAACATTAAGGTTATTACCCTTGAGCATGTTATTTTTTTTAAAGAATCTTTTCTATAACATTTATCTCATTATTTAAACTTTTTACTTTAAGTTGGTGGAACTATAATGAAAAAATAATGGTCCTCTTGTGTGACCTTTATATCACTTTTATTTGTTGTGCTATATTTCTTAAATTTATCTTATTTTACCTAGAATATATATTTTTTACTACTAAGATAATTCTTTAATACCTCTACACTAACAATAACTCCAAATGATACACTCAATAAAACATAAACATCATTGGACACATCGCGATAAACTCTATGCTATTAAATATTCATTTCTATTGCTTAAAATATTTTATTTTTAAATATTTTTGTAGGATTTACAAGGCAATTTTGTTTGAATGGTATTTGATGATCGATAATGGTGCACTCGATTCCATTGACTTGTTGGTGCACAACTTTCTCATGTAATATATCACTATTGCTAAAATTTCTCTTGTGATATTATAATAAAACTCAAAATCTTTATTTATGAGACCTTCACCTAATTCTTATTTTGTTATATGACATTGTTATAGCTTATCTAATTTTAACTTTTTTATTTATTTACTAAATATTTAAATAATAACTTATTATTATTTCAGAATATTTTCTAATTTAATTTTCAATATTTTAAAATAAGTTCATGTTGAGGTAAAAAACAACGTTTGACTCATCTCATTGGCTTCTGTACTTTAATTAAAAATTCATTTTTATATTTCAAAATATTGTTTCATTATTCTTGTATGCTTTACGAGATATTTTTAATCATACCACATCTAATAATCAATGATGATACACTAGAAATTTTGGAATGTAGATTTTGCATATAATTTAAATTATTTCTACGAAGTTTTCTCCTTTGATTTTCTTGTATTATAATGTAACTTGATTTTTTTATATTACATTACTTCGATTTGATTATATTATATTACTTTAATTTTATTTTATTTATTTCATTTCAATATATTTAATTAATATTAAAATAATAGATTATGATTTGTATGCCTATTTACTTTAGTCATATGGTAGTTTTAAATGAGTTCCTACAATGACCAAAAAATTGGTAAACCCACAATACGCTCTATCTAATTAAAAGTTCATTTTTTTTAATTTTGGATGTTTTATTTTCTAGAATTTTGTCATTCTTGAATTGACATTTGAGTATATTATACTCAATCTATTTTGTATCTTGGAATGCGACTTTCTATTAATATTTATCTCATTTATCAATATTTTTTTCATTGATTTTGCTCTATCACTACACATATCCTCTTTTTTATATTACTTATTTTCAATTTATCTAATTTAAACATTAATATTTATTTATTGAATGTTTAAAAAAATTTATTAATTTTTATGTTTTTTATTATGTAATTAACAAAAATTCCAAATGAGGTCCAAATTTCAATGAAATAAACTTCGTTGGACCTTTCTCAATGAGCTCTATCAAATATAAAATTCAATTATATATTTTTAAATATTTTATTTTAAAGTAATTTTGTATATGTTATAAGATATTTATGTCATACCTAGTATTGTGATCAATAAGTTATAGATAAACTCTTAAGTATCTTAGAAGTTAACTTTCCCAAATAATTTATTGCAATTCTTAAAACTTTTCTGTTTGATTTGGTAAGATTACTATGAAGCTCTATATCTCCTCTTATGTGACATTTATTTCACTCTGACTTGGTTCTGTTATATGGATTCAATTTATGTCATTTCTACTTTAATATATAAATTTAGTTGCAATTAAAAAATTTTTCATTATTTGTCCTTAATCAATTTTTTGTTTAGTATTTTTTTCTCAAGAAAGTTTTTTAAGGATAGAATAATGTCATTGAAATTATCTTGACAAGCCTTATAAAATTAGGTGTTCTTTTAGAAATTTTAAAATATTTTATTTTCTTTGGCTTTGTACCATTTATCGAGATGTTCTGATATTTGTTATATTTGTTGATTGAGGAAGTAACTCTAGATGTCTTTAGTATCTTTTAAAGCAATTTGCTTATAATGTGAGTCATTTCTTTGAATTTTTCCTTTCTCTTTGCTTACATTTCCTAGTAACCTTTATTGGCATAGTTTAGGTTTTATTAGATTTATTCAATTTATTTCAAGTCATCCTTAAAAAATATTTACTCAATATTAAGGTATTAATTTATTATTGTTTATACTTACTTATAATAGTAATTTTTGGTAATTCAAAATGTGTTCAAATTGATTTGAAGAAAAGATTGTTGGACTCATCTCAACATGCTCTATCAAAAATTAAGTATTTAGTTTGTTATTTTCAAATATTGTGACTTATATTTTTTTTGTTTTAGGAAATATTTTAAATTGTGCTCAATTTAACGATAGAGGATGTTAGACTTGGTCTTCTTCGTATACTGAAATGAAAATTCCTATATAATTTATCTCATTTTTTTCAAGTTTTTCTTTTTCATTCGTTTAAAATAATTTGTGTCTATAAATCTCATCTAAATATTATATTATATTGCTTCAATTAATATAATTTTAGCTTATATATATATACTTAATATTAAAAATAAACGTTTTATTATTTATGTTTATTTAATTTTCTAATTTATAACAATTTCAAATGATATCCAATTGAGATGAAGCCAATATCTTTAGACACATCTTAATAAGCTTAATTTATAACAATTTCTCTTGTGACCATTACATTGCTTTGATTCTGTTATGTTATATTCGTTAAATATTTTTCATTTTAGGTTTATTTTATGTACACTTATTATTAAAACAACAACTTATTATTACTTATTGATATTTAGTTTTGAAATTAATTGTTATTAAAAACAAGGTCTGATGGAGAGAAAGCAAAATTCATTGGACTACTATTGATGTCCTCTACACAATTATATATGCCATTTTAAAGTTGTTCAGAATGTTTTACATGACCTTTTGATTTTTCTTCTTTTGATTGTAAAGGATATTACCAACAAACTACTTTGTATCTCAAAATGAAAGTTTAGCTTAATTTGTTATTTCTTTGAATTTTTTGCAATGATTTTTTAATATTGCTATGTAACTCAATATTTGTTCACATATGAATCACTTTTGTTTGGCTATATTCCAATGCTTTAATTTATCTCATTTTAGCTTTTACATAAATTTTCTCAACATTAAATAATAATTTATTTTTATTTATGCTTATTTTTTTATAATTTATAACAATTCAAAAAAACAAAATTTAAATGAAATAAATATTTTTGGCCACATCTCGATGTGTTATAGCCAATTATTATTTATTTTTATATTGTATTATATTTTATAATTTTACTATTTTAGGATGCTTTATAAGACATTTTGATTTAGATCATGTTTAATGATTGAAGATATTATACTCGACCACCTTAGTATCTTGGAATGCAACTTTCTCATTCCATTTGTCTCATTTCTTTAACTTTATTCTTTGATTTGGTTATATCATTATGTAACACTAAATCTTCTCTCGCTTGACCTTTGCATTAGTTTTATCTTATTATATTATATTGCTTCAAAAAATCTCATTTATGCCCTAATACATATATAATTAATATTATAAAAATAATTTATTGTTCTTTTTATTGATATAATTTATAATTCATAGTAATTGTAAATGAGGTCCAATAAGGAAAAAAATAAACATCGTTAAACTGATATGGATCCAATCCAACATATTAAATATTACTTTTTTCTTATAATTATTTTTATTTTCTTATGTTTTTCACACTTAATTATGAAAATTTCAATTTTTATCTAAATTGTTGATTATGAACTTCATATTCAATCGACTCGATGAACTCCATGCAATTATATATCCATTTCTTTATTTATAGATATTTATTTTTCTATTGTTTTTGTACACTTCCTAAAGCATTTTGATTCATACTTATTTAGATATAAAGTTGCTAAACACAATCAACCTAATATCGTGGAATATAATTTTCTTGTTCAATATACATTGTTTATATAACTTTACTGCTTTGATTTGTTCGTATTATTATGCATCTCTAAATATCATTGTCTGTGATAGTTACCATACTTTGGTTTTTTTATGTTACAATGCTATAACTTATCTCGTTATTAGATTATTATATATTTAGTTTATATAAAAAATAAGTATCTATTATTATTTATGCTTTTTTATTTTAATAATTCATAGTAATTCAAAAGAAGGATTAATTGAGAAGAAACATGTGTCCTTAGACTCATCTTGAAGTGCTTTATCATATTGAAAATTCCTTTTTACATTTTTAGATTTTTGAATTTTTAGCATTTTAACATGTTTTAGCAGACTTTTTGAATTATACCTACATGGTGATAAGGTTGTTAACATGTTCTCCTTTGCATCATGAAATGTAACATTTTCATGCAATTTGACTCATTTCATCAAATGTTTTTCTTGAATTTCATTATAATAATCTCTAATTCCAAATCTTTTCTTAAGTTAATTATACATTTCTTTAATGTTATTCTATGAGAAAGCTTCGATTTATCTCATTTAGTATTTTATATTTATATATTACATTATCAAATAAAATGTTTTTATTATTTATGTTTATCTAGATGATGACTGAAGATAATATCAAATGTGCAGATTGAGAGGAAGGAAATGCTATAGACCTATATTGATGAGCTCAATCGAACAAAAAAATTAATTTACAAATTTGAAAATTTTTTATTTCTTAGAGATTAAGTGCACTTTATAAATATTTTGAGTTATACCTAAGTTGATGAATGAGAATGTTATACTCGATATCCTTAGTATCTTGGAAAGATATTTTCTTAAAAAATTTAATTCCTTTCTATATTTTTTTTAACTTTGTTATATCACCATAAAATTGTAATTCTATTCCCTTATGACCTATCAATCACTTTGATTAGGTTATATTTCATTACTTCAATTTAACTTATTTCTACTAATATATATATATATATATGTATGTATGTATGTATGTGTGTATGTATGAATACTTAAAAATAAAGTAGTAGTTTTTTTTATTATTTATGCTTATTTAATTTTGTAATTCATACTAAATTTGTAAGAGTCCTGATTGAAATGAACCAAATGTTTGAATTATTTAGAGAATCTCTATCTTTCAAAATATTCATTTAAACTTTTTAAGTTTTTTTATATTTTATGGCTTTGGACCTTTTATGAACCATTTCAATTTTTGCCTAATTTGATGATCAAATATCTTAATTTTGATCACCTTGGTAACTTGGAATATAATTTTCTTCTATAATTTTTCTCATTTTCTTGAATGTTTTTGTTAGAATTTTTTATATTTCTGTGTAACCTTTAATCTCTTGTATTGTGGCTTTTACCTTGCTTTTATTTGGATTTTGTTGCATTGTTTGAATTTATCTAGTTTTAGCTTTAATATATATTTACATAGGTTTGAAATTATAATTTTTATTATTATACTTATTTACTTTTTAAATTTGTAGTTCCTCAATGACAGGCCTAGACTAGATAAAATAAATTTTATTGGTCTAATCCCAAAGACTTCTATCCAATTAAATATTATTTTCTATAATTTTTAGATTTTTTGTAGTAGTTTTGAATGTATTATGGGGCATTTTGATTCTTACATAATTTGATAATTTGGAAAATTACACTTAATTTCTTTCATACCTTGAAATGCAACCTTTTTTATAGTTCATGTTATTTCTTTAGATGTTTTTCTTTGATTACATTATATTTCTTTCTAACTATAAATCTCTTCTTGTCTGATATTTAGATCACATTTATTTTTTATTAAATTCATTCTGTTTTTAGTGTAAATTATTTTATTTATGCTTGTTGAATTTTATAATTCATCTTGACAAACTTTATCATATTAAATACTTATTTCAACATTATAAAATATTGTTTCCTTTGTTTTAGTAAAAGAACTGAGAAACTTTTGATTAGTACAATATTTTACAATCAAGTTTATTACACTTGATCTACATAGTATCTTTGAAAGAAACTTTTTCATACATCTTTGCTTAATGCTTCATATTTTTTACTTTGACTAGGTAATATTACTATGTAACTCCAAATCTCCTCTATTGAGAGTTATACAATACTTTGATTCTTTTTATATTCTCTTTCTTAAATTTATTTCACTTCTTAACAATTATATATTCATTTAATATAAAAATTTTATTTTATTGCGATTTGTGCTTATTTGGTTTGGTAATTGGTAGTAATTTCAAATAAAATTTGATTAGGAAGAAAAAAAGTTTCCTATACTCATTTTAATAAGCTTTATCTAATTAAAGAACTATTCATACATTTTTAAAACTTATTTTTTATGAGTTTTCATGCTTTTTGAGATATTTTGATTTGTACTTAATTCTGTGATAGGAGATGCTACACCTAATCTCTTTAGTGTCACATAATGCAATTTTCTTGTAAACATTTTCTTATTTTATCAAATATTTTACTTTGATATGGTTATAATACTATATAAATTTAAATCTCAACTTGTGTGACCTATACATTTCTTTGATTTTTCTTGAATATACTGCATCAATTCATCACATTTCTACTTTAATACATGCCATCTTGATAAGAAAATAATAATTTGTTATTATTTATTTTAATTTTTTAACAAGCTTACGCAATAGAATATTCATTCAAACATTTCTAAATAATTTTTTTCTATGGATTTTACATTTTTGACAAAACATTTGGATTCTTACTTATTTTCACATTTGAGATTGTTACAGACATTCTTCTAACTATTTTGTAATGTAACTTTCATATACAACTTGTCTCATTTTCTCAAATGTTTTCTTTAGTGTGGTTTTAACATTATTTAACTCTAAATCCCTTCTCGTGTGACTTTTACATCTCTTTAATTTCCTAAGATTATATAACTTCAATTTACCATTTTTGATTTATTATATTTTCATTTAATACTAAAATAATTATTCATTCGTATTCTTGCTTTCAATTGTATTTTTCACTATTTAACTATGATTCTAGCTTCATGTAAACTTTGCATCTCTTTTTTATGTTGTATTACTTAAATTTATCTCACTAAATATTTTTTATCTAATTTATTGATGTTAGCACATAATTTATTTACACTTATGCTTATTTAATTTGGTGATTTACATTAATTACAAGAAGGGTCTAAATCAAACAAAAAAATCAAGCTCCTCATCTCAAACACCTCTCTACAACTAGATATTAGTTTGTCTTTTCTAAATAATTTATTTTCAAGCTTTTTGATGATCGAGTATGTTGCACTTGAACTTCTTACTAACCTAGAATGCAACATTCCAGTGCAATTTATCTAATGTCAACAATTTCTTTCTTGTGATTTGGTTGTTTGGCTGTTTAACTTGAATTCGTGTGACATTTACATTGCTTTTATTTTATTATATAATATTTATTCAATTTAACTCCATTCACTTTTAATATATAATTACTAAAAATTAAATAATAATTTCTTATTATTCATGCTAAATTATTTTTGTAATTCATATTAATTCCTAATGAGGTTTGATCAAGATGAAAAAAATTTCATTGCTCTTCTTGGCAATCTCTATACAGATAATACTAACTTTCATATTTTTAATATATTATTTTCTATGATTTTTGCAAGCTTTGTCTACATTTCAATTCATAGAACATTTAGCGATTAAGGATGTCACACTCAATGGTCTTAGTGTTTTTGGAAGAAATCTTCTCAAATAATTTATTAAATTATTACAAAGTACTTACTTTGGTTTGGTTATACTTGTTTATTGTTAAAAATCTCATTTATTGTGACCTTTGCACTTCTTTTATTTTTTTAATTTTATTAATTTAATTTTTCTCATTTTAATTTTTCTACATGTTTACTCAATATTAAAATAATAATTTATTATTTTTTATGCCTATTTAATTTTATAATCATAGAAATTTAAAAAGAAGTTTAATCGACATAAAAATTAAATTTTGTTAGACATCTCTTGAAGAGCTTTATGAAATTAATAATTCATTATACTTCTTGCTATCTTAATTTCTTACATTTTACAAAGTTGACAAGTTATTTTACTTTTTAACTAATTTGAAGATCGTGTGCATTATGCTCCATGTCTTTATATTATTGTGGAACTCAAAACTTCCTGTTATATAATGTATACATTGGGTTTGTTTTGTTAGGCAACATTGTTTGAGTTTTAATGATTTAATATTTAATGTATATTTTCTTAATTTTAAAGTAATAATTAGTTATTATTTATGCTTGTTCACTTTTGTAGTTCATAGTAATTCCAAACATGATCCCACTGAGAAGAAATTATCATTTTTTGACAAGTTAAATAATACTATTAAACTCTTATTCTTATTCAAGATAAAATATTTGTTAACAAGTGAGCACATTACACATGATTTATACATTATTTGATAATTTCTTATGCTAAATTATTTTGGTAATTCATATTAAATTCTAATTAGGTTTGATCAAGATAAAACAAATATAGTTAGTTGAATTAATGACCTCTATGCACTTAATATTCTTTTGAATTTTTTAAAATATATTATTTCTTATGATATTTATTTTCTTTTTTTCATTTCAACTCGTACCATAAATGGCTTTCAAGATTGTTTAATAATTTTTATTTTACCTTGATCAAATTTTTTTGGAATTATTATGATTTACAAATGTGAATGAGCATAAATAGTATTAAATAATTGATTTAATTTCAAGATTTTATGAAATATAGTTCATAAGGAGAAAACTTCAAGAAATATAACATAACTATGTCAGGCATAGTTAAGGTCACAGGAGAGGGCATAATGAGTCACATGGTAATATAGTATAATCTAAGTGGAAATTTTGAAAAAAAATGAATCAAGTTTTTTGAAAATGCTCAATTCTAAGACAATAAGGAGATCAAGTGTGACATACATGAATCAAAATGTCTTGTAAAAAAATGCAAAAAACTTAAAAATCTATGTGAAAATATATAAATAATTCTTCATTTGAGGAGAGCTCATCAAAACGATTCTAATGACTTTTACTTTGTCATGAGCGAACCTCATTTTGAATTATTACAACTTACTAAAGTAAAAAAGCATAAACAATAACAAATTGTACATTTAATATTCATTAAATATATAAAAAAAACTAAAATGGAATAAATTCAAGCAATGTAATACAACTTAATCAAAGTGAAGTAAACATCACGTGAGAGGAGATTTAATGTTACATTGGGAAATAATCGAATCTTTTAATAATCTTGTAATCTAGAATACCAATAAGAATGAGTGAGACCTCCTTCACCAAGAAATCAGGTGCAAAACAAATGTTTGAGAAATATTAAATATATAATTAATTAGATAAAACCCATGGAGGCAAGATTAGTGACATTTGTTTTATCTAGATATGACATCATTTGCAATTATTATAAATTATAAAATTAAATAACAAAAAATAATAATTAATTTATTTTTTAATAACAAGGAATTACATATTAAAGAACAAATAGGATAAATTAAAGTAATGTAATATAACAAAAAAAATACATGATGATCATATGAGAGTAGATTTATTTTTGCATTATAATGTGGCCAAATTAATGCAAACAATTTGAAGAAATTAGATAAGTTATTTGAGAACATTTTATTTTAAGGTATAAACAACTTTGAGTGTAACATGCTTGACCAAGAAATTAGTCGCAAATCAAAATATTTCCATAAGAATAAATAAATTCAATAAAATAAATATTTAAAATATAAAATTATTATTTAATTAGATAAAGCTTGTCGATATGAATCCAACCGTGTTTGCATCCTCTCAGTTGAGCCTCATTCGGGATTACTCCAATTAATAAAATAATAAATAATAAATAATAAAATATATTATTTTAATATTAAGAAATTACATATTAAAGCTTAAAAAGATGAATAAAAGCAATATCATTGAGCAAAAAAATGTAAAGGTAAAATGATAAAAGATTTAAACTTACATAGTAAGATAACAAAATAAAAGTAAAAAATTTGAAATTTAGATAAATTGTACAAAAAAGTTGGATTCCCAAATACTGAGGAGATCGTGCCACATCATTAATCATAAAATTAGGAATGAGTCAAAAACTTTTATCATGCATCTTAAAACACTAGAAAATAAAATGCTTAAATTATAAAAATGAATGCTTAATTAGATAAAGTTTGTCGAGATGAGTTTTATGAGTTTGTTTTGTTTTTATCAAACCTTATTTGGAATTACTTCAAGTTACAACGTTTAATAAGCAAAAGAAATAATAGATTATTATTTTAATATTTATTGAATATTTATAAATCTTAAAAAGAAATAAAAGAAAATAGTATAATATAGCAAAACAAAAGCAATGTAAAGATAAAATAAGAAGAGATTTATAGAGACATTGTATTACATCAAAATCTAAGCAAAACTTTTAAGAAAAGCAATAAGTTTTTGAAAAATATTACATTTTAAGATACTAAGAAAATTAAGTGCATCATCCTCTACTGTAAAATGAATTATAAAAAAAGTATCTTAAAATATACCAAAAACAAATAACTAAAAATATTTAAAAAACATTAAAATGATTATTTAGTTGTGTGAAACTCCTAAAGACAAAAATGATTGTATTTGTTTCACCTTGATTATACCTTGTTTGGAGTTACAATGAATTGGCAAACTAAAATAATAAATAAAAATAATAAATTAATTTTTAATGTTAAGTAAATACAAATAAAAGGTAAAAAGACTTAAATTAGAGTAATGTAAAATCTACAAATAAAAGTAATGTAAAGGTCATACGAGTAGAGATTTAAAGCTACTTTAAAAAATATTAAAATTCAAAGTGAAAAATTTGAAGAAATAATGCAAATTTCATAGAAAAATAGTTTTCAACATACTTAGGGATCGAGTGTTAAATAATCAATTGTTAAAAGTGGTATTAATCAAAATGTACTTGAAAACATGACAATGTAAGGAAAAAATATTTAAAAATAAAAAAATGAATATTTAATCAGATAAAAGTTGTTGAGGAGAGATAATGAAGATATATTTTATGTTTATCAACATTCATTTAGAGTCAAAATGAACTACCAAAATAAACATTAATAATAATTATAAAATTTTCGATAATAATTTGATATATTTTAAACATGAAGTGAAATAATTTGAAGAAATTGAATACAAGAAATTTTTAAAAAACAATCATCACATCAAAAGAGATTTAGAGTTAAATAGTAATGTGACCAAATCAAAAAAAAATTCTTGCTAAAGCCACTGAAGCAATGTAAAGGTCACTAGAAAGTAAATTGAGTTACAAACAGTTAAAATCCAAGGAAACATGAAAACTTTGATGAATCTCACATAAATGTTTTGGAAAAGCTGCATACCAAAATAAAATATGGTACCAACAAAAATTGCGTCATAAAACCTCTCAAAACCTTAGAAAATAAAATACTTAATAAAATAGGAATATAATATTTAATTGGATAAAGCTCACATATTCAAATCCAACTTGTTTATTTCATCTTGATCAGATATCATTTGGAATTACTATGAATTATGGAAGTAAAGAAACCAAAATAATAAAAATTATTATTTTTTTATCAATAAAAACATAGTAAATCTAAATTGAGAAAAATTAATGTAATATAATAGATCTAAATTGAAACATTATAATGGTCTCAGGAGAAGAGAATTTGAGTTTCGTTATAGTTTGACAAAATGAAAGAAAAAATAATTAAAAAATCTAATAAATTACATGGAAAACTTGCATTCTAAGAAGCCAAGCTTATTGAATGTGACTTCATTGATTATCTAATCTATTATGAATGAAATGTTCTTATAAAGTAGCTAACTCCTAAGCAATCAATAAGATAAAAAAAAATAAACACTTAATTGAGAAAGCTAGTTGAGAAGAGTCATCGAACAATTTCTTCTTCTCTATGAGACCTCATTAAATATTAGTACATGTTAAAAAAATTTAATAAGAATAAATAACAAATTATTATTTTACGATGAAATGAATACATATCGAAGGTAAAGTTCGATAAATTTAGGAATGTTATAGAACTAAATAAAAGTCATTTGTAGCAAACATGAGGGGTGGCTTTTTGTTATGTAGTAATTTAACAAAATGAAACAAAACTATGGAAGAAATTTGATAACCTATATAGGAAACCTGCATTTCGTGATACTAAGGAGATCGAGTATAAAATCCTTAGTAGTCTAATAACCTACAATTGAAATGCCTCGTAAAACATGTAAAAATGTAGAAAATAAAAAGGCTAAAAATATACAAAATAAACATATAATTTGTCGAATCTTATCATGATTAATCCAATGAACTTTGTTTTGTCTCTATTATACCTCGAATTAAATTCCAATGAATTAACAAAATAGAAAAAAATAATAGGAAATGAATTTTTTTAATATTATGCTAATATATGTTAAACTTAAACTATGATAAAATGAAGAAATATTACATAAACAAATCTAAGTTTTGTAAAAGTCACATAAGCGATGATTTTAAGGAATGTTATAATGTTGCCAAATAAAAAAATTTGAAGAGTTCATACAAATTATATAGATAAATTTCGTTAAAAGATACTAATGACATCAAGCATGATATTCTATTTCATCAAATTAGGTAATGAATAAAAATATCTCATAAGGTATGCAAAAACCTAAAAATTAAAAATATTCAAAAATTTAACTGTGATATTTTAATTAATAGAGCTCATTGATCATTAAATCTAATATGAAATGAAAGGTTTAATAAACATTATCATTAACCAAGGATTTCTACAATTCAAAAAAATAATAAAAATGAATATTTAAAAGGATAAGCTTTATCAAGGTGTCACCAATGAATATTGTTTCTTTCCAATTAACCTCGTTTTCAATTACTATAAATTTCTAAAACAATTAGCACAAATAATAATGAATTATCATTTAAATATTAAATAAATATATATTATAGCTAAAATATGAATTATAAAAAATAATTTAATATAGCAAAATATCAATGTCGCAAATGTCATAGAAGAGAAAATACAATGTTACCAAATAAAATAATAAAATCAAAGTGAAACTTTTGAATAAATAAGATAAAGTTTTGAGGAAAATTGCATTCTTATATATTAATAAGTTAGAGTGTAACATCCTAGATCATCAAATCGACATTGAATCAAATGTATTTTAAAGTGTGTTAAGACCTTAGAAAGTCAAAATACTTTAAAATGTAAAAAAGAATAGTTAAAAGGATAAAGTTTTTAATGAACTCTATCTAACTTGATTAGGAATTATTACAAATTAGAAAAATAATTAAACATAGATAAGAAAAAGTTATATAATATAAATTTATATGAAATGTGAAGTAAGATAAATAGATGTAATATAATGTAATAAAAACAAAGCAATTTAGAGGTATTATACATGAATGTTTCATTGGATGGAGATCATCTATACGAGTCCAATAATTTTTCTTTCATCTCGATTGGTCCTCGTTAAGAATTACTATGAATAAAGAAGTAAAAAATCATAAAAACCAATAAATTTATTTTTAAATTTTTTAAGTTACCATATAATAAGACTAATTTGAAATAAATTAAAGAAATTTAATATGAATAAATAAAGGTGTTGTAATAGTTAGGTGAGAAAAAATATGATTTCCAAAATAATATAACCAAGTCGAAGCAGAACAATTGATGTAATATGATAAAATCATAAAGGAAACAAACATTCTCATATCAAGTTTTTCTATGTACTACAAAATTAGAATTTTTTATTGGATAACACATAATGTGATGAGTTCAAAAACTTTTGTCTTGTCTTGACAAGAGTATGTTTGAATTGCTACATATCACCAAATTAAAAATTCATAAACAATAATATTTTATTATTTTAATATTAAGAAAATTAGTATTTAAGTTAAAATAACTTAAGTTGAATCAATATAATATTCGAAATTAAATGACATGTAAAGGTCACGTGATCTGAGATTTTTGGATACATAATAAAATAATAAAATCAAAGTGGAACATTTGAAGAATTGAAAGTAAATTTTAAGGGAAAGTTTCATTGCAATCCACTAAGTAGATCAATTATAATAATCTTCTCATCAAATCCAGAATGAGTCAAAAAATTTAATTATACAATCAAAAAAATTAAAAAAATATAAAAAATAATATTTAATTAGATAGAGCTCATCGAGACAAGCATAAAAATTTTTATTTCATTTGAATAAGTTTGCATTTTGAGTTAGAAAAAATTATCAAAATAAATAACCATAAAAAATAACAAATTATTTTTTATGTTAATGAAATATATATAAAAGTCAAAGTGTGATAAATTTTTGTAGTATAATATAACCAAATGTAAGACATAAACAGAACTCTAGATAAAAGATTTAATGTCTTGCTAAAATATATCTAAATCAAAGATAAACCTTTGAATAAAAGAAGTAAAGTGTATAAAAAATTTTCATTCAAAGTAAGGATATCAAGGTTGACATACTCGATCATCAAATGATGTTTGTTCTCATCTAACTAGACATTATTTATAATAACAATAAATTTTAAAAATTTAGATAAGCATAAATAACATGAAATTATTATTCTAAAATAAAAGAAATATATATTAAAGCTAAAATGGGATAAATTAAAGAAATATAAAATAACCTAATCAAAATTATGTAAACAACACATCAAAGGACGTATATAGTTTATAGTTATATAACCAAATAAAAATGAAGCTTTGAAGACCTAAGATCAATTATAAAGCAAATTACATTCAAAGATGCTTAAGAGATATGTGTAATATTTTTATTGTTAAATGAAATAAAAATTAAAAAGACTAATAAAGTAGGAAAAAACAAAAAATAACTTTTCAGTACAAATATTATTATTTTTTTATTGATAGCTCATTGAGATGAATCTAATGATATTTCTTTTATCTCCATCAAAACTAATTTCAAATTACAACAAATTACCGAAGTGATTCAAATTAAATAATGAAAATTTATTATTTTAATATAAAAAGAAAATATATTAAAGATAAAATAAGATAAATTAAGGTAATATAATAAAACCAAATCAAAGTGATGATAGGTTACATAGCAAAAAAAATTGAGTTTCATTCTAATATAACAAAATCTCAGTGAAATATCTGAAGAAATAAGACTAATTTTATGGGAAGCTTGTGTTCAAAGATACTAAGGAGTTTGATTATAACATTCTCTTTCATGACATCAAACACAAGCCAAAATATTTCAAAAACCTACAAAAATTCTAATAAAATTAAAATTTTAAAATAATAAAAATATAGCTAAATGAGTAGAGCTTATTCATATCAGCTTAATGAGACCTATTTTTATTGATCAAGCATCATTAGGAATTATTGAAAAATTACCAAAGTAAATAAACACAAATCACAAAATTATATTATTTTACTATTAAGTAAATATATTTTAAAGTTGAAATGTGATAAGTTGAAAAATTGTAATATAACCAAATCAAGGTGATGCATTGATACTAAAGAAAAGATTTAATATTCTATTGCAATATAACTATATCAAAGTGAAATGCTTTAGGAAAAGAGCTAAAAAAAATACATGGTAACGATTCATTCAAAGATACTAAAGAGAATTAGTGTAACATTCTTTATAATTAATACATGTATCTACCAAAATATCTTATAAAAGTTGGCAAAACTTTAAAAAAAAACATATTTTAAAAATACGAAAGAAATTTTTAATTTCATTTAGCTAATCAATGTAAGTCAAACAATGTTTGTTTGAACTCAATATGACATCATTCATAAAAACTAAAAATTTAAGATTTAGATAAGCATAAATATTAATAATTTATTATTTTATTATAAAGCAAATATATTTTAAAACTAAAACTAGATAAATTGAAGAAATATACTATTAGAAAATCAAAGTGATGTAAGTATTACAAGAGAGGAGATTTACGATTACATAATTATACAACCTACTCAAAATCAAGCATTGAAAAGGTAAGATAAAATTTATAGCAAAATTGCATTCCAAAAGCAATTAAAAGATCAAGTGTAATATTTTTGACCATCAGGTCAAGTAAGAATAAAAAATGAATAGTAAAGCACACCAAAACCCAAAGAAATAAAATTTTAAAAAACATAAAAGTTAATATTTATTTAAAAGAGCTCCTATATAGGAATTGAACGACAATTGTTTCATCATCATCGAAAATTATTTGGAATTATAGCAAATTACCGAAGAAGATAAAAAACTATAAAAGAATATTATTTTAACAAAAATTAAAAATATGTCAAAGATAAAATAAAATAAATTGAATAATTTTAATATATCAAAATTAAAGTAATATAAAGTCACATAATAATAGAATTAAAGTTTCATTGTAATATAATGAGATCTAAGTCAAATATTTCAAAAAATAAGATAAATTATATAGGAAAATTATGTTCCAAGAAACTAAGAAGATTAACTACAACATCTTTTATCATCAAATATGGCACAAGTCAGCATGTTCCATAATGAAAGTGAAAATTTTAGAATATAAAAATATTAAAAAATAATGAAAAATAATCTTCAATTAGATAGAGCTCATTCAAATTAGTCTAATAGTATTGTTTCATTAGCTGAAGCCTGATAATGAATTATCATAATTTACAAATATAAATAAAAATAAATAAAAAAATATTATTTGAATAATTAGTAAATATATATTAAAGCTGAAATGAGGTAAGTTGAAAAATTATAATAAAATCAAATCAAAGCAATGTAAAGATAACATGTGAAGACAATTATTGTTACATAGTAATATAACTATATCAAAGCTAAACATTTGAGACAGGGGAAAAATTATGTGTTAGTGTTGCTTTGAAAGATATTATGAATAATGAGTGTAACATTCATGATCATTAAGTTATGTTTGTGTCAAAATATCTCGTAAAGCTTGCCAACTCTCTAAAAAATAAAAAATTTTAAAATATAGAAACAAATATTTAATTGTATAAAACTTATGAAGACGTGTCTAAGGATGCTAATTTCATCTTTATTAGAACTCGTTTGGAACAACAATGACTTACCAACGTAACTAAGCATAAATATTCTTAAATTATTATTTCATTACTATGCAAGGATAGATTAAGTTGGAAATTTGATAAATAGAAGCAATATAACATAACCAAATCAAAGTGGTTTAATGGTCAAATGAATGGAGAATCAAAGTTTCGTTGTAATTTAACAATATCTTGGTGTAGCATTTCAACAAATGATGTAAATTATATAGGAAAGAAACTTTCCAAGATACTAAGCAGATCTACCATAACATTCTAGTTTAGAAAATAAAGTACAAATCAAATTATTTTATCAAGCATGACAAATTCCTAAAAAGAAAAATGTTGAAAATATATATCATTTTTAATTAAATAGAGCTCATCGTCAAATAATGTTTATTCCATTTGGTCATTCCTTGCTAAGAATTAATGCAAATTACCAAATTTTTCATATTAACTAATTGTTTATTAAATCAAAATTGAGCTAAATTAAAAAATGCAACATAACCAAATATAAGATATTTAAATATCACTGGATAAAAGATTTAGAGTTTCATAATAATACACAAAAATAAATAAGCAATATTTGAAGAAAAGAGATAAATGGTATGGTAAAGCGACATGCTAGAATGTTAAGGGAATGGAGTGTTACATCCTCTATTGTTAAGACATGAAATTAAATATCTCACCAAGAATATAAAATATATGGACAGTGAAATAATATATTTCATTGAATCAATATAATAATAAATAAAAATTTTAAAACAATAATTTATGTTTTGTTACCTACTTACCTTGATAATTTCAAATTTTTCAAAAATGGTCCAATTGAGACAAAGCAAATGTCGTTAGACTTGTCTCCTCAAGCTTTATTCAATTAAATATATTGATCGTGAAATTCTATAATATGACAAAATCAAATTGATGTAAATATTGTATAACAGGAGATTTATCATAATATAGTAATATAACTAAATTAAAGAAAAACTTTTTAGGAAAGAAGATAATTTATTTTAGCAACATGCACTCAAAGATAATAAAGATATTGATTGTACCATCAAATATCATCTAATAAGGTACAACTCAAAATGTATTATAAACCAAATGATGCCCTTAGAAAATAAAATTTCAAAATCATAAAAAATATCAAAATTAGATATAACTCTTCAGGATGAGTCAATTGATATTTATTTTCTCTCTATCAGAACTTGTTTGTATTTACTATGACTTATCAAATTAAATAAAAATAAATAATTCTTAATTATTATTTTAATATTAAGTAAATTTTAATAAAAGTTGAAGTGAGAAAAGTTTGAAATAATATAATATAACTAAGCAATTGTATTATAAGGGTAGCATGGGTGGAGAATATATTTCATAGAAATATAACCAAATCAAAGGTATAAATTTAAATAGATTGCATGAATTGTATAACAAAATTTCATTTTAATATACTAATTGTTGAGTGCAAGTTTCTTGAATGTCAAATAATTTACGAATCATAATATCCGATTAGGAATATTAAAATTATAGTAACAAAAATATCTAACAATATAAAAATGAATGTTCAGTTGCATAGAGCATGTTTGTACTAGTCCAACAAACACTATCTCATCATGATTAAACTTTGTTTTCTACCATTAAGAATTATAAATATAAATAATAATAAAGAATGATATAGGGTTTCTTTAAAATTAAACAAAAATATATTAAGGTCATGTATAGCTTACTCGAGGGAAACTTGGAGTTAATAAATATGGTAACAAAACAAAACAAATTTAAAGAAATGAGATAAATTTGTCCACAAAATTAAATTCCAAGGTATTAAAAAGATGGAAACATCTTAAACTATCTAATCATGTATGAATAAAAATATCTTATCAAGAATGTCAACACCATAGAAAAAATAATTAATAATAATAAAATGAATATTTAGCTTAATATGGCTCATCAAAATAAGCCCAATGATATTTTTTTAATTCATTGGAATTTGTTTGAAATTTTTGAGAACATCAAAGTTACTTAAACATTAAAAAATAATAAATAATTATTTTAATGTAAATTAAATATATACTAAAGCTAAAATAAAATAAATTTTCTCTATCTAATATAACAAAATCAAAAAAATGTAAATTACAAATCATAGGAGAATTAGACATTTATGATAAAACAATTATAGAAATTAGATAAATTGTAAGTGAAGACTACATTGTATGATACCTTGCAGATTAGTTGTGATATCATTGATAATCAAATTAGGTACAACTAAAAATACTAGTAAAATAAAAAAATAATTAAAAACAATATTTAAAAAATTGAAATTGAATATTTATTGGATAGAGCAGATTGAGATGAGTTCAATAATATTTTTTTCTTTATTTGATGACATTCTAAATACTATAATTCACCTAATTCAATTAGCATAAGCAATAATAAGTATTATTTAATATTAAGAAAATATATATTAAAACAAAAAGACATAAATGGAAGCAATGTAACATAAACAATCAAAGTGACGTAAAAGTGAAAGGTGTTGAGTTTTTGTGTTAATAACTAATACAATCAAATGGAAACAATACATTCGATGAAATCAGTCAAACTATAGAAGAAAGTTGAATTCCAAAATTCTAAGAAGATAGTGCATAACGTTCTCGTTGGTCAAGTCATGTACAACTAGTGAATCCTTGTAAATAATACTAGAATCATATAAAATTAAAACAAATATGAAAATAAAATTTAAATTGGTTAGATTTGGTTGAGTGAACTACAATAAAATTTATTTAATCTCTATAGAACATTTTCAAAAACTTTTGTGAATCAAAAAAAAATTTACATAAATAATAATAAATTAATGTTTTTGCATTATGTAAACATATATTAATTTTAAATGAGATAATTAAAAGCACTATAATAGTGTAAATGTAAAGTGATGCATGGATTACATGGGATGAGAAAAAGAGTTTCATAAGAATATAATAGAATCATAGAAAAATAATTTAAGAAATAAGATAAATTGGTAAGGAAAGTTCAATTCCATCATATTAAGGAGATCGAGTATAACATTTCGATAGTCAAATCAAGTATTAATTGAAATTGCTCCTAAAAATTAGCAAAACTCTATATAATAAAATAATTTTAGATATAAAAGGAATAATTAATCATAATGCACTCATATGGATATGTCCAACGAGATTTTTTTCGTCTCATTTAGTAATATTTTAGCATTACTAAGAATTAGAAAAAAAAATATGTACACATAACAAAACATTATTATTTAAATTCTAAAAAAATATGTAATAATAATAAAATAAGATAAAATGAAACACTTTTGTTATGGCATGTAAAAAAGCTCATAAAAAATTTTAAAATTATTGAAATAAAATTTTTATTAGATAGAGCATACTGAGATGAGTCAAACTACATTTGTTTCATCAAAAGTGAATGTCTTTTTGAATAACTACATATTATCAAATTAAATCAAAATAAATAATAATACATTATTATATTAATTTTAAGGAAAAATGATATTCAAGTTGAAATGAGACAAATTACAATAATGTAATATAAGAAATCAAAGCAACATAAAGTTAATGTGAGTGGAGAATTATAGTTAATAAGTAATATAAGCAAATCAAAGCAAGACATTTCTAAAAATGAGCTAAATAGTATAAAAAAGTTCATTGTAATATTACAATAAGATCCTGGATAATCTTCATGGCTATTAAATTAAGAGTTGATGTAATTTACAAAGGGTTCTAATAGCTTTGAAAAAATATTTTTAAAAATATAAAATGAAGTTTTAATTAAACTGAGCTTATTGAGATGATTATAATGATGTTTGTTTCATCTATACCAAACCTTGTTCAAAATTATTCAGCATTATATAATTAATTAAAATTAAATAAAAAAAATATATTACCTTAATATGAAGCAAACTAAACTCATTGATTTAAATATTTAATTTTATATTATGCTTTATGAGCCATTTTCTTTTGAACTTGGTAGAATTGAGCAAGCTACACATGAAATCCTTAATATATTGGAATACAAGTTTCATATAAAATTAATCTTATCTTTTCAATTTTATTATTTATTTTTTATATTACTAAAAAAATCTAATTCTCCTCTTATGTGATATATCCTTTGCTTCATTAGGTGAAATTGTGTTGCTTTATTTTTTATTATTTAAAAATTAATATAAATTTAGTTTTTACCAAAAAAATTTATTTTTAGTTTTTCATATTAACTTTAGAAATTTGGAATAACTCTAAACATAGTCTGATCATGAGAAAAAAAAATTCTTTATTGGGCTAATCTTGATTAACTCTGCCCAATTAAGTATATTCATTTTTACATTTTAAACAACTTATTTTCTAGTGTGTTGATATGCTCTAGAGAAATTTGAATTCATACATTATATAACATGGAGGATGTTACACATTGTCCCCTCAGCATATTGAAATTTAAATTTCTCTTATAATTTATCTCATTTGTTCACATTTCTCACTTTGATTTTGCTATATTAATATAAACTCTAGTTCTCCTCTTATACATTCACAACTAAAATTTTATTTGGTCATATTACATTGCTTCAATTCATCTCATTACATCAATTTATCTGATTTTAGATTTAATTTATATTTACTTAAAATGAAATATATAATTTATCATTTGTTATGCTTGTTTACTTCCATAGTTAAAAATTAAACCAAAATGAGGTCTAATCAAGAATAAATAATCATTCTTGGACACATCTGGATGTTCTCAATTGAATTTAATATTCATTTTTATATTTCTAAATATTTTATAATCTTCTATTTTAGAATGTTTTAGGAGTCTTTTTTAGTCAAGCATGATTTGAGAATTGATGCTACTTCGCCCATTCCTCTTACTATATTAGAATGAATCAATCTTGAACAATGTTTCTGATTTTATCAAATTTGTGGCTTTCATTTGCTCATATAAATATGCAACTCTAAATTTCCTCTTATGTGAACCATGCATGTCCTTCATTTGCAAATATTACTTTGTTTCAATTTCTCCCATTTTGACTTTAATATATATTTACTTAATATTAAAATAATAGTTGATTATATTTTATTTTTATTATCTTTCTAAGGAACTAAAATTCGAAATGAGGTATGATCGTGATGAAATTAACTTTGTCAAGATCGTCTCAACACACTATGATTTTAAATATTTATTTTTGTATTTTCAAAAATTATATATTCTTTGATTTTATCCACACATTAATAAATATTTCAATTCATGTGTCATTAGATGATTGAGGATACTACATCCAATGTCTTAATCACCATCAAAGGTAGCTTCATTGTGTAATTGATCTCATTTCTTTAAAGTTTTTTCATTAATAAGCCTAAATTAATATGTAACTCAAATTTTGTTCATTAGATTTCTTCAATTTATTTTTCTAGGTTTTATATATGTTCATGAAATATTGAAATAGTAATTTATTTTTATTTTTAATTATTAGCTTTGGTATTTTGTTATAACGGTTCTGTAGTAGAGATGGAATAGAAACAACCATCAACTAAAACCCCAAAAGAACCAGATTTCGTAAACAACATAGAGGTAGAATGAAGGGAATATCTTACCAAGGCAATCGTATTTGTTTCGGCAGATACGCTCTTCAGGCCCTTTAACCAGCTTGGATCACAGCTAGACAAATACAAGCAGGGCAAAGAGCAATGACGTGATCTACGCGTCGTGGTGGAAAGATATGGGTACCTATCTTTCTCGACAAACCTGTTACAATCAGACCGACGGTATATAACAACGTCTAATTAAGATTAATCACACTTTGTTGCAAAAAACATTATGAGGTCCAGTAAATTAAAAATTCATTTTTGCATTTTAATTTCTTTATTTTTAAATTCTTATGACGAATGATTAGAAATTTTGATTGATACATGATTTGTAGATCAAGGATGCCACACTCAATCTCATTAGTGTAAGAGAATGTAACTTTGTTGTATAATTTATTTAATTTATTTAAATTATTTTCTTTGTTATCGTTTTATTCTTATGAAATTAGATTTCTTCTCTCATGTCATCTTTACATCTCTTTGATTTGGTGATATTATATTAGTTTAATTTATCTCATTTTAGCATTATTATATGACTACATAAAAACTTTTATTATTTTTTGTGCATATTTCTTTTGGTAACTTATAGTAATTTTAAATAAGGATTAGTTGGGGAGAAACAAACATGATTAAAGTAGTTTCTACGAGCTTTATCAATTTCAACGTTCATTTTTATCTTTAAAAGTTTATTTTTATAGTATTGCAATGGTAGCCTTTACATTACTTTGCTTTGCTATATTACACTGCTTCACTTTATGCCATTTCAACTTTAATATAAATTTACTTAATAGTGAAAGAAAATTTTTTTTCTATTTATAATGGATTTAGGAATTTGTAGTTATTCTAATAGAGTCTAATTGAGATGAAACAAATATCATTACACTCATCTTGATGAGCTCTATGCATTTAAATATTCATTTTTACATGTTAAAATATTTTATTTTCTTGCGATCTCAATATTTTATGAGTTATTTCAATGTGTACTCAACTTAATAATTGATTATTCCATAGTATCTTAAAATGCAACTTTTTCCTACAATTTATCTCAATTCAAATTTTTTTCATTGATTTATTTATACTAATACATAACTATAAATATCCTCTTTTGTGACTTCCACATAATTTTATTTTTGTTATAATTATTAACTTCAAGAAAACTCATTTAAGCTTTAATATATATTTACGTAATATTAAAATATTAATTTATTTTTATTTATGGTTACTTAATTTTTTAATTACAAGTAATTCAAAACATGGTGTGGTTGAGATGACACAAAAAAGATTGGACAAACGTGAATGACCTCTATTCGATAAAATATTTCTTTAAATTTTAAATTATTTTATTTTTTTGACTTGGCATAGTTTATGAGTGATTTTCATTTTTACTTGATTTAATGATCGTATATTGCAACTTTTACTTTCAATTTATCTCATTTGAGTTTTATTACAAATTTAGCTAAATTAAAATAATAATATATTATTATGTATAACTATTTAGTTTGACAAATTATAATAATTCTAAATGAGGTTCAATTGAGATGAAAAATGTAGTTGGATTCTAAATGAGGTTCAATTAAATATTTATTTTCATATTGTTTAATATTTAAATTTATATGGTTTTAGCTAATTTTATGAGATGTTTTGATTCATATCAAGTTTGTTTATAAAGCATGTCACCCACGACCTATTTAGTATCTTTGGATGAAGGATTACCACTTAATTTACCTCATTTTGATAAAGGATTTTTAGTGATTTCGTAACAATACTATGTAACCTACATTCTATTCCAATGTGGCCTTCGAATCACTTTGCATTCATTATGTTATAATGCTTCAAAATATTAAACTTTTAAATTTAAAAGAAATTTAATTATGATTAAAGTAAAAATTTATTTTTATTTGCGTTGTGTTGTTGACCTCTAGCAATAGTATTTTTTTTTATAATAAAAAATTCTAAATTTTTTCTAATAACTTTTTAGCATATTTTTTAGAGTTTAGATATGCAATGCTTACAAATGGGAGAACTTAAGCAAGAAGAGCAAAGGCGATATCCTATGAAGATTAACAAGTAATCACATACGACAAAAATATATACATTGATTTCAATTTTTGGCATTCAATTTTACATTTAGTATAATGTTATTTTTGCTACAAATATTTCATATTTTCTACGTAAATTAAATTGAAATTAATCATTTTAGAATAACATTTAGATTTTAAATAATTTTTATTTAACTTTTTTGTATCATAACTTCAGCTAAATTGTATATTTAAAAATTTTAAATAAAATATTTCAAGGAGTATATTATTATTACCTATATTATTTAAAGAAAAATTTTTAAACTTGCCTATTCTGTTAACAAGTTTTCTACTAAAAAATTTTTAGGGAAGATAAATTAATAATGAAAAGATTCGATAAAGTTAATAAGTTGACCAATCGATTTCAAACATGGATTCATTTGTTTAGAATAGAGTCATTAGTACTACAACAAAAAAATGAGGATAATTTGTGACTTTTAGTGTGGATCAAGACTTCCTAAGGCTTCCAAGGGGTAGCCAATGCAAAAAGGTTGCCATAAAGGATAAACATAAGCTTTAAAAATGGAACTTCTTTGTTTTCCTATATAATGTAGGACAAAGAAAAAGAATTGTACTTATGTAGCATATCTCCAAATTGTAGGAGATACTAAAGACATCAAATAGTGCAATTTTTTGAACAACAATCCTGATCATGTCTAGCTTTTTATCATTGCAAATAATATGCTCTACTCGATTGTACCAATTGGCAATATCATGGTGCAACTTTTTTCTAGGTTGAGATCTAAATGAAATTGTCTGATCATCACTCCAACCATTTACATCTTTGTTGTAAAGAGCATCATTTTTTTGTCAACCATCCAATTGCATAGTTTTCAAGATCAATCAATCATGGATGCATTCAATCAAGTAGTTCTTATAGAATGACCCCTTTAGCCAATTTTTTTAACATTTATAATTTTTAATTAAAAGATATTTTTTAATTAAATGGTGTATGCTAATGAAAATTGTAATAGTTGATTTGTGTATTTATTACGAACTTTTATCGTTTGAAGAATGTTTACATATTGGAAAATTTTTAATGAAATGGATCGATAATTATTCTCATAATTTAATATTATTTTTGTATAAATATTTTTCAGATTAATAGTAATTCCAAATAAAGTTTGACTAATACGAAACAAACTTCTTTGGTCTCTGTACGACCATTATCTTGTAAAATTTTTAATTTCATACTTTTAAAAAAAAAATTTAAGGTTTGAGTACGCAAATATTTTGATTTGTACCTGATTTAATAATTGAGGATGTTAGACTCACTCTTATTAGCTTTTTTGAATATAGCATTTTCAAACAATTTATCCCTTTATCTTTAATTTTTACATTGATTTTATGATGGTACACTTCAACCTAACTCATTTCAATTTTAATTTATATTTACTTAATAATAAAATAATATTTTATTATAATCTATGGTTATTTACTTTTATAATTTTTAGAACTTTAAGCTAGTTCACATCAAGGAAAAATAACATTCAGTACAGTAGGCTTTATGGGTTCTAATAAATTAAATCTCCCATTATATGATATTTAATTATCTCAGATTTCATGATATCACATTGCTTCAATTAATCTCATTTCAATTTTGACATATATATTTACTTAATAATGAAATATCAATTTTATATTGTTTAGCTTATGTATTTTAGTAATTTGGAGTAATTCTAAATTAGGCTTGAACAAGTCGAACCAAACATCGTTGGAGTCGTGTAGACGAGCTCTTCTAAATTTTATATTCAATTTGATTGTCTTAATTTTTTTATTTCCTTTATTTTTTGTATGCTTTATGAGGTATTTTTTTGTAACTTATTTTATGTTTAATGATATTACATCTTATCTCATTAGCATCTTGGAATACATTCTTCTTCTCCTTTACCTTCCTCGTTTTCTTCTTCTTCTTCTTCTTCTACTTCTTCCTCTTCTACTTCTCCCTCTTCCTCTTCTTCTTCTTCCTGTCCTTCTTCTTCCACTTGTTCTTCTCCTTCTTCCACATCATCATCATCATCTTCTTCTTCTTCTTCTTTTTCTTCTTCTTCTTCTTCTTCTTCTTCTTTTTCTTCTTCTTCTTCTTCTTCCACTTCTTTTTCTTCTTCTTCCTCCTCTTCTTCTTCTTCTTGTTTTTCTTCTCCTTCTTCTTCTTCATCTTCTTATTCTTCTTCTTCAACATGTACTTCCTTTTCTTCTTCTTCTTCTTCTACATCTTCTTCTTCTTCTTTTTATTCTTCTTCTTCTTCTTCGTCTTCTTCTTCTTCTTCTTCTTTTTCTTCTTCTTCTTCTTCTTCTTCTTTTTATGCTTATCCTTCTTCTTAATCTTACCCTTCTTCTGTTTCTTCTTCTTCTTTTCCTTTTCCTTCTTCTTCTTAATCTTCTTCTCCTACTTTTAGTTCTTCTCTTTATTATACTTTTCTTCTTCTTCTTCTTGCTCTTCTTCATCTTCTTCATCTTCTTCTTCATCATCTTCTTCTTCTTCTTCTTCTTCTTCCACTTCTTTTTCTTCCTCTACTTCTTCTTCTTCTTCTAATCTTTCTTCTTCTTCTTAGTCCTATTCTTCTGTTTCTTCTACTTCTTCTTCTTCTTCTTCTTTCATTTCTTCTTCTTCTTCTTCTTCTTCTTCTTCTTCTTCTTCCTCCTCTTCTTCTACTTCCTTTGCTTCTTTTTCTTGTTATTCTTCTTCTTCTTTTTCTTCTTTCTCTTATTCTTATTCTTCTTTCATTACTATATGTTTACTTAATATCTAAAAAGATATTTATTTTATTTATTTTTATTCAATTTCATTCTTCATATTAATTTCAAAATATGGGGAATTGAGATGAAAGAAATCTACCTAGTCATCAATATCTCCAATGAATTAAATATTAATTTTTAAATTTTATATTTTTTTTGAATTTGACACTCTTTAGGAGACATTAAGATCAGTTATATTATTATGAAACTCTAATTCCCCACTTGTGTGATCATTACTTTATTTTGTTATATTGTATTTTTTCAAGTTACCTAATTTGAGCATTACTATATATCAATTTATTACTAAAATCTTAATTTTTTTATTAAAATATAATTTATTATTTTTTTACTTATTTTTTTAACTAATTCATAGTAATTCTAAAAGAGTTTTGGCAAAGGCTAAACAAAATTTATTAGGTTGGTCCCAATGCTAAACAAAAAAAATTTTTCCTTGGATTTTATAAGTTTTATGAAAATGTTTTATTTTTGTCTCATTTTATAATCGAGAATGTTATGAGAAATCTCCTAAACTTCTTGAAATGTAACTTTCCTTTATAATTTATCTCATTTCCTTACAAGTGTCCTCATGATTTAGTTATAAAGCAATATATCTCCAAATCTCTTTTTATATCACCATTACATTTCTTTAATTCGTTTATATTAAAATGATTTAAGCTATTAAGTTTAAGCTTTAATTCATATTTTTTTAATTATTAAATAGTAATTTATTATTAATTATTTTTGTCTCATTAGGTAACTCACAGGAATTATGAATGACGCTTGATCGATAGGAAACAAAAATCATTGGACTGAACTCTTCGAGGTTTTACCTATTTAAAATAAATTTTGCAATTTTAAATATATTATTTAAAATATTTTAGCAAATTTTTTGAAGTATTATAATTTGTACATGATTTAATGATTAAGAAAGTTATGCTCCATGTCCTTAGTATAGTGGGAAGCAAGTTTCTTTGACATTTTATTGATTTAATTAATTTATTTTTTAAATTTTGTTATATTAAATTTTGCTCCAGTTCTCCTCTCATGTCTCCTTCAATTTAGCTCATTTAAGTTTTACAATATATTTACTTAATTTAAAAATAGTACTTTATTATTATTTATACTTATTTATTATAATAATTTATAATAATTCCAAATTATGTTTACTTAAGACAAAATTGTTGGACTCATCTAAACAAGCTATACAAAATTAAATAATTCTTTTTTTTGGTTTTTATGAATTTTTTACAAAGCTATTGGCATTCATTACATGAAATTTGGACCCACACCTAATTCTGCAATTGAGGATGTTACATCGAATGACCATAGTTCTTTCTAATGTAACTTTTTCATATAATTTGTGTCATTTCTTAATTGTTTCCACTTTTATTTGGATCATTACTATGGAGAGGTAAATCTAATCTAATGATTTGTTTACATGCCACTAAATTTGTTATATAATATTACTTAACTTATTACATTTTGAGTTATATCATATATTTATTGAATAATAAAATGGTTTTTTATTATTCCTTATACGTATTTACTCTTGTAAGTTATTGTAGCATCATATGATATCTGAATGAGCCAAACCAATCATCATTTTGCTCAGTTGTCAATTAAAGAAGAGAAACATAACTTGTTAAAGCCTTAACAAAAATATTTAAAAAAAATAAAAAATTAATAAATTATTTGTTATAGCTCATCAAGATGAGTCTAACAAAATTTTTTTCGTAATATAATCTAACCAAGGCAATATGAGGCCACATGAGAAGAAACATAGTGTTTCGTAGTATTATAAAAATATTAAAATATAAATTTTTAAGAAATCAAGCAAATTTTTTGGGATAATTGCATTTTGTGAAACTAAAGAGATGGAGGGTAACATCCTCAAGGAAAAAAAGTACAATTGAAAAGGCCAATAAGGCATGCCCATGTCTTAAAAACTATGATTTTAAAAATAATAAAATGAATATTTTATTAGATTGTTAGTATAAGGAAGAGTCCAATAAAGTTTCCTTCATTTTAATTAAACCTTTTTTGGAATTAATACAACCTACTAGCTTAAATCAGCACAAATAATGACACATTATTATTTTAACATTACGTAAATATATATTTAAACCTAAAAACTTCCCAATACAATAGAAAATTAAATATTTTGGAATATATACATGAGTATTTTATTTGGTAGAGTTTGTTGAGATATGCTAAATAGTGATAGTTTCATCATCTTCAATCCTTAATTTTAATTACTATGATTTACAACTTCATATGACACATACAATAATAAGTTATTTATTATAATAATAAGAAAAAACATATTAAAGTAAAAATAAGAAAAATTGTAGCATTGTTGTATAATAAAATCAAAGCGATGTAATGTTTAAATGAGAGGAGTGCTAGGGTAACACAAAAATATAGTCAAACCAAAGTAAAAATTTTTAAAAATGTTATTAATTTTATGGAAAAGTTGTGTTTTATGAAATTATAAGCAATTGAATGTAATATCTCATATGATTAAATTAGGTACAACTTGAAATGTCTTAAAAAACTGCTAAAAACTTAGAAAAAAATATTTAAAGATATAAGAATAAATATTTAATTGGCTAGAGCTCATCAAATTATGTTCAATATCATTTTTTTAGTCATGATGAGACATCATTTGCTGTTAGCATGAATTAAAAAAAAACTTTTAAAAAAATACTATAATTTTAGTGTTAGGTAAATATCATTTAAAAGTTGCAATTAAATCGATTGAAGCTGTATAAAATAAAAACAATAAAAAATATGTTTGGGTTTCATGAGCAAATAACTAAAGTTACATATTAATAAAACCAATTAAAAGAAAAAAATTGAAGAAATTTGATTAGTTATATAAAATTTTTTTCATTCCGAGATGATAACAAGATCAAGCAAAACATCATCGATGAAAAAGTATTCGAAAACCATAGAAAATAAAAGTATTTAAAATTTTATTAAAAATAAATATTTAATGGGATATAATTTACTTAGTCCAATATAATGATAGTTATTTTAGCTTGATTGGTTCTCATTGGCAGATGTTATAAATAAAAAAATAAATAAGCAAAGATAATACTAAAGTACTCTTTAATAATAAGTAAATATATACCAAAACTCAAATATCATAAATTGATAAAATATAATACAACCAAATAAAAATGATGCAAAGGTCACACGGGCAAAAGATTTTGAGTGGCATAATAATATCACCCAATAAAAGGAAAACATTTAAGTGAAATTAAATATAATAAATTTTTAATTCCAAGATACTTTAGAGATCAAGTGTAACATTGAGGATTGTCAAATATGGTGAGAATAATAATTTATAACAAAAAAGATAAAAAAAACATAAAATGGATTTTATAAACTAATTACTTAATTTGTTTCATCTACATCAGATATTGTCTTGAATTACTATGAATTGATAATGTAAATTCGAAAAAAAAAATTAAAATATAGTTTTAATACTATGTAATTATATATTGAAGTTGAAATATGATAAATTAAAGTGATATGATAAAACTAAATAAAAATAAGGTAAGGGTCAAATGACATGAGAATTAGAGTTATATTGCAACATAACTAAATAAAATCATAATATTTTAAGAAATAAAAAATTGCGTTAGAATGTTGTATTACAATATGTTAAAGAGATCAATTAAACAACATTATTCATCAAATTAAATATAAATCAATGCACATGAAAATGAATGCTTAATTGGATATGTCTTATCAAGATGACTCCAACAGCATTTGTTTGACCTCAATTACAAGTTATTTGGAATTGTTATGAATAACAAAAATAAATGAGCATATATAATAAAACATTTATTATAATATTAAGATAATATATATTAAACCTAAAATGAGATAAATTGAAACATTATAACATAATAAAATAAAAGTAAGGTAAGTGTTATATAGGAATGGATCTACAACAACATAGTAATTTAACATATCCATAGGAAGGAGGTAGAGCTTAACATCCTCGATAAAAAAAATGAGGTAGAAACAAATGTACTTGTAAAGCTTCTCAACTCTAAAAATAATATTTAAAAAATATAAAACTTATTAATTAATTATATATAGCCAATCAAGACATGTACAACAACATTTCATTCCTCTTGATCTTACCACAATTACAATTATTATGAATCACCAAGTAAATAAGCATACATTCCAATAAATAATTATTTTAAAATTAAGAACGTATTTAATAGAGCTGAAATGTGATAAACTAATAGAATGTAATACAATCTAAACATAGTGATGATAAGGTCACATGAGAGGTTATTTAAAGTTTCTTATATTATAACAAAATTAAATTAAAAACATTGAAAAAAATAGATAACATGTACTTGATTGTTGTATTTGAATATTTAAAGGTGTCAAGGGTTACATTTTTTATTGCCAAATAAGATACAATATGAAATGAATCATAAAGCAAGCTAAAACACTTTAAATAATAAAAATATTATAAAATATAAAAATGATTACTTAATTTGATAAAAAATGATAAGCTGAGTCCCATGATAATTTTTTAATCAGTATAGGACTACTTTTTAATTACTATGAATTATAGAAGCACACAAACACAAATATTAATAAATTAACATTTAAATATTAAGTAAACATATATTGAATCTAAAATGAGATAGGTTAAAGCAATAAATATCACCAAATCATAGTGATGCAAATGCCACAAGGGAGGAGATTTATCGTTACATAATATAGCCAAAGCACAATAAAACTTTTGAAGAAAATGTTAAATTTTATGGGAAAGTTTTATTCTATGGTACTAAAGACATAAAGTATAACATCCATGTTCCAAACATTCGCTATGAAACAAAAGGCTTCGTTCACACTAAAACCATAGAAAATTAAATATGAATATTAAATTTTAATTTTTTAGATTTTTTGAAAATAGTGTAGCGATATTTATCTTATCGTCATTGTATGACACTTGGAATTGTTGTGAATTACGCAAATTAATAAGCATAATAATAAAAAATTATTTTTTATAATTTTGAAAATATATATTAAAGTTGAAATAAGATAAGGTTTTGCAACGTAATATAATCTAATGAAAACAATGGGAACGTCATACGAAAGTAGAGTTAGAGTAGCAGAATAATTTAATCAGGCCAATCTAAAAAATTTTAATAAACGAGATAAGTCATATGAGAAAGGTACATTGCATAATACTAAAAATAAAGAGTGTAACTTTCTTGATTCTCAAATTAGGTATGACTCAAGCAGTTTCACAAAATATGCCAAATCTATAAAAAAATAAATTATTTAAAAATATAGAAATAAATATTTAATAGGATAAAGCTCATTGAGATGAGTCTCATGATATTTACTTTACCTTGACCAGATCTCGTTTGGAATTACTTTGATGTACTAAATTAAATAATCTTTTATAATAATTAATGATCATTTTAATCTTATTAAAACGTGTAATATATCTAAAATAAAATAAATTTAAGCAATGTAATACTGTAAAATCAAAGCTAGATAAGCATCATTAAAGAGAAAAAATAGAGTTACATAAAATATAGCAAATCAAAGTAAAACATTTGAATGAATTTGAAAACTATAAGAAAATTTTCTCATTCAAGATAATCATAACATCAAGTGTAACATTATCAATCTTGATATTAAGCATATATCAAAATAAAACTTAAAGTAATCCAACACAATATAAGAAATAAGAAAAAATAATAAAAATGAATATTTAATTATATTTAGCTCTTTTACATGGGTCCAATGATATTTGTCTCACTTATTCGAACCTCATTTGTAATTACTATGAACTACCAAAGTAAATTTGTTTTAATAATAAAAAGATATTCTTTTAAAATAAACATATGTTTAATATGGAATAAGATAATTAATTCAACATAATGTAAATGAATAAAACTCATGCAAAGGTAACATGTAAGAAGTCTAAAAATTACATTGTAACATAGCTAAATAAAACTAAAAATATTGAAAACATTAGATAAATTGTGCAAAAAAGTATTATTCTATGATCCTATGGAGATCGAGCATAATATTCCTATGATAATCTAATTCTCATCTTGAATTACCTTTATATCATGTGTTTCTTTATCATATTGCTTCAATTTAACTTTTTTTTAGCTTTAAAGTAATGTTTTTCTTAAAATTGAAATAACCCTTTTACAACTACATGTGACTATTTAATTTCGTAATTCGCATTAATTTTATTTTGCATTAGATTCTAATAGAAAAATGTTGTTCGACTTGTCCAAACAAGATCTTTTTAATTAAACATTTAATTTTTCCTTTTTTAAATATTTTATTTGTTATAGGCATGCTTTATTAAAATTTTAATTTGTACTGATTTGATGTTTTACAAGCTTATACTTCATCTAATTAGTGGCTTATATTGAAACTATACTCTGTAATTCCCAAACCTTTCTACTATGACAATTGCCATGCTTTGATTTAATTATAATACGTTATTTAAATTTAAATTATTTTTTAATATATATTTATCTTGCAAAAAATTTTAATGTGCTATTATTTGTACTTATTTAATTTGAAAATCCATAAAAATTCCAAACAAGGTTTGTACTTCATCCAATTTTATTTCTTGAAATGTTCCTTTCCCACACAATTTTCCTCATCCCTTTAAAAGTTTTACTTTGAATTAGTAATATTAGCATTTAACTCTAAATGTGCTATCATGTTTTTTTATATTGTTGACTTGGAATATTGTAGTGATTTAATTTAACTCATTTTTTCCTTTAATATATATTTACTTCGTATTAGAAATAAATAAATAATTATTTATCTTAGATGATATGTCAGTTTAAACCTAATCTCAGGTGATTTAAACATAATATTATCTGGTTACATTCCATTACCTTAATTTAACTCTTTTCAAATTTAATATATATATATATTTACTTACTACTAAAATAATTATTTATTAGTAATAAAGGTATTTACATTGGTAACTTGCAATATTTCTAAATGATGTTTGCTAAAGAGAACACAAACATCTTTGGACTTATCTTGAACAAATATATCTAATTAAATTTTTATTTTTATATTTTTATATGTTCTTATAAGATCTTGTTATTCTTTTCTAGACATTTTGATTTATACTTGATTTGTTGAATGAGAAAGCTACATTTGATTTCATAAGAATCTTTGAATATAGTATTCCTATATTATATTCCTTATTTTTTTAACTTGCTTTTTTTAGCTATATCATAAGGTAAATTTAAATCTCCTCTCATGTGATCATTATAAGTGTTTTATTTAGATATATTAAATTAGTTCAATTTATCTCACATCCTCTATCATTAAGCTTGACAAAATATTAAAAAATAATTTTTAAAAAAAAGTTTAAAAATAATATTTAATTCTATAGTGGTCATTGAGAAGTGTCGAATGACATTTTTTTCATCTTACATGGACCTCATTGTGAATTAATACGTATTACAAAAATAAATAAGCATTTAAAATAATAAATTACAAATTGAATATTTAGTAATTATAAATTAAAACTAAAATGTGCAAAACTAAAGGAATATAATACAACAAATCAATGTAATATAAAGGTCATATGAGAAGATATTTAGAACTGTAGAGTAATATAACCAAAAGAAAGGGAAAAGGTTAAAGACATTAACTAAATTATACAAAATAATTCTATTAAAGATACTAAAAATATCGACTATAACATCATGTATCATTTAGTAAGGTAAGTATTAATTTTCTTGTAAGACACTACTAAAAGCTATAAAAATATTTAAGTATATAAAAATAAAATTTCAAGGAGATATATATCATTAAGCTGGGTCTAACAAAAATTATTTTTTCTTTGTTAAACTTTATTCGTAATTACAATAAATTATAAAATGAAATAAGCATAAATAATATGAAAAAAATTATTTTAATGTGAAGTAAATATTTATTAAAGTAGAAATTATATAATTTGAAAAATTATAGCATCATCAAATGAAATGATTTGAAGACCACGCAACATTCATTTTTTGACTTACAAAGTAATCTAAGCAAATCAATGCTGAGAATTTGAAAAATGAGAAAAATTGGAAGAGAAAGGTACATTCGAAGAAACTAAGGAGAATAAGTGTACCTTAATCAAACATCAAATATGATATAAATGTAACTATCTCATAAAGCCCTCCATAACATTAGAAATAAAGGATTTAAAAATTTTTAAAAAAAATTATTTGGAGAGCTCGTAGAGGTGACTAATAATAATGTTTCATCTTAATCAGACCTTCTACAAAATTTATAAGAATTATGGATATAAGTAAGCGTAAATAATAATAAAATATAATTTTAATATTATGTAAATATATATCAAAGTTAAAAGAGGAAATAATGCATACATCATACAACAAAATGAAATCAAAGTGAGGTAAGGGTAAGATTAGAGGGTAATTAGAGTTACAAAATATTATAATAAATTAAGAGAAAACGTTTTAAGAAATAAGATTAATTGTATATGAAAGACACTCTCCAAGAACCAAAGAAGTTTCAGTGTGGCATCCTTGATTGACAAATCAAATTGGTATAAAAAATTGACATAAAGCATTAAAAAATCCTAAAACATATAATAATACAAAATGCAAAATTAAATTTTAAATTAGATTTAAATAGTCAACATGACTCCAACGACATTTGTTTCATCTTGGTTTATCCTTATTTTCAATGACTAATATCTGAAAAATTAAATTAGCTTAAACAATTATAAAATAATAAAGAAAAATTAGTTAAATATATCTTTAAACTAAGATGAGATAAATTGAAGTAATATATTACAACCAAATCAAACCAACATGGAATACAAATGAGATTAGGACTAACATAGTATTAAAACAAATTGAAAGAAATAAATTTGAAGAAATGAAATTAGATTAATTATACTAGAAGTTGCACCCCAGCATCTATTAAAATGGGCTGTAACATCCTTGTTCATTAAATTAGGTAAGAGAAATGTACTTCGTAAAAGAAGGAAAAAACCTACAAAAAATATTGAAAAATACATAAACTAACACATAATTTGCTATGGCATATTAAAATGAGTCCAAGAATAGTTTATTTTTCAATGTAATATAACCAAAACTATTTGAGATCACAAGGGAAGAGAATTAGAGTTTCATAGTATAATAACAATATCAAAAAAAATTTTAAAGAAACTAGAAGAAATTAGGTTGTCCATGTAGAGATGAGTCCAAAAAGTTTTTTTATCATCTCAATTGAACATCATTTAGAATTACCATAAATTGGTAAATTAAAAAAGAACAAATAGTAACATATTCTATTTTAATATTAAGTAAATATGTGTTAGAATTGGTCTGAGACAAATCAAAGAAATGTATTATAAGAAAATAAAAGGCATGTAAAGAATAATTGAAACAAGATTTAGCTATGATTTGAAGGAATGAGAAAAATATGAAGAAATTAGATAACTTGTTAATGAAAGCTATGTTCAAACACAATAATGTTGTAGAATGTATCATCATTAATTGTCGAATAAGAAATTTTATGAAATAACTCAAATTTACGCCAATATCTTAGAAAATTAAATATTTTAGAATATATAAATAAATACTTTATTAGGTGGAGATTGTCGAGAAGTGCTAAATAATTTTTGTTTGATCACCATTGAAGCTCAATTGGAATTAATATGAATCACCTGTATATATTAATATTTTGGTATTAAAAAATATACATTAAAGGTAAAATGAGATAAATTGTAGCATTTTAAGGAAACTAAATATAAGTAATGTAATTGTCACATCGGTGAAGCATTAGAGTAAAAAAATAACATATTTAAATAAAATCTAAAAATTCAAAGAGATGACATAATTTTTAAGAGAAATTTACATTCCATGATACTAAGGAGATATAGTGTAACATCATTGAGCAAACTAAAACTTTAGGAAAAATACATTTAAAAATATAAGTATGAACATTTAATTAGATAGAGTTCTTTGAAATGAATTCAACATAATTTTTAGTCTATAAGACATTGTTTGGAATTACTATGAATTACACTAGAAACAAAATTTAAATAATAATAAGTTATTATGTTAATGATAAATAAATATATATTTAAACTTGGAAAGAGATATTTTAAGTAGTGTAATATAACAAAATCAAAAGTAACTGAGTTCATAGAGATGGAGAGTTTAGTTGCATATTAATATAATCAAAAAAACATAAAAATATTAGAGAACATAGAAAATTATAAAAAATATTTCCATTCAAAAATAATAATGAGATTGTGCATAGAATGATTAATCAAAAAGGGTTTAAAAAGTAAAAAACTAATAAGCATAAGCAATTAAAAAATTACATATTTAATATTAAGTAAATATAAGTTAAAGCTAGAATGAGATAAATTGAAAAAGTTTATAACTAAATCAAAGTGATGTAAATGTCACATGAGAAAATATTTAGAGTGACAGTATTATAACCAATTGAAATTAAAAAATTTAAGAAAAGTGATGAATTATAATTTAATTTTTTTGTCCAAGATACTATGGAGACAGTGTGTAACATCTAAGATCATAAAATATGACAAAAAAATTCAAGAAAAAACAATCAAAAAATATTACAAATATATTTAAAAATATTTAAAAACTAATTTAATTTGTTAGATCTCATTAATGTGAATTTAACTATTTTTATTTCACTTCAATAAAAATTTATTTAGGGTTACTATTAATTATTAAATTAAATAAGCCTAAATAACAGTAAATTTATATTTTAATATTAATTAAACATTTATTAAAGTTGAAATATGATAAATTTAAAAATTATAACATAACCAAATCGAAACAAAGTAAATGCCACATAATAATAGATATATGGTTGTATAGTGCTATGAACAAATCATAGAAGAAAGATCTAAAAAAAGATAAATTATATGTAAGATGAGTACTACAAGATACTAAAGGGATCGAGTGTAATATCCTAGATTATTAAAGTTTGTATAAATGTAATTGTCCCATAAAATTTATTGAAAACCTTAGAAATTAGAGTTTGTAAAAATATTAAATGGAGTATTTAATTTAATAAAATTTAGCTAGGCTAAACCAATTATGTTTATTTTATCCTTATCAAACATTATTTTGAATTAAAATTATTTTAATGTTTAAAAATTTTAAAAAATAAATAAAATATTATTTTATTATTATGTAAATATATATTTTGTAATGAAATTATTTAAATTAAAAAAATATAATAAAAGAAAATCAAAGTGAGATAATATAAACAAGATGAGAATTAAGGTTACATAGAATTGTAACCAAATGAAAAAAATATTTTAAGAAATCTAAATTTGCATAAGAATGATGTATTCTAATAAGTTAATGTCATTGAGTGTACCATCATTAATGGTAATAATAAAAATGGATACCTTATTGGATATAACTTATCAAGATAAGACCAACTATATTTGTTTTATCTTGATCAGACATTGTTTGAAATTATTATGAATAACCCAAAAAAGTGCATAAATAATAAAAATAATTATCATAATATTAGGTAAATATATATTAGAACTAAAATAAGATAAATTGAAAAATATAACATGAGAAAATTGAAACAATGTGAGGGTCACACGATAATAGAATTAGAGTGTCGTAGTAATATAACTTAACCAATGCAAAACATTTGAAGTAATTTAATGTGAAAAATTTCAAAAAAAATGTTACGTTCCATAATAATAACGAGGTCCAGTATAACATCATCATTCATCAAATCAAGTCTAAAAAAATATACCTTATAAAACTTGTTAAAGCCCTTAAATAAATATTTAAAAATATAAAAACTAATATTTAATTAATTATAGATAATTAAAGAGAGTTTAATGGCATTTACTTCATCATAATCTATTAGAGTTTTGAATTATTATAAATAAAAAAATAAAATAAGCATAAAAAAGTAATAAATTGATATTTTAAAATTAAGTAAATCTATAATTAAGTTTAAAGTAAATAAATTGATGAAATATAATGTAATCAAAACAATGTTATTTTAAGGACACGTTAGATGAGATTCGTAGTTTCTTATATTATAAGTAATCAAAGTAAAAAGTTTGAAAAAATGAGATAAATTTTACAAGATAGTTGAATTTTAATATACCAAAAAGTCCAAGTGTAATATCTATCCTCAATCATTAAATAAGATACAATATAAAATTCCTTGTAAAGGAAGGCCAAAATATTAAAGGATAAAATATCTTAAAATATAAAAGTGAATATTTAATCTAATAAAGATTGATGAGATGAGTCCTACGACTATCATTTTCATCTGTATAGAATATCGTTACAAATTATTATTAAATACTAGAGTGCATAAGCATAAATATTAATTAAAATAAAAATAAATAAATATTAAAGTTGAAATAAGATAAACTAAAGCAATATGACATAACCAAATCAATTGGATGAAAACATCAAGAGATGGAGACTTAGCCATTCTCATGTAGTTGGGTGCTTTCAAGTCAAAAGTTTGAATTTTCTATTTCCATTTTATTTTATCGAGTACATAATATAGCCAAATTAAAGTGAAAAGTTTGAAGAAATGAGTTAAATTATACAAGAATGTTGCATTCAAAGGTACTAAAGAGATAATGTACAATATCCTATATTAATAAACTTACTATGAAACTAATTCCCTTGTAAAGCTTGCATAAACTATAGAAAATAAAAAAAATAAAAAATCATCAAACATCATTTAAAATTATTAGAATTACAAAAGTTAATAAGCACAAATAAAAGTGAACTACAATTCTAATATTATGCAAATGCATATAAAAATGAAATGGGCTAAGAGATAGCAATGTTATAATAAAAGGTAAATGATGGGTAATAAATACGAAAAGAGAGTTAGAGTAGCACAACAATTTAATCAAATCAAAGCAAAAAATTGAACAAATGGGAAAGTTATATGAGAAATTAAAATTCCATGATACTATGAATATAGGTGTGACTTTCTTGATTGTCAAATTAGGCATGACTAAAAGTGTTTCACAAAACATGCCAAATCCCTAGAAAATGAATTACTTAAAATTATAGATATGAATATTTAATAGGATAATTCTCATTTAGAAGAGTCTAATGACTTTGTTTTGTCCTAACTAGACCTCATATAGAATTATTGTAATATACTAAATTAAATAATCTTTGATAAAGGTAAATTATTATTTTATGTTGAACTAGAAATGTATTAAGCCAAAAATAAGTTAAATTTATGTAATCCAAATTAGAGAAAAAAATTTGAAGAAATTAGTAAAACTATATGAAATATTCAATACAGCATCAAGATGGGTCCAATATTTTTTTTCCTTTATCGGACCACATTTGCAATATCATCAACTGCTAGAGTAAATAAATATAAATAAAAATAATTTATTATTTTAAAATTATGTAAAAAAATATTAAAGATGAAAGGAGAAAACTCAAAACATATATTATAAAGCAATAAAAGACATGTAGAGGTTGCATAAGAGAATACTAACAATAGCATACTAATAATGCAAAATAGAAGCACAAATATTGAAAAACTAAATAAATCATAGGAGAAAGTTTTATTCCAATACACTAAGATGATCTAGCATAACATCCTTGGACATCAAACTAGGTACAAATCAAGGTGTCTTGTTAAGCATGTAAAACTATAAAAAATATATTCACAAATACAAAATGGAAACTTTAATTATATAAAGCTTATCAAGATAGCATCGTAAAGTTCTTATCTAAATTGTACCATGTTTAGAACTACTAAGTACAAATAAAGTAAATAACTATAAATAAAATAAATTATCATTTTGATATAACTAAACTTGTTTTCAAACTAAAATAAAATAAGCATAAAATCATACCACAGCAAAATCAAAGTGATCTAAATGTCATATGAGTGAAGATTTAGAGTAACGTAAAAATATAAAAAAATGTCAGCAGAACATATGATAAAATAACAAAAATAGTATAAAAAATTTGATTTCTGAGATACTAAAAAGAAAGAGTGTACTAAATTAAATCGTCAAATCTAGTACGTTAATAAATTTCTCATAAAGTTCGCTGAAATAATATGAAAAAGATACTTCAAAACATAAAAATTAATATTTTTTTATCGAGCATATCAAAATGTGTTCAATGATTTTTATATATTCTCTATTTGTCCTCTTCTATAATTATTTTCAATTACTAAAGTTAATAACTAAATATTCATAAATCAATATTTTAAATTTAAGTAAATTTATGTCAAACTACAACGCGCTAAACTGAAGGATCAAAAAATTGGCAAAAAAAGTGTAATAAGGGTCATATGAAACGAAAATTAGAGTTATATAATAATAAAATCTAATAAAGAAAACAATTCAAAAAATTAGATAAATTACATAATAATGTTGCATTCAAAAAACTAAGCAGGTCAAGAGTGTCATCCTTGATCACAAATCATGTATAAATCAAAATAACCTATACAATGTGCGAATACCTTAGAAAAAAATCATTTAAAAATATAATAAAGAATATTTAATATGATGGAGGTCATTAAGAAGTGTATAATAACATTTATTTCATCTTGATTAGATAACAAGGGAATTACTACAAATTAAATAAATAAATAAGAATTTAAAAAACTACATTAATTTTTAATATTATGTTAAAATATATTGAGGTTTTCATAAGAAAAATTTAATTAATGTAATAGAACAAAATCAAAGTGATGTGAAGATTTTGGGCTAAATAATAATATAACCAATCAAAAACTTAATATTCAAAAAAATTAAATAAATTATATGAAAAACTTTTATTCCATGATATTAAGTAGATTGAACAAAAAATCCTTGATTGTTAAAAAATGAATTAAAAAATCTTGTAAAATGTGACTAAAACGTTAAAATATTTTTAAAATTATAAACACTAATATCTACTTAAACATAGCCTATTAATGACATTTATTTCTTCTCTATTAGTTGAGTTTACAATTGTTATGAATTATTAAATTAAAAATTAATAAAATTATAAATTATTTTTAAATTTAAATTAAACATATATTAAACAAAAACGGACTTATACAAAGAATTTCGAAATAAAAAATAAAAGTAACGCAAAGTCCTCCCATAAGAGATTTAGAGTTGCCTAGTCATGTGACCAGGTCAAAGAAACAAAAAATTGAATAAAATCAAATAAATTATATTAGAAACTTTTGCTCTAAGATACTAAGGAGATGAAGTGTGATATACTTATTTTAAAATCAAGAATAAACATAAATGGCTCATATTTCCTAAAACAATTAAAATTAAATATTTAAAAGACATTAAATTTCTTAAAGCTAATTAAAATGAGTCTAACGATGTTTGTGTTCTCTAAATCTTGCCAAATTTTGAATTACTATGAATTACCAATTAAATAAATTTTAATGTTAGGTTTAGTTAAGTTGAAGCAATGTGATATAAAAAAATGAGGTGAAGGTCACATGAGAAGAGAATTACACTCACAAATTAATATCAGCAAATCAAAGTCAAAAACATAAGAAATGACATAAATTACACAAGAAAATTAGATTCAAAGATGCCAAGGAGATTGAGTGTAATATAATTAATGATCGAATAAGGTACAAATCTAAATCACTCATAAAATAAGTAAAATCTAATATTATAATAAAATTTAATTTAGTAGAGCTTATCAAAATTTGTCCAATGATATTTGTTTCATCTTTAATAGGCATTATTTGAAAAGATTAAAAATAACCCAAAATAAATAAATATTAATAATAATATACTATTATTATAATATTAAGTAAATCACTATCAAAGTTAAAATAATATAAACAAGACTATTATAATATAATAAACACATAGTATTATGAAGGTCTAACAAGAGGCTATTTAAAGTTACATAATAACATAATGAAAATAAAGTAAAAGATTTGAAGAAATGAGATAAATTTTACAAAAAAATAATATTCCATGTTACTAAGAGATAGGATGTAACATCCTCAATCATAAAATTAGGTGCATATTGAAACTTCTTATAAAGTGTGTCTAAATCTTAAGATATAAAACATTTCAAAATATAAAAATTAAGAAAATTTAATAGAGGTCATTTGGAATTTCTATAAAGTATTAAGAAATAAAGCATAAATATGACAAAGTATTCATTTAATATCAAGTAAATATATATTAGAGTTAAAATAAGATAAATTTAAGTAATATGATATAAACAAATCAAAGCAATGTGATCATTGCATGTGTGGAGAATTAGATTTTCATTGTAATATGACCAAGTAAAAGTAAAAAATTTAAAAAATTGAGATAAAATTTATTGAAATGTTCCACTCCATGGCACTAAGATGATTGTCTGTAAAATCCACAATTATAAAAACAAAAACTAATTAAAATAACTAGAAAGAAATGACAAAACTCAAAGAAAATAAAATAATTGAAATTATAAAAATTAACATTTTATTGGAAAGAGCACATTGAGATGACTCCAATGTGATTTCTTTCGTGAAGATTGTACCACATTTTTAAATATAATGTATTACTAAAATGAATAAGCATAATGAATAATAAATAACCATTTTTATGTAAAGTATTTATTAAAAGTCAAATTAGATAACTTGTAGTGTAATATACCAAATCAGAGAGATGTAAAAGTTTTAATGATAAGAGATTTTAAGTTACAAACTAAAATAATTAAATTAAAGTAAAAAGTTTAATGAATAGGCATAACTTCTTAGAATCATTTTCACTCCAAGACACTAAAGAGATCGAGCGTAACATCTATAATCATCAAATAATGCAAGAATAGAATTGTTTAATAAAGCATGTCAAAACCACTAAAGAAATATAATAGTTTTTATTAGAATTTTAAAAAAATTAAAACTAATATTAAATAACAACTTTTGACTTTAAATTTTGTCAAAATTAAATAAAAAATTATTTCGAATGATTGAACTCATGGAGCATAATCCAATGAAATTTTGTCCATCTTGATAAGATCTTATTTAGAATTATCATGAATAACCAAAGAGAAGTAAAAATAGAATATTATTATTATATTAAATAATTCTATATTAAAGCTAAAATGAGATAAATTTAGATAAGATAATATAATAAAATAAAAAATGTCAAGATGAGATGAGAGAAGATTTAAAGTAACATTATAATATATCTAAATCTATCAAGAAATCTCCTAGCACATATGGCTTATTAATACTAAAATTCGAAGTTTTTCTAACCCTAAATCTTCTGAGCATTGATTTTTTTCACTTCTCTTTATAATATTGAGCTTTTTGTGCATTTTTCTATTCCAACACACATATAAGAAATAATTTATGATTCTATTAGATATTCATTTCTTATTATATTTTTATTTTTCTTTTCAGTTGTGCGGCTCAACATTTGTGAAAATCTAATTTTAGTTAGATTTCATAAAAAAACACTTTGGACTTGAGCAAATGATAAACTAGGTTATATTTAAGACCAAAAAAGCTAGGAGGTTGGAGATAATCCATAAGGAAAAGGTCAAGCATATGTGAGTTAACAATAAGGAAACACTCAAGCTATAACTATTTAGCAATGAAGTTTTTCCTAATCTTGATTAGTAGTAGACATCGCATCTAGTACGAATTAAACCACAAAAATGTTAAGGCACAAAAATATTAATTAACTTTCACCTCTAATATCTTGATTAAACATCTTTTATTTGATATCTCAAATTAATATTTCCCAATCATTTGATCATAATCTTTGAAATCTTATTACTTAGTAATGATTTCAATAAGAAACCTAAAATATGATTAAAAACCGAATTAGCTTTCCTATTAACCACTCGCTACTCGTCACATGCAACAATGAATGGGTGGCAGCTCAAGGCTTCACTCCCAAAACAATTTGGGGAAACATACTTTGAAATTATTTTAGATTTAAGAAATTACTTCTAAACTAGTGTCAAATATGTGTACTGGAAAACAATTAGTGGTTTGACACTGGACAAGATAGGGGATAGCCAAACCAAAAACCAAGCAACTTTTGAAGTGCACTGAAATTCATATATTGAGAAAAGTGCTACTCAAATGCCTCTTGTTGTGGTACTAAAAGTTTGTCATTTAATATGCGAGAAACTTCTAAATTATGAGAGTGACATAAGCCCTCTGATCAAAAGTTTATGTGATTGAATGATAATCATTGTATCTAACTTGGTTAATTTGCTAATTCTATTAGTCATCCCGTCACTCAATTTGATAATTGCACGTCCATATTTCTTTTAGTCAACAAGTTAAATCCTATTATCAGATTGTGATTCTAGTCTAACGGGCCAAATCTAATATATGTTTCTTTAATTTATTATTTTGAGCCATTGGATAAATTTTTTAAAAATATTAATATTTTGACTTAAAATTATAGAAGCAAAAATGAAACGACAAAATGGGGTGTTTGTTAAGTGATTTTAGCCATCAAAAGATGTCTATAAATAGAACAAGTTTTTTGCACAATTAATTGATGAAATATTTAACAAAATCTCAAAGAAGAATTCTCAAGACATGACCTAAAAGTAATTCACAACCATTTGTAATCATTGTCTCATTACACTGTGCCTTTCTTTAAAGGACTCTAAATTTCTTGATTCTTCTTCCAATCGGCTAAGCACACATTCTTTCATTTTATAGCTGATTAAATTGAAATAATTGTGTCTTGTTAAATATTTGCTCAAGCATAGGAATTTTTTTCCATTGATTTTTTTCATCATTTTCTTTCCACTTTTCATCAATTCTATTTTGTCATAAGCCTATTGTAATAAATTTTATTTTCTTATTATAAAGATTTAGCTTACTGATCTTTGGATGAGTGCCTCATATAGTTTGCTTGTTTTTGTGCCTAATTTTTGCTATGAGTGGACATAGGCTTGATTACAAGCTAAATCACCTAAAAATCTCTTTTGTGTGTGCTTAAATTTTTGGTACTTAGTTTCTCACTTTTTCTCAAAAATTTACTTTTAAAATAAAAACTAAAATAATTTTTAGAATTTAATTTTTTTTTTTATTCAAGCAATTCATCCCCCCTCTTATTGAACCACATCTCAATTGGTATCACATCTAGTTTCTCCTTCAGCAAGAGGAAATGCTCTAAGAGATCTATGCTCAAATTATTACTTCATTTATATTTGGTGAAGGTGCATCTACCAATAGGCCACCACTCTTTTGTGGTGATTATTATCATTATTGGTAGACTACACATTTAAATTCTATTGATAGAGACTTTGAGAATTCATTCAAGTTTCTATTACTTTTCCCATAAAGAACAATTTATAAGGAACTTTTGCACTCAAGCCTTTGTTTGAAATGGAAGATAGTAAAGAAAAATTAGTGTAATTAAATGATAGGGCTTTAAATATTTTACATTGTGCTTTGATTGCTATAGACTTTAATAGAATAATTAATTTAGAAAGTACTTATGAGATTTGGTATGAATTAGAAGTAATATATAAAGGCAAATCTATAGTTAAGGAAACCAAAATAAATATGATGGCACATGACTGAGTTATTTAGGATGCTGTCAAATGAGTCCATCAAAGTCATATGTACTAGTTTTACCAATGATACGAATACACTTGCTAACTTAAGAAAGATACTTTGTTTGAAAGAAAAGGTAAAGAAGATAGTCAAATTTTTGTTAAAAGAGTATGATCCAATGGCCATTACCATCAAGACAATAAAATATATTTCTATAATGACATTGATAACATGATAGGTGAGCTTATGAAAAATGGGCTAGAGATGGATCAGAGAGAAGAAGAATTAAATAAGAAGAACAAAATAAAGAACAAGGAATAATTAATAGCTTTGAAGATGGAGTAAGGAAATTCAGAAGAGGAATCAACTGATGATTATGGTCTTGCGTTATGCTTTAATGGTTTTTCTAAGTTTCCCAATGTTGTAGGAAGGTATAAAAATGAAAATTCTAACAAAAGAGTAAGAAGAAAATAATAAATTATTTGCCATGGATGTGCAAAGCAAAGATATGTTAGACCAGCTTGTCCTGTCATGCAATAAAGAGTTGAAAAAGAAAAGGATGAGTAGAAGAGAAGTAAGAGGAAAAAGAAAGAATTAAAAGTAGCTTGGACTTATTTGGAAGAAACATGTACAAGTGCGGATGTGAACAAGAATGAAGGGCTCTTTTACATGATGGCTAGAGAAAGAAAAGGAAGAAAAATAGAGTATATGTTTAAGCGACGAGGATATAAATTATTCAAATGAAACAAAAAGAAGAACATTATGCCTTTGTAGTCTTTGTGATGAAATGCAAAATGCCGATGATCAACTCATACAAAAGATTTTAATGATTTTAAATCTTTTCACTCTATTAGTTCAATTTCAATAACAAAATCAATTAGTTGACACGTTACAAAAGCTAGATGATTTCATAGGCATTAGTTTAAAGATAATATTAACTTGTCACATAGTTAGAATAAACTTATATATCATTATTGTATACTTCTAGGTCATACTTCATATATATGTTGGATTACAAATAATATTTGCTCAACTTGTCTTACTTATGCATAGGTAGTGAAGTCAAATAGTAGTTTAACTACTCTTAAATGTTTTGGACCAAATATGGTTTGGGGTCTTAAATTTGGTAATTAATTTAAGAGTGTCACTATTTCTTCTTTCTAAGACTTAGGAGGACATATGGTTCTTAGGTAGTGGGTGCTCATGATGCATGATTAAAATCATCTTGTTATTCACCCAACTAAAGGTTTATGATGGAGGAAAAGTTGTGCTTGATGATAATTCAAGGAAATATATCAAAGATATAAGTACTGTTGGAAACCATACATTTTGGAAACCTTACATTTCCAATTACTAATGTTTTATTTGTTCAAGGCTTAAAATATAATTTACTTCACATTAGTCAACTTTGAGATATCAGTTTTAGCGTTTCGATTGATATCTTTGCTTGTAAAATTAGAAAAAATAAAAATATAGTAATTATTATATTAAGAAGAAATAATACCGATTTACTTGTTTAGAAAATAATAAATAATTCTGGAAAATTTTATTTGCATCACATGCTTGTGACTTAAATTTACAACATAAGATATTCTATTATGCTAGTACACATATATTATGAAGAATGATTAAATATAACGTAGTATTAAGTGCTTTTCTTGAATTAACCTTTTTAGATGATTTTTTTATGGCCCATGTAATTTAGGAAAAGAAAGAACAAAAAGCTTTAAAACAAAGTAAGATGTAATGACTAAAAAGGCTGGAACTTGCACATAGACATGTTTGGACTAATATGTCTCATATGCTTAGGAGGTAAGAATTTCCATTTGTTATTGTTGATGATTATTCTAGGAATATATGAGTTATTTTCTTAAGGAAAAACAATGCATCACATAAATAATTTGAAATATTGATAACTAAATTACAAAAATAGTTACTTCATAACTTAATTTCCATTAGAAGTGATAATGGATAAGAACTTTAAAATATTGAATTCATTGAGTATTACGATATAGTGGATTTTTCACATTTTTTTTGCACCTAGAACTCTACAACAAAATGATTTAGTGGAAAGAACTAAAGAACTTTATTAGGTTTAGGTAGAAGTACATTGAATGTGTATGATTTAGGGCACTACACTTGATGTCCTTAGTATATCACAATTCAATTATTTTATAAAATTTATTTCATTTGTTTGATTTTTTAATTTTTTATAATATTAGAAAAATCTAATTCTCTTCAGTTTAACATTTACATTGCATTGATTTTGTTATATTATAGTACATCAAGTTTTCTCATTTTGGCATTAATTTATACTTAATTACTATTTAAATAACAATTTATTATTATTTATTCCCATTTAATTTAATCTTTTCTAGTAATTCCAAATTTATTATCATCACCACCAGCTCTATGTCCTTAGTTTATTATAATATAACTTTCTTGAATAGTTTGTTTCCCCTTTCAATTTTGTTACTTTTATTTTGTTATATACTTTGTAACTTTATATCTCCTCTCATATCATGTTTTCATTTATTTCATTTTGCTAAACTAGTTTCTTTCAATTCAACTATGTCATCTATAATATATATTTACCAAATATTTAAAACATTTATTTATTATTATTTATTATTATAAATTTTTTTATTAATAAATCTAAATGAGGCACAATTGAGATAAAGAAATATCATTTCACTCTCCATAATAAATACTATCAAATATAATATTGATTTTTATAATTGTTACTATTCTTTTTTACGATAGCATTAGAAAGCTTTAAGAGGCTTTTTAATTCACACATTATTTGATGATTGAAAATATCACAATCAATCTCTTTAATATCATAGAATGCAATTATTCTACACAATTTAACTCAAACGTCCAAAAGTTTAACTTTGATTTGGTAGATTAATATGAAACTCCGGTGCTCTTAAATTGTAACCTTTATGTTGTTTTGATTTGATTTTGTTTTATTGCCTAAATTTACCTAATATTCGCTTATATATATACATATATATATATATATATGAACATAATATTACAAATAAATTTATTATTGTTTATACTTAATAACTTCAATAATTTAGAAAACTTCAAACGAGGTCAAATCGAGATTAAATAAATTATTTTCTTTGGTAATTACTTGTAACATATTTTTTAATGCGTATTTATTTAAATTTTTTTTCATTTGAAATATTTTATTTTCTAAAAAGTTTTCATACTCTGATAAGTATTTTGATAGATACCACATTTCTTGATAAAAAAAGGCAAACATCGTTGGACTCATTTCAATCAGTTCTAACTAATAAAATACAAATTTCTACATAGAAAAATAATTTATCTCTTAGTTTTTTGTAATTCTTTACAAGAAAGTTTGAATCATTCAAGGTTTAATGATTTATGATGCTGCACTTTCTCTTGTTAGTGACATATAATGCAACATCCTCATTCATTATATTGTTATGAAATTCTAATCTTTCTATTATGTACTATTTTATTGAATCAATTTATTATGTTACATTACTTTAGTTTTTTCTCCATAGTATTCCTTTTTATTTTTTATCAAAATTTTAATTTTTATAAATTTGGTAAGCTTTTAAAGGTATCTTAATCCATCAATGATTTCATAATAAAAATATGTTACATGCTACATATTTCAGGTCTTTGAATTTAACTATATCATAAAATTCACCTTTGTTATTCAAAGGTTTTACTTTGATTTTCTTATGTTAATATTTACCTATAAATCTCCTATCATGTGACCTTTACATAGCTTTGATAACAATATATTATATTGCTTCAATTTATCTTATTTGAGCATTTATATATATATATATATATATATATATATATATATATATATAATATCAAAAAGATAACTTACTTTTTTATTTAATTTAATCCCTTTTAAATTTATGTTAACCTCGAATGATGTCCAATATAATGGAAAAACCTAATCTCAATCAGCACAACAAAATTAAATTATCATTTCTATATTTGTTTTAGATTTTTTATTTTTAGAGTTCTGACAAATATTATAAAACATTTTCATTCATTTCTAACTTTTACGATCGATAATTTTGAACTCGAGCACTTTAGTGTTCTACAATAAAATTTTCTCACACAATTTATCTTTTTTTCAATTCTTTTCCATTAATTTAGTTATATTACTATGAAACACCAATTCCCCACTCTTGTAAACTTTACATTGCCTTGATTTGGGTATATTATGTTGATTGTGTTAGTATCATTTCAACATTTATAAATATTTATGTAATATTAAATTAACAATTAATTATTAGTTTTGCTTATTTATTTTAGGAGTTCTTAGTATTTACAAATATGGTTTGATAAAGAAGATTAAAACAATATTCTAAACTTTATTTTCAATTTTTAAATATATTTTATATTATTTAGGCAAGCTTTATAGGAGGTTTTGATTTGAATTTGATTTAATGATCAGGTATTTTGCAAAGTATCTCCTTGGAATCTTGGAATACGACCACATAATTTAGCTCACTACTATTTTTTCTTGGATTTATTTATATTTCTATGCAACTATAAATATCTTCTCATGCAACTTTTGAATTATTTTGATTTGGTTATATAAAATTGTTTAAATTTATTTTATTTTAGTTTTAACATATATTCACTTAATGTTATAATAATTATTTTTTAATATCAATTCTTATTTAACTTCGTAATATGTACTAATTCCAAATGAGTTCTGATCAATAAGAAATAAACTTTGTTGAACTCTTCTTAATAAGGTCTACTAAATTAAATATCAATTTTTCAATTTTTAAATGTTTTAATTTTTACTATATTTACATTTTTGACATGAAATTTCCATTTCAACATTATTTAATAATTGAGCATGTTACACTAAATCTCTTTAGGATCATGTAATGCAATTTTCCTATACAAGTTATCAAATTTTTTCATATCTTACTCTATAATTTTACTAAGATAACGAGTAACTCTAAATCTTCTATTGATTTGCCTTAACCTTACTTTGATTTGACTACATTACACTACTTCATTTTTTGTAATTTCAACTTCATCATTTAATCGCTAACTTTAAAGTCAAAATTTATTATTACTTAATGTTATTTACATTAGTAATTCAAAAAAAATGCAAAAAACATTTAATCGATATGAATCAAATGCTATTGAACTATCTTCACAAGTTTTTTCCAGTTAATTTCTCATATTTATATTTTTGTGTATTTCAGTTTCTAATGTAACTTTCCTACATACTTTTTTTTTCTTCAAATTCTATACTTAGATTTGGTTATGTTACTATGTAACTTTAAATCTCTTCTTATGAGGTCTCTAAATCACATTGGTTTTGTTATATTACATTGCCTCAATTTATCTCCATTTAGCTTTATTATAATTTTTCTTAATATTCAAAAAAAAATATTATTATTTGTAGTTATTTTCTTCTATTATTCACAATAATCCAAAATGAGATCTATTTGATTTGAAAATAATATCGTTGACTCATCTTAACGACTATTCTCAAGTTTCTTCTACATTTATTGTCGTTTACTCATGTTACATTTCTTCAACACATCTCGTTATGTTATTAATATATAATTACATAGTGTTAAAATAAGAAATTATCGTTATTTATGCATGTCTACCTTGGAGATTCGCATCAATTCTAATTAAGCTCTTTTTTTGACTAAGAAAATGTCATTGGGCATGTTTCAAAGAGGTCTAAGAAATTAAATATCAATTTTTATATTTTTTAAATATTTAACTTTCTTTTGCTTTTGCTTTTTTTTGGGAAATAATTTAATTTGTGCATCATTTGTTAATCCAAAATGTTTCCATCACCTCCTCAGTATCTTGGAATGCAACTTTCTTAGATAATGTAACTCATTTCTTAAAATGTTTGGCTACTATTTCGTTATACTACTTTGTAAATGTAAATTTAATTCATGTTTGCTTTGGATCACTTTCATTCATACATTACTTAAAGGCCAAGGATGTACACTTGACCTTGCTAGTATCTTCGAATGTGAAACCTTACCATACAATTATTTTCATTTGTTTGAATTTTTTACTATGATATGGTTATATTACAATGTAACACTAAATCACATCTCATATGTTGTTTACATCGATATGATTGGATTATATTACATTTCATTAGTTTATCTTATTTTAGCTTTGTTATATATTTACTTAATATTTAAACAAATTATTTATTATTAATAAATATTATTTTTTATGATAATTGATAACAACTAAAAAAGAGGTCCTACTAAGGTTAAGTGAACATCATTGGGCTCATATTGATGAGTTATATCTAACTAAATAATTTTTTTAAACTTTTTAAATATTTATTTCTCTAGTATTCTAGTATTCTTTAATAGATATTTTTATTTATAGCTTATTTGATAATCAAGGCTGTTACACTCAATTTTTTTAATATCTTAGAGTTCTTAGTTTAGTTCCTATAAAATGTATCTCACTTTTTTAAATTATTTCCTATTATTTGGTTATATTATTATGTGATTTTAAATCTCATCTAATATGATGTTTATACATTTGATATTGTTATATTATCTTTATTTAATTTATCTTTAATCAACATTTATATTTATTTGGTTAAAAAATTAAATTAATAATTTATTATCATTTATGCTTATTTGTACTAAAAATTTGTAGTAATTCTAAATAAGGTCTGATCTAGTTTGAACAAATGTCATTAAGGAAAGCTAGAACTACTCTATCAAATTAAATATTATTTTTATATTTATAAACGTTTTATTTAGTTATAATTTAGCATGCTTTATGAGAAATTTGACTCATAACTAAATTAATGGAAAAGAATTCACATTGGATCTAGTTTATCTTATGGAAAGAAAGTTTCTCATAAAATTTATCTTATTTCTTAAAATTTTACTTATTGAATTTGGTTATATTATTATGGAATTTTAATTCACCTCACATGTGAGGATTATATTACTTATATTTCTTAATATGATATTGGTTCGACTTATCTAATTTAAATTTTATTATATAATTACTTAATGTTTAAATTGTAATTGACTATTATTTATACTTAATTTTTTAATTTGTAGTAAAATAAAATAAGTTTTAATCAACATAAACAAATATTGAAGACTTGACTTGGCCAGCTCTATCAAATGAAATATTTTTTTATATCTTTAATTTTTTTTGAAGATTTGGCATATTTTTGAGAAATTTTGATTCATACCTGATTTTATGTTTAAGAATGTTACCCTCGATCTCTTTATAGTCTCAGAACTCAACTTTTCCATAAAATGTATCTCATTTTTTCAAAACTTTCTCTTTCATCAAATTATACTAAAATTTTACTCTAAATCACAGCCTATATGACCTTTACATCTCTCTTGTACTACTATGTTACATTGATTTAATTTATTTCATTGAAACTTCAATTTATATATACTTAAAATTAAAAAAAATCTTCTTTTATAACTTTTAATTTTTTTATTTGTTATTTGTAGTTACTCCAGAAGAATTCTGATCGAGATGAAGTAAATGTCGTTAAACACATCTTGATAAGCTCTATCAATTTGGATAATTAATTTTCTTAGAACTTTGATAAACAATATGAATCAATTCAACATGCAACAAATTTTTTTTCAATGACGTCAAACTTGATCTCGTTAGTATCTTGGCATTCAACTTTCTCGTAAAATTAATCTTATTTTCTTCATCTTTTTCACTTTGATTTGGTTACTTTATTATATAACTAAAAAGCTTCTCTCAAATGACCTTGATATCTCCTTAACTTATCTGTACTACTTTACTTCAATTTAATATATATTCACTTAGGAATAAAATTATAATTTATGCTTATATAATTTGGTAATTTTTATTCTTCCTAAATAATGTTTGATCAAATAAAAAAAATATCATTAAAGATATGCTAAAAATGTTTATTAAATTAAATATTCTTTTTGTATTTACAAGTATTCTAAGTCACTACAATTTTGGCAAGCTTTATGATAAATTTTGATTTAAATCTAACTTGTTAATCTAGAATGTTACATCAGTTTCCTTAGTATATTAAAATACAATTTTCTCATACAATTTAACTCATTTGTTTAAATTTTTTTTCTAATTTGGTTATGTTACTTGCAAACATCAATTCCCTTTGTGTATGTCCTTTACTTTATTTTGATTTCATTACATTACATTGTTTAACTTCTTCTCATTTTAGCTTTTGTTTTTATTTAATTAATATTTAAAAAATTGTTATTGTTTATACTTTTTTCATTGTTAAATAAAAGTAAACAATGAAGACCTTTACTTCATCATGATGAGCTTTATGCTACGAAATATTCTTTTTTAAATTTTTAAATATTTAAATTCACACAAATTTCTCCAAGTTTTAAAATAATTTTTTAATCACACCTTACTTCATGATTGAGGTTGTTACACTCAATCTCTTTACTACATTGGAAAGTTACTTTCATTTATAATTCATTTTATTTGTTCCATTTTTTTTTTTTGATTTGGTGATAAACGTCTAACTTCCACTTCTGTGACCTTTACTTTACGTGCATTTGTTATATTATATTGGAACAATTCATCCAATTTAATCTTTAATATATATTTACATATATTAAAAATATTAGTTTTTTACCTTAAAAAATTTTATTTTCATGCTTTGTGGATGTTTTTGAGATTTTGTAATTCATATGTCCTTTGATGATCAAGAATGCCATGTCCGGTCTGGTTAATATCTTTGATTGAAACTTTCTTGTAAATTCTATACCATTTCCTCAAGTGTTTTTACTTTGATTAGGTTATACTATGATAAAACCCTATTTCCTTTCTCGTTTGGCATTCATATTGCTTTGATTTAATTATATTATTTGTTTTTAATTTGTCTTATTTTTTTACTATATATTTATTAAATATTAAAATAAAAAAATTAATTATTATTCTGAAACATTTGTTTCAGAAAGTTTTTGTAATTCCAAAAAAGCTATGGTCAAGATGATTTGAATATTACTAGATTCAACTCAATAAGTGCTATCAAATTAAATATTTTTTTTTCAAAATTTTTCAAATACTTTTTATGATTTAGAATGGCTTATGATTATTTTGAATCATACATTATTTGATAATAGAATATTTTTCCCTCGATCACATTACAAAATTGGAAAGCAACTTATCTTTATAAGTTATATCTATTCTACATACTTTTAACTTTCATTTTGTTATATTACAATGATACTATGAATCTCCTATGTTGTGACATTTACATTGTTATTATTTGGTTGTATTATGTTATATTACTTTATCCTATTTTCACTTTGATATACATTAAATTACAATTAAATAAATAATTCATTATTATTTTTTATTATTTAACAGACACTTCTTAATAACAATTATCCAATTGTGTTCCATTTTTTTGTAATTTTAAATATTTTATTTTTTTAAGGTTTTGGTATACTTTTTGTAACTTTTTGATTTAATCATGATTTTGCATTCAAGGATAGAACACAATCTTTGTTTGCTATTATCGAAACTTCATCTTACAATTTATCTCATTTCCTAAACGTTTTGCTTTAGTTATGTCATATTACTTTGAAATTCTATATTTCTTGTTTTGTGACCTTTAAATAAGTTTGATTTAGTTATATTAGATTTCTTAAATTAATCACATTTCCACTTTAATAAAAAATTTCATAACATTAAAGTAATAATTTATTAATATTTAAACTTATTTACTTTCATAATTCATAGTAATTGTAAAAAATGCCTGATGGAGATGAAACAAGTGACAAAAAACTCATCTTGGTAAGCTTTCTCTAATTTTTTTATTTTTTAAAACATTTATTTGACGAAAATTTTTCATACTTTACAACATTTAAATTTGTATTTGATTTGCCAATATAATGTTTTACATTGATACCCATAGTATATTTAACACAACTTTCCTACATAAGTTATGTAATTTCTCCAAGTTCTTTTATTTGATTTAGTTATGTCACTATGATTATAAAATTCTTCTATTACGAAATGTCTGCTTTGTTTTATTTTTTATGTTGCTTCAATTAATCTTACTTGAAGTAAAATATATAATTAACATTAGATTAATAATTTGTTATTATTTATGTATATCTAATTTGGTAATTCGTATTATTTCAAAATTTGGTTTGACCTAAATATAACTAATACTATTGAATTTATCGTGATGACATTTAGTAATAAAATATTCACCATTATATCATGTAATATTTTTTTTGTTTATTAATTTTTATGAGATTCAATTCATACCTTATTTTTTTGTTGAAGATGCCACATATAATCTCTTAAGTATATTCAATTTTAACTTTCTTATACAATTTATATTTGTTTAAATTTTTCGCTATAATTTTGTTATATTACTATGTCATCTAATTCTGCTCTTGTGTGGGTTTTCTTCATCTTAATTATGTTACATTGCTCTAATTTATCTAACTTTATTTTTAATATATATTAGGCTTATTTATTTTGATAATTTGAAGTAATCATTAACATGGTTTCATGGAGAAAAAACATCATCAAACAAACTTAACTATCTCTATGTAATTGAATACTTGTTTTTATTATTTTAAATATTTCATTTCCTAGGGTTTTGGCTTATTTTTTGAGATACTTTGATTTGTACTTGATTTATCAATCTAGAATATTACACCAATGCCCTTAGAATGTTGGAATCCAACTTTCTCATACTGATTTGGTTATATTATAGTGCTTCAACAAGTCTCATTTTAGCATCAATATATATTAAGGAAGGTCAAAATAATAATTTATTTTTATTTATGTAAATTTGTGTTAGTAATTCATAGTAATTTTAAACAATGTCCCACGGAAACTTTACAAATGTTTTAGGACTAATCTTTACAGACCCTATCCTGTTAAATTAATTTATATAACTTTTAAATATTTATTTTATGTAATCCTTTATTATTTCACACTAAAATTTAATTCATATCTTCTTTAATGATTGAAGATTCTACTCTCAAATTAATTAGTATCTTGTATGCTACTTTTTTGATACAATTTATCTTATTTCTTAAAAGTTTCTCTTTTAATTAGTTTTATTATTATGTGATTATAAATCTTTTATTCTTTGTTCTTTGCATTGCTTTTATTTTATTATATTATATTACAATATTTATCTTAATTTAATTTCAATACTCATATTTTTTAATATTGAAATAATAATGTTTGATTATTTATGTTTTTTAACATGAAAATTTGTTGTTATCTCAAACATGGTTCAATCAAGATAAACAGTTATCTTTAGACACATTTTGATGATCTCTATCAAATTGAATGTTTAGTTTTATATTTTTAAATATTTTAATTTTGATATTTTTGCAAGTTTTAAGAGAAATTTTAAATCAAACAAAACTTGATTCTTGAAAAGATTATATTATATCTCCATATTATATTTTAATGTAACCTACATAAATAATTTGCCATTTTTTCAAATATTTTTCTTTGATTTGGCTATATCACTTGTTACTCTAAGTTCAATCTCATGATATCTTAATATTATTTTTATTTGGTAAATTTATATTTTTTTAATTAATGTATTCTAAAATTTCCAATATAATTTCAAATAAAATAAATTTAATAATATATTACTTTTTTAGCTTTCCACAAAATGTTCAATCAAACAAAATTCATAGTAATTCTTAACTAGGTATGATCAAGATAAAACAAATATCGTGAACTCATCTTTTTCAACTTTATGCAATTCAATATTTCTTTTCATAATTGTTTAAAACATCTTATTTTTTTCAAGTTCTTACAACTTTTGTAAGATATTTTAATATCTGTAATATTTGATGATCAAGAATGCTAGACTTTATGTCCTAAGTACTTTTAAATGCAACATTCATATAAATTTAACAATTTAAGTTAAATTTTTTTATTTGATTTTATTATTTTACTTTAAAATCATTCTTTTCTCATTTGATTTTATATTTCCATAATTTAGTTATACTATATTACTAAAATTTTCCTCATTTAATGTTTAATAAATATTTTCTTAATATTACAAAAAAAAATTAATTGTTGCTCATGATTATATTCTATGAACATTCATAGTAAATAATAATATTGTCTGATTAGATGAAACAAATATCATTGATCTTTTTTTGACAACCTTTATACATTTAAATATTTATTTTTTGAAATTTTAAATGTTTAACTTTTTAAGATTTTTGCTCATTTTGCTTTAACATTACTATATGTACCTAATTTTTTGATCAATGATATTAAATTCAATCTTCTTATTATTTTTTAAAGTAATTTTTCCATATAATTTACTTCATTTTTCCAAATGTTTCATTTAGAGTTTGTTATGTTGTAGTTGAACTATAATTCATTTATCTTGTGATTTTTATATCATCTTTATTTTATTATATTGTAGTGCATCAATTTATATTTTTTTAAATTGGTATATATTTACTTAACATTAAAACAATAATTTATTATCTTTCATGTTTATTTACTATAGTAATTATGAATCAGATCTATTAGATAATAAACAAATATTATTGGGCTCATGATGATCAACTCTATCAATTTTAAATAATTAATTTAATATTTTAAAAGTCATTACTTGTATTTCCATTGGCATGTTTTATGAGATATTTGGATTTGTAATAGATTTGATAACAAAGTTTTTTATAGTCAAACTCCTAAGTATTTTTGAAAAACAATTTCGCACAAAAGTTTTCTCATTTTTATAGTTTAACAGCTAAGTCTACAATTCCCCTCTTGTGACTTCTACATTTCTTTAATTTTGTTATATTATATTTTTTAAATTTTCTTATTTTCTCTTTAATATATGTTTACTTGAAATGAAATTAATATTTTATTATTATTTATTCTTATTTAACAATGATATTCATTGCTAACTTAAAGAAGATCTGATATAGGCAAAATGAACATCGTTATATTGCTGACAATGGGATTTATCAAATGAAATGTTTATTTTTATATTTTGAAACAGTTTATGCTTTAAAATGTTCCTATTCTTTTTAAAATATTTTGATTCATACTTGACGAATTGGTGTATCCACTCGAGGACATCACACTCGAGCTTTCACTATGTCAGAATGCAACCCTTCATCAAATATTTATCTCATTCCTTCAAAAGTTTTGCTTATATTTCTTTATATAAAAAAAAATTCATCTTCGATGTGACTATTACATCACATTGATTTTCATATATTATATTGCCTTTTTTCCATTTCAACATTGATTTATATATTTTCTTATTACTAAAACAATAAGTTATTATAATAGATGTTCATTTGCTTTAGAATTTAATTATTATTTTTTATGTTTTTGGCTCACTTCAAGTGTTATATTGGTATCTGATTTGACAATCAAGGTTGTTATGCTTGGATTCCTTAGTACATTATGATGTGTCATTCCTTTGTAAATTATCTCATTTTTTAAGCTTTTTATCTCTCCTTTAGTTGTATCACTAAGTCACTTTAAATCTCCTTTCATGTCTCCATAACATGTTTTTGATTTTGTTATATTTCATTACTTCAATTTATCTGATTTTAACTTTGGAATATATTTTTTTACCATATTTTATGACATATTTTAATTTTTTGCCAATTTGTTGCTCAATGAGGAAACACATCATTTCCTTATTATACTTAATGGAAGTTTTTGAATAGTTTATGTCATTTCTTCAACGTTCTTATTTTAACTTGGTTATGTTATTATGGAAATCTAATTCTTCTCTGAGGAGACACTTACATCACTTTTAAGGATATTGAATTACATCAATTAATCATATTTTATTATTATTACTTATTCACTTGAAATAAAAATAAAAATTAAATACACTTGATTGTTATTTAATTTTTTAATTCATTAAAATTATAAATTATGACCAATCGAGAAAAAATAAACATCATTATACACCTCTGAACAAACTCAAATTGAGTCAATAATATTTTTTTTGTATTTTTAAATATTTTGTTTTTTATGATTTTGGAATCTTTTATGAGATATTTCTATTTAATTCTATTTTGATGATCAATCATGCTACACTTGATCTCCTTAATTTTCTTTTAATTCTACTTTCTTGTATAATTTACCTCATTTCATTAAATTTTGTTGCATTCAATTTGTTTTATTTCCATGAAACTCAAATTTTTCTCTCATATGACATTTAAATTTCTTTCATTTGTTTTTATTATATTATTTTATTTTATCTAATTTTAACTTTAATATATGTTTACTTAAACTTAAAATAACAATTTATTATAGTTTATGTTTAACTACTCTAGTAATTCTCAATAATTCAAAAAAATCTTTGGTATGGATTAAGCATGTGTTGTTGGACTTGACTCAATAGCTCTTCCCTATTAAATATTTATTTTTATATTTTTAAAAATTTTATGGCCTTAGTTTTCATCACACTTTTAAAATCCTTATTATTGTGTCTTATTAAATAATTTATATTGCCATAGTAGCCCTTCTTAGTGTTTTGGAATACAACTTTCACATAGACTTTAGGTCATTTCTTTAAAAGTTTTTTGTTGTACATTCCATCAATTTATCTCATTTCAACTTTAATATATCTTTTTCTTAGATTAAAAAAATTTATTACAATTTATGCTTCTTTATTTTTTTCATTCACAGTTGTTCTAAATGAGTTTTAATTTGACAAGGCAAATGTTGTTAGATTCATCTATGGCCTTAGTACATTGCAATGTAACATTCACATAAACTTTATGTTATTTCTTGAAATGTTTCTCCTTCATTTGATTTTTTTACTATAAACCACTAATTTTCCTCTAGTGTTCCTTTTTTCTCACTATGATTTCTTTATATTGCATTACTCAATTTTATCTCATTTAAGATCAAACATATATATTTACTTAATATTGAAATAATTATTTATTTTCTTATGCTTATTTGCATTTGTAATATGAAGTAATTACAAATAATTTGTGATGGACATGAAAGAAATTTCACTAGACTCATCTTGAAAAGCTTTATATAACTACAAATTATTTTTTATATTTTTAATTATTTTATTTTCTAAGTTTTTGAATACCATACTAAATATTTTTATTTGTACATGATTTAATGGTCGAAGATGTTACACTTGATCTTCTAAGTATCATGGAATGCAACTTTACCATATAATTTATCTTATTTCTTAACATGTTTGACTTTTATATGTTCGCATTAAATGTAATTATTAATCCTGTCTAATGTGATGTTTGCATGCCTTGATTTGGCTACATAAGAATCTTTTTGTTTATCTTATTTCAAATTTGATATATATTTTCTTAATACATAAATTCTAATTTATTCTATTTACTTTAGTAATTCCTTATAATTTCAAATGAGTTCCAATCCACATGAAAGAAAAATCTTTATACATATATCGATGAGAAAAATTATTTAAATATTTATTTTTTTCAAAAATATTTTACTTTCAATAATTTTTGCGTGTTGTTTAAGTCGATTGGATTTGTGATAGTTCTGATGACCATGAATGTCAAATTATATCTCCTTAAATATTGGAACACAACTCTCTGGTACATGTTATCTCATTAATTCACTATTTTCACTTTTATTTTTCTTTCTTACTATGTAACATTAAATCATATGTGTGGTTGCATTGCCCATATATAGTTATATTATAGTCCTTACCTTTATCTTCTTCAAGGTTTAACATATATTTAATTAAAATTAAAAAATTATTTTTTGTTATTTGTTATTATTTGATTTGTTAATAGTTGTAATACTAAATGAAGTTTAATTAAGATAAAACAAATGTCATTAGACTCATATAGACGAGTTCTCTATAATTATATTCATTTTAATATTTTTAAGTATTTTATTTTCTTAAAATTTGGCATGCATTGTGAGATAATTTGACTAAAGGAGTAATTGATGATCAAGGATGTTAAACTTGTTCTTATTTGTAACTTGGAATGTAGCTTTCTCATAAAATTAATTTTAGTTCAACAAATTTTTTGATCTGGTTTTGCTATATTACTATTGATATAGATTTCTCCTATCATGTGACCTTTGCATTCTTTGATTTAGTAATACTGAATTTTGTCAATTTATCTTATTTCAACATTGTTATAAATTTAATTAACCATAAAATAATATTTTATTTATAATTATGATTATTTTATTTTGCAATTTATAGTAATTCGAAAAGAAATTTGATCAAGACAAAGCAAAGGTTACACATATAAACAAGCTCTATCTGTTAAAATATTCATTTTTTATATTTTAAAACAATTTTCTTTCATTGGTTGTGACACACTTTACATGACAATTGATTCAAACCATACTTGATGATATAGAAATTTATATTAATACTAATCGTCCTACAAAGAAACCTTGACATAATTTTTTTTTTCATTTATTCAAATGTTTATCTTTGTTATGGTTATATTACTACATAACTGTAAATGTTCTCTCATGTGACATTTACATTTCTTCAATTTGAATATATTATGACACTTTAATTTATCTCATTTCAACTTTACTATACAAAAACATAATCTTAAGATAATAATTTACTATAATTTAAGATTATTTTATTCCATAATTCAAAGTAATTCCAAAGAAGATTCCATCAAGATGCAACATACATCTTTGGACTCGTTTTGATGAAACTTGTTAAATTATTAATTACTTTTTATGTCTTCAACCATATTCTTTGGTGTTTATAAGCTTTTTGAGGAATTTTGTTTTACACATAATTTGATGACTGAAAATGTTACAGTATATTACATTAGTACCTTCGAATTCAATTTTCTCAAACAATTTATCTTATTTCATAAAATTTTTTGCTTTCATTTGCTTATATTAATTTTCAACTGTTATTCTCTTCTACTATGACCTTTATAACAATTTGATTTTCTTATGTTATATTTCTTCAATTTATGAAATTTTAGCTTTAGCATATATTTTATTAATATTAAAATTAAAAATTTATTATTTTTTACTTATTTAGTTAGGTAGTTTCCTATTATTTCATAATGAGGTCATATGCAAACAAGAAAAATCTCATTTTACTTACTTTCATGAGCTTTATCATATTAAATATTTATTTTTTATGTAGAGCATTTTCATATTTTATGAGATATTATAATTCATACCTTACTCAATGATCTACAACGTTACACTTAATCTCTTCAATATATTGGAATGCAACATTCTTGTGGAATTATCCATTTCTTTAAATGCTTTGCTCTGAGCTACATTGATATAAAAGTATAATTTTTAATTAATATTAAATTATAAATTTATTTTTATTTCTGTTTCTTTATTTTTGTAATTCATAGTAATTTCGCATGAGGTTCGGTGGAAACTAAACAAACGTAGTTGTACTAATCTTAAAATGTTTTATAATGTTGAGTATTAACATTTATATTTTAAAAAAGTTTATTTCATAATGTGTTAGCCTGATTTATAAGGTATTTTAATTTATACGTAATTTGATAATAAAGATTTTATACATGATCATTTTAATATCATGGAATGCAATATTCTTATACAATTTATATTATTTTTAAAGTTTTTAACATTCATTTATCAAAAGGGTAAATACAAATGAATATTTAATTACATTAGGATTTTTGAGATATGTCCAACATTGTTTATTTCACAAGAATAAGACCACATTTTGAATTACTATGAATAACAAAATAAAATTAGCTTAAATAACAATAATTTTCTACTATAATTTTAGTAAATACATATGACTATTGAAATAAAATAAATTGAAATATTATAATAAAACTAAATTGAATAAATGTAATGGACAAGTAAGAAATGGTATATATTTGCATTGAAATATAGTGAATCAAATTAAAAAATTTTAAAAAGCAAGATTAATTTTAAGAGAAAGTTATGTTCTAAGATATTAAGGAGGTTGATTGTGCCATCTTCGATTGTCAAGCCAAGAATGAATGAAAGTTTCTAATAAAATATGGAAAAAATTTTATAAATATAATTTTTAAAAATTATAATTATGAATAATTAATTTTATAACGCTTTTTGGGATGTGTCTGATGAGATTTGTTCAATCTCCACTATACCTCAATTCGAATTACCTCAAATTACAAAAATAAATAAACATAAATAATAAAAAATAAAAATTTAAATATTACATAAATATTTATTAATTTTGAATATCTTGAAATAATTTAATACATCAAAAGCAATGTGATGAAAAGTTTACATAAGAGAATAACTATAGTTTGATAGTAATCGAACAAAAGCATGGGATAGTTTTTGTAGTGGTACTTCTTAGATAGAGTGTAATATCTTTCTTCATCAAATCTTTTACAAATTGAAATATCACATGAAGCATTCTAAAACTCACACAAATAAAGTAATTACAAATATTAAAAATAATATTTAAAAGCATAGAGCTTGTCAAATCGAGTCCAATGATATTGGCTTTATCTAAGTCAAACTTCGTTATGAATTACTATTAATTACTAGAGTAAATATGGAAGGATAATAATTAATCATTATTTCAATATTTAGCAAATACACATTATGAAAAAATAAATAAATTGAGGCAATGCAACTAACAAAATAAAAATGGATGTCAACATCAACCTAAAGGTGATTTAGAGTAACAAAAATAATATAACTCACTTAAAGAAATATTTGATGAAAAGAAACAAATCATGTTAGAAAGCTGTATTCCAAGGTAATTAAGAATTTTAGTATGACATCTTAAACCATCAAATATTACACAAATCAAAATGCACAAAATACATATATAAAACATAGAAAATAAAATATTTAAAAATATTTTTAAAAAAACCAAAATAAAAAAAACTAGTTTAGATGAGTATGAAGACATATGTTTTGTCTTGATCTAATATCATTTGGGATTAATATAAATTATCAAAATAAATAAGTAGAAATTATTATTTTAATATTAAATTAAACTAATATTAAATTAGAAATGAAATAAATTAAAGTAATGTAATATAGCCAAAACAAGGAAAAGCACAAGTCACATGAGGTAAGATTAGAGCTACATAGCACTATGACTTAATGAATGAAAAACAATTAGAAGAATTGAGATAAATCTTATGTGAAAATTGCACTTAAAGATATTAAGGAGGTCAAGTGCAGCATCCTTGATTCGACAAATAACAACAAATAAAAATACCTCATAAAGCATATGAATATTCTAGAAAATAAATTATTTAAATATTTAAATACATATTTAATTAGATAGAGCTCATTAAAATAAGACTAGCAGCATTTGTTTCTTCTATATAAATATTTTTTTAAAATTCTTAAAAATTGCTAATGTAAATAAACATAAATAATTATAAATTAATTTTTTGATATTAACTAAATATATGTGAAATCTTAGATGAGATAAATTGAAGGAATCTAAACAAACAAAATTTAAGTGATTTAAAGGTTGCATGACATGCAAATTAGAGTTTCACAATAATAACAGTAAATCAAAATAATAAATTTGAAGAAACGAGATAAAAATTATAATATTCTTACATTCGATGACATAAAGTGGATCAAGCACAAAATATTAACTAAATAGATCATTTATAAATCAAAATATCTTAAAAAAGGTGAAAAGTCATTATTAAGTAAACATTTAAAGATGTAAAAAATAAATTTTGAAATGGATAAAGCTCATTGAAATGAGTCCAACAACATTTGTTTTTTCTCGATCAGTCAACATTTGAAAAACTCTGAATTGTTGATGTAAATAAGAAGAAATAAAAATAAATTATTTTTTATTTTAAGTAAATATATTTTAATGCTTAAAAGAGAAACAAAAAAATGTAATAAAACAAAATCAAAAATAATTTAAAAGTCAAACGATATGAGATTTAAGCTTTCATAATAGCCTAAACAAATCAATGGCAAAAAAATTTTAAAAATTGAACAAGTTGTACGAGGAAATCTCATTATGAGAAACTAAGGGGATCAAGTGAAACATTTTTTTTGTCAAATTATGTATTAATTAAAATATGTAGTAAAACATCACAAGATATTAAAAAATTATTTAAAGGATTTACAAATAATTTTCAAATAGATGGATCTGACCAAGTCTAGTCCAAGAATATCTATTTCATCTATAATAAGCTCACATTGAACGAATGCACATTATTAAAACAAATAAGCATAAATAATTAAAAACTATTTTCTAACTTTTAAATAAATATTGAATAATGTTAAAATGAGATAAATTTAGAAATATAATAAACAAAGCAAAAATGATGTAAAGGTCAAACAAGAGAAGATTTCGAGTACATACAATGTAACAAAGTCAATGGAGAACATTTCAAGTAATAGGATAAATATGTGAAAAGATTTCATTCCTTGATACTAAGGAGATCGACTATAACATCTTTTATCATAAAATTAGTAAAATTCATGGTGTCTCATTAAAACTTTTAAAAATAGAGAAAATAATATTTTTTAAAAAAATTAATGTTTATTAGAAAGAATACATTGAAAAAGTCTAGTAGTGATTAGTCATTTTTAATGAACCTCATTCGATATAACTACTAATTAGAAAAGTAAATAAAAATATATAATAATGAAAAAGTTTTAAGTTAGATATATATATATATATATATAATATTTTTTGTAATGAGATAAATTGAAAAAATATAATAAAGAAAAAAGAGGTGATGTAATTGTCACAGAAGAGGAGAATTATTGTTTTATAAGAATATAACAAAATCTAAGTAAAAACTTTACAAAATTTAGATAAAATATATAGGAACATTGCATTCCAAAATACTATCAAGATTGACTATAACATTATTGATCATCAAATTAAGCACAAATCAAAATATCTTCCAGTGCATTAAAAAACTCTGCAAAATAATATATCTAAAAATATAAAAAAATGTATCAAATGAGAGAAATTTCATTAAAATGTTTCATTCTTTGATACGAACGAGATAAAGTATAACATCCTCAATCATTAAATTAATAAAAATCAAAATACCTTATAAAATTTATAAAAAATAAAAAAAATATTGGAAATTGTAAATAAAAGACTACATTTGATTTAGAATGTTTAAATAAATACAAAAAAATTCTTTAATTATTATCGAACCCAATTTGGAATTACTACTATTATCCAAGCAAGTTAAAATAAATAATGACAAATTACTATTTTAATATTATGTAAATATATAACATAACAATAATAATAATGATTTAAAAAAATATGATGAAAATTGAAATTAAAGGTCACATGGGAAGAGAATTAGTGTTTTATCAAAGTATAACCAAATCAAAGGTAAAACTTTGAAGAGATGTGTTAAATTCTATGGAAAAGCTTTATTCCAAAACAATACAGAGATTGAGTATAACATTCTCAATTATAAAATTAAGCAAACAATGAAATCACATGTAGAGAAAGACAAAATCTTGGAAATTAATTTACTTCAAAATATAGAAAATATAATGAAAAATTTTATGAAAGGAGATTAACTTTATAAATTGGTTGAATTTCTAGATACTATGAAGATTTAGTGTAGAATATTTGGTAATTAAATTTGTTAGAACTCGAAATTTCTTATAAAAAAAGCAATTCTTGATAAAGAATATTTGAAAATAACTAATACTTTATTATATAGACCTCATCAAAAAAATAAAATGGCATTTGCTTTGTCTTGATCAAACCTCGTTTAGAATTATTATTCATTATTATTGTAAATAAAAAAATAAATAATAAAACATCCATTTAAAATTATTAAATATATAATATAGTTATAATTAGAGAAATATAATAAGATAAAAGTTAAAAATTTAAGTAATGAGCTAAATAATGTGAAAAAGTTGTATTCAAAGATACAACAGAGATCAAGAATAATATTCCCCAAAATAATATTTTTTAAGATATAAAATACTACATGAATTACAACAAATTTTCTTTCATCCCGTTTTAACCTCATTTTAAATTATAGTGAATTATCAAAGAAAATAAGCAATGTAATATGACATATTTAAAGCAATTTAAAAACACAAATTAAAATAATTTGAATATCATAGAAATATAACTAAAAAAAACTAAAAAATTTAAAATAAATTGAGTTAAACTATCCTAAAAAGCTACGTTCAATGATATCAAAGGGATCTAGGTTAACATTATTTTAAAATAATATTTTTAAATATAAGAAATTTAAAATTAATTAGATAGAAGTCATTAAAAAGAGTGCAATGATATTCATTTCAAATTTATCCTTAATCCCTAGGAATAACTATGAATTTCAAAAATAAAGAAGAAAAAATGATAATATTATTTTTTATTATTAATAGATAGTATTTTAAAGTTAAAAGTAGGTAAATATAAGTGTTTTAATATAATAAAAACAAAGTAATGAAAAAGGTCACACGTGAGGAGATTTAGTGTTGTATGGCAAAATAACAAAATTAGAGCAACATAATTGATAAAATGAAATAATGTTTATGATAAAGCTGAATTTTAAAATTCTAAGTGGTTTGAGTGTCACATCTTTCATATTGAAATCAAATATGAATCGACATACTTTTAAATCAATCAAACATAATTGAAAATAAAATATTTAAAATTATAAAAATGAAATATTAATGTTATAGAGCTTTTCATGATAAGTCTATCATCAGTGTTTCATCTTGTTAAGATCTATTCTCTAATTACTATGAATTAAAAATGTAGGCATAAATAATAATATATTTACGATAAAGATGATGTAAACTACTTATTAAAACTAAAATAATATTAATTTATGTAAGAGTCATAAGATAGCAGAAAACAATTGAAAAAAAAGATAATTTGCATTGGAATGTTGCATTCTAAGATGCCAATGAGTCCACGTGTAGTATCTTCAATCATCGAATAAGATTTTAGTCAAAATATCCATTAAAACATTCAGAAGTCCTGGAATATAAAGTATTTTTAATAATTAAAGAAGAATATCTTATTGGATATAGTCTATCAATATGAGTTGAATAACATTTTTTCATTTTTTTGGACCTCATTTAGAATTACAATGAATTAACAAATTTGTCAAACATAAATAACAATAAATAATTTTTTTTAACATAAAGTAAATGTATATTATAGCTAAAGTAAAAAAACTTGGAAAATGTATATAACGAAATCGAACCGATGCAATGGTTCCACAAGAGGAATGCTAAAGGTTTTAGTAATATAACCAAATTAAAGCAAAAACATTTGAAGAAATGAGAAAAAGTACTTGGGAAAGAGGGACTCAATGAGAAAAAAAATTGAGTATTTCTTCCTTATCAAATAAATTTTGAATAAAAATATCTCGTAATAAAATGAATTAAAAAATTTAATAAAATAGATCTAGATGAGATGAGTCCAAAGACATTTATTTTGTCCTAATTTGACCTCATTTTTAATTTTTATAAATTAATCCAATTTATAAGTATAAATGGTACTAAATTATTGTTTTAATTTTAAGTGTATATATCTTAAAGCTAAACTAAATTAATTGAAGCATTATAATATAACTAAATAAAAGAGTTTTAAATTTCAAATGATAGTGGATTTAAACATTCACAAAAATATAATGAAATTTGAAAAAATTAGAAAAATTTTTTAAAATGTAGAAGCAACTTACATTCCAAGTTTCAAAAAAGTAAAAGTTGAGCATTCTTGATCTTCAACTTAAGTATGAATCAATATATCTTATAAAACATGTCAAGATATTAGAAACTAAAATATTTAAAAAAAATAAAATAAATTTTCAATTTGATTAATCTTATTAAGAAGATTTGAAAGATATGTGCTCTATTTCGATCATATCTCATCTGTAATTACCACAAATTATGAAAGTAAATTTGCATAAATAATTATAAATCAATACTTTAATATTTAGTAAATATATTAAAAACCTTAAATAAGATAAACTATGGAAATGTCATATATCCAAATCGAAGCAAAGTATTGGTCACATGAGAGAGGATTTAAAGTTTGATGGTGATATAATAAAATCAAGCTAAAACACTTTTAGAAATTTGATGGAAATGTCAGATTCCAACATGCTTAGTGGATCAATCATAATATTTTGGTCATCAAGTAAGCTAAAAAAAGCAAAATTTCTTGTAAACTAATAGAAGTTGTAGAATATAAAATAATTGAAAATATTAAAAAAAAGTTAATAGGATAGAGCTCGTAAGGCCAAGTCGAATGACGCTGAATTCATATAAACATGTTATCATTTTGAATTATGGTGTGTAAATTAATAAATAAAAATAAATAATAATAAAAATTTTTACATAATAAATATATATATATAAGTATGTATTTATTAAAGCTGAAATAATATAAATTAATAAATGTAATATAACAAAATTAAAGTATGTAACCATCACACAAGGTGACATTTAGAGTTACATAATAAAAGGGCCACACCATAGCAAAAACATTGAAGAAATGGGATAAATTATTTATGAATGTTGTACTCTAAGGTTCTAAGGAGATTTGGTGACACATACTCGATCATAAAATAAGGTATAAACAAAAATGTGTCCTAAATTATCCCAAAATAATAAAAAAATATTTAAAAATGTTAAAATAATACATATTTGTTTTGAAAGAGCACTACATTAAGAGACAAATGACCTTTGTTCAACCTTGGTTGAACGTTAATTGGACCTACTAAGAATTACAAAATTAAATAATAGTAATTATATAGAATTTTTATTTTAATATTAAGAAAATATACATGAATTTGAAATTAGATAAATTAGAGAACTATAATATAACAAATATAAAGCAATGTAGAGGGAAGAGTAAGATAGTAATATAACCAATTCAAAGGAAAATATTACAGGAAATTAGATAAATTACATAAAGAAGTTACACCCTATAGTTATATGGGGATGGAGTGAAACTTCCTAAAGAATCAAATATCATAATATTCAAAATGCTTCATAAAGCATACTAAAACATTAAAAAGAATATTTACAAATTAATACTACATTTAACAACGCTCATCAAGAAGAATATTTATAAATTTTTACTTTTGTAAATGCATATTAAAGATAAAATAAGATAAATTATAGAAACTTCTTATAACTAAATGAAAGTGATGTAAAAAGGATTCATACGAGTAGAATTAGTGTTTTATAGGAATATATCAAAATAAAATTAAAACTTTTGAGGAAATGACATGAAGTATTTGGGAATGTTGCATTCCAAGATGCTATGGAGATCATGTTTATTATGTTCAACAATCAAATCTAGTACAAATAAAAATACCTTATAAAGAATATAGAAATTTTAGAAAATAAAATATTTAAAACTATAAAAACGATTACATAATTGCATATACTTTGTTCGGACAAGTTCATTATGTCTTAGTCCTATCTCAATTAAAATTTTCATGTTAACAAAATCAATAAAAATAAATAATAATAAATTATCATTTTAAAATAAATAACAATAAAAATAAACTTAAAATAAGATAAATTGAGATAATATTAAAAATAAATTTAAAGCAATATAAAATGAAAAATATAAGAGAATTAGTGGTGATAGTAAAATAACAAAATCAATACAAAATAATTTTAAAAATGGGATAAATTGTGCATGGAAATTGCATTCCAAGGTACTAAGGGGGTCGAGTTTAACATCCTTGATCGTAAAGTATGATACGAGTAGAAATTTCTCCTCAAGAATTCAAAAACCCTACAAAGTAAAATATTTAAAAAATATCAAAAAAATTATAATAATTAGACAGAGCTAATCAGGATGAGGCCAATGACATTAGTTTTTCTCAATCTAACTTCATTTAAAATTATGATAAATTATAAAAATAAATAAACATATTGAATAATAAATTATTTTTTTACTATTAAGAAAATATATGTTGAAGTTGAAATAAAAGAATTGACGTAATATTAATTAAGCAAATCAAGGCAAAGCTAATGTCACTTTTGAGGAGATTTAGTTTTACATTGTTATATAACAAAATCAAATAAGAAAATTTTAAGGCAAAACATATATTTTATTGTAAAGCTATGTTCCAAGATACTAAAGAGATCATGTATAACATGTTCAATTCTCAAATAAGGAATGAATCAAAGAGTCTCAAAAAGAATGTAAAAGCCTTCGAAAACTAATATAAAAATAAACTTTTAATTTCATAGAGTTCTTCGAGACGTGTCAAGCAACATTTTTTTATCGAGATTAGACGTCATTTGAAGTTATTAAAAATTAATAAAATAAAGAAGAATAAATAATAACCATTTTTCATTTAAATAACTAAGATAATACAAGTTAAAGTTAAAAATGTGATAGACACAAGCCATCTAATACAGCCACATCAAAGTGATATAAAGGTTAACAGAGAAGAGACGTTGAGTTGTGTAAGAATAAAACAATTCAAAGCAAGTAATTTGAATAAAAAAAGATAAATTCTACTAAGTAGATACATCTCAATATGCTAAGAAGATCGATTTTAACATCCTTATTCATCAAACAAAGAATGAATTAAAATGTCTCTTAAATGTGCAAAAATCATAGAAAATTAAATATTTTAAAAAAGAATATTTGATAAGATAGTGCTTATTAATACTAGTCCAACATGTTTGTTTTGCATTTATTAGAACTCACTTAAGAATAATATGAATTAGTTAATTAACTAAATGTAAATAATAAAAAATTATTATTTTAATATAAAGTAAATATATATATTCAAGCTAAGATGAGATAAATTAAAGCAATGCAATGTAGTCAAATGAGAGTGATAGAGAGGTCACGAAAGAGCAATGCATTTGTTTCATTTCACTCATATCTCATTGGGAATTACTATTAATTATTAAATTTATTAAATCTTAATAATAACAAATTATCAATTAAATATTAAGTAAATTTATAATGTATTATTGGCTAGATAAATTGGAGTAATATTATTTAACAAAATTAAAATGATGTAAAGGTCACACAAAGAGAGAATTGGAGTTTCTTAATAATAAAATAAAATAAACGAAAAAATTAAAAAAATAACATAAGTTCAACTACAAAGTAGCATTTCAAGATACTATGGAGACCAAGTTTAGCATCCTCATTCATCGAATATGATACAGATGGTATTTTTTTGTAAAGTAACAAAAACCTTTTTTTAAAATGTAAATATTTATATTTAATTTTATATAGCTTTTTGTTGAAGTGTGATGATGTTCATTTCACTTGATCTGACCTCATTTGGAAATTCCAAAAATTACCTAAGCTAATAAGCCCAAATAATTTTGTGTTATCCTATTAAGAAAATATATATCAAGACTAAAATAAAGTAAAATGAAGCATTATATTATAACCATGTCAAGGCAATGTATAGGTCAAATGTGATATGAATTAGAGTTAAATAGTAATATAAAAAAGTAAAAGCAAAAACTTTGACTAATTAAGATAAAGTTCATTGTAAAGTTAAAATCTAAGATGCTGAAGAGAATGAGTATAACATCTTTGATCATAAAATCTCCTAAGAATCAAAGTGTTTCACAAAGAATGCAAAATATTGGAAAATAAAATATTTTATAGTATAAAATGAATACTTAATTTAGTAGAGCTCACCAAGACTAGTTGAGTGATGTTTTTTTATCTATATCAGATATTGTTTGGAATTACTACAAATTATAAAGCTAATTAAACATAAATAATAATAATTTTTTACTTTAATATTTCTTAGAAACATATTAAAGTTCAAGTGAGATAAATTGAACTAAAATAATATAGTAAAGTCAAACTAATGTGAAAGACACAAGTGAGAATATCTAGAGTTACATAGTAATATCACCAATCAAGGGGAAAAAATCAATTATATTAGAATGTCGCATTCCAAGATGCTAAGAAGAACAAGTGGACATCCTCAACCATCAAATTTGGATTGAATATGAAATGCAAATTAAAATGTGCAAATATAAAAAAATTTTAAAACTAATATTTAATTAGATAGAGTTCTTTAAGATTATTCTAAGAATGTTTGTTTCAGCTTTTAACACCACATATGGAAGAACTATAAATTAACTAAGTTTTTAAAGAAAATAATAACAAATCATTAATTCAGTATGAAGTAAATATATATCAAAGTTGGAATGACATAAATTAAACAAATACAATAAAATAAAATCAAAATAATGCTAAGCCCACATATAGAAAAAGGATAGTTTACATCACTTTAATTTTATTTTTTATATTACCTCAATTTATCTTATTTTGTGTTTTATTTGGTATTTACTTATTTTTAAATGATAATTTGTTATTATTACTATTTTTATTTATTTGTATAAATTATAGAAATTTTAATCGAGATAAAATTAAGACAAAATGAACTTCATTGCGCTCATCTCAACAATGTTTATTAAATTAAGTGCATTAAATATATTATTTTCTAATTTTTCTATATTCTTTATAACAAATTTTTTTTTCACTAAATTTTGTGGTTGAAGATATTAAACATGATTTCAAATGTATCTTTCAATGTAGCTTTTCCAAATAATTCATCTCATTTCATCAAATTTTCACTTTGATTTTCATATATTCCTATAATACACTAATTCTCCTCCTATGTATCCTTTTTTATTAATTTTATTAAGTTATATCAAATTTCTTCAATTTATCTTATTTTAGTTTTAATATGCATTTAATAAATATAAAAATATTAACTTTTAATTATCTATTGTTACTTATTATTAATTTTTGTATTTCTAGATGAGTTTAGATCGAGATGCTAGAAAGGTCATTGGACTTATCTTGACGAGCATTATCCATTGTAACATTAATTTTTAAATGTTTTTTTAGGGTCTTAGTAGGCCTTACGAAGCATTTTGATTATTAAAAAATTTTATGATTTATGATGTTTCACTCCATCTCCATAGAACCAAGGTGTGCAACTTATTTATATAATTTATCTTATTTCTTGAAATCTTTTAATTTAGTTTGGTTATATTACTATGTAACTCTAAATCTTTGCTCCACATCACTTGGTATTTTTTATATTATAGTTTATCAATTTATCTAATTTTCAACTTCATGTATATTTACTTAATATTAAAAAAATAGTTATTTAATGTTTACTATTAATTTCTTAATTCATAGTATGTCCAAACAAAGTTCAACGAAGGCAAAACAAATGTCATTGGCTACTTCATGAAGTGCTCTTTCAAGTGATGCATGTATTATTTTACAATTTTAAATTTTTTTTTATTTTTTTGGCATGATTTATTATACATTTTTATTTGCACCAAATTTTATGATCGAGTATGTCACACCTAATCTCATTAGTACCTTAGAGTGCAACTTTCTTAAGTAATTTATTCACTATCTTCAAACTTTTTATTATGATATTGTTTTATAGTAATGTAACTATAATTCTTCCCTTGTGTGATTATTATATACTTTTATTTGGTTATATTATATTTTTTAATTTATCTCATTTTAGTTTTAATAATTAAATAATTATATATACTTAATATTAAGAAATTATTTTTATTATTTATATTTATTTACTTTATTTACACACTATCAGTCCAAACGATAAAATGTTTATATGAAATGAGAATCATTCAACTCATCTTTATGAGCTCCATCTAATAAACTATTTATTTTTTTGTTTTTTGAAATATTTTATATTCTACAACTTTTATCGATTTACAAGATAATTCAATGTTTAGCTAATTTAATGATTGAGAATATTACACATTAACCCCTTAGTATGCTACAAACTAACTCTTCTTTCAATCTCTCAAAATATTTTTGTTTTATTTTATTATATCAACATCAAACATTAAATTCTTCCTCGTGTGACCTATACATCTCTTAGATTTTGGTATATTAGGTTTCCTTAATTTATCTTTTTTAAATTTGTTATTTATTTTTTTCAAGGTTTGCAGTAATTCCAAATGAGATCTAATTGAGATAAAGTAAATATCGTTGGACTTATCTTGATAACCTCAATCTAAAAAAATTATTTCATATTTTTTTAAAATAATTTAGTTTCTAATATCTTGACATTTTTTACAAGATATAATGATTCCTAATTAATTTAATGATGGAGAATGTTGCACTAATTCTTCTTAGAATCTTGGAATACAAGTTTCATGTACATTTTAAATTATTTCACTAAATTTGTTTTTTCATTTCATTATATTTATAAGAATATTTCAATCTAATATTATTTGACTTTTAAAACTCTTTGATTTTAATATATTATGATGCTTCAATCTATATCATTTTAGCTTTAATATGTATTTACTTAACATTAAAAAAATAATTAATCACCTTTTACACTTATTTAATTTGCTTAATTTATAAAAATTACAAATGAGCTCTAATTAGGACTAAACAAATGACCTTACACTCATCTCATCTAAATCTATTTAAATAAATAATTTTTTTAACATTTTTTAATATTTCTATTTTGTTATTTTAACACATTTTATGAGATATTTTTATTTATACTTTATTTGATAATAAATGATGTAACACAATTTTTTTAAAATGAATGTATCTTTCCCAAGTAGTTTTTCTCATTTCTTTAAATGTTTTGGTTTGAATTGATTATATTACTAAAACATTTCACATTCCTCTTGTGTGGCCATTACATCGCTTTGATTTGGTTATAAACATTCCTCAATATTTCTTACTTTAGCTATAATATATATTTACTTTATATTTAAAAAATTAATTATTGTTATTTGTGATTAATAAATTCCCTAATTCATTATAATTCTAAATGCAGTCTAAAAAAGATGAAAAAATGTTATTCGACTCATATTGATGAGCCATAACTAATAAGATATTGATCTTTAATTAAAAAAATATATTATATTCTAGGATTGTTATATGTTTTAATGGATATTTTGACTGAAACCTTATTTGATGATTAAAGATGCTTCATAAGGACTCCTTGGCTTGTTAGAATGCAACATTCCAATACAAATTATCTTTTTTCCTTCAAATTTTTTTTGCTTTGAATAGTTTTATTTCTATGAGAGACTAGACCTCCTCTTTAGACTCTTACATCAATTTGATTTAGTTATACTATGTTGCTTCAATTAATCCCATTTTAGCTTTAATAAGTATTTACATTATATTTAATAAAAATATAATATTATTTTTTTATTTATTTGTTTAATTCATAGTAATTACAAAATAGATCTGAACAAGATGATATAGTGATGGTTGACATATCACAAAATGTTCTATACAATTAACATTTCATTTTTATAATTTTAAATATTTTATTTCCAATTATTTCTGAATGCTTTACAATATATGCCTATTTATACGTGATTTAATAATCTAAGATGTGAGACTCGATCCCTTTTGTGTCTTGGAATTCTACATTATCATAAACCTTTTCTCATTTTATAAATTTTTTGCTTCAATTTTGTTATATTACAATATATCTCTAAATCTCCTAATGTGTGACCATGACATTAATTATTTTTTTACACTGTAACACTTATATTTATCTTTTTCCAACATAAAAATATTATTTATTAATACTAAAATTATCATTTAATATTGTTTTTCTTATTTTTTTTTTAAGTTCAAAGCAATTCCATGGGATTACGTATAGAGATGAAACGAACATCACCGGACCAATCGGATGAGCTCTTCTAATTATTTATGCATTTCTTATCCTTAAATATTTTGTTTTAAAACAATGTTAAACTAGATCACCTTAATGTCATTGAATATAGCTTTTTAGAAAAATCTAACTCGTTCTTTCAATGATTTTCTTCTATTTAGTTATGTTGCTATGATACTCAAAATCTTTTATTTAGTGTTTCTTTACATTAGCTATATTATATTGCTTTAATGTTTTTCATTTCCATTTCTAATACAATTACTTCATATTTCAACTAAAATTTATTTTTTTATTCTTATTTTCTTTCGTAATTCATAGTAATTGGAAGCGAGGTTAGAATGAGATGAAAAAAATTTTTATGCACTTCATCCAGTTTGTATATCTTGAAATATCATATTTTGGAGAATACTATGCTAGATCTCTATTGTATCTTTCAATACAACTTTTCTACACAAATTATCTCATCACTTCAAATTTCTCACTTTGATTTTATTATATTTCTCTAAAACTCTAATTATGCCCTAATGCGAACTATCATCTCTTTGATTTTCTTATACTATATTTTCTTCAACTTATCTCATATAAGTAAATTATATATTTTCTTTATATTAAAAAGATAATTTATTTTTTATTTTTTAATTAACTTAATAATAAATAACAATTCTAATGTAGGTTTAATCATGACAAAGCAAATTCCATTTGATTATTTTTGATGATCTCTTTCTAATAAAGTATTAATTTTTTCAAATACTCTTTTTTCGAGTATTTCTTTCCTTTAGAAGAAATTTTGAGTTTTGTCAAATTTAATGATCAGGACGTAAAACTACATCTTCATAGTATCTAGAAATGTAACGTTTTTACAAAATTTTTCTCAATTCTTGAAAATATTTAAATTGTTTTTTAATTTTTTTAGTTTAATTATTTTCTAAGGTTTTGCCTTTCTGTACAAGTCATTTCAATTTGTGCTTAATTTTATATTGCTTTAGAATATAATTTTTCCATAAAATTTTTCTCATTTCTTCAAAGTGTTCACTTTGATTTGGTTATACTTTTATAAAACTCTAATTCTCTTTCCATGTAACTTTTACATTCAATTTATTATCTTATCATTCTTCAGTTTACCTTTTTATACTTATACTGTATGTTTACATAATATTGAAATAGTAATTAATCATTATTTACTTTTATTTATTTTTGTAACAGTAATAAATCAAAAAGGGGTTCGATCAAAAAAAAAGAAGTGCTTCTCAAATTTTTTCGACATGGTCAATCACATAAAATATTTATATTTATATTTGTAAATATGTTTTTCTCCAATTTTTTTATTTTTAAGGGGCATTTTTAAATTTTATCAAATTAATTATTGATGATGTTGAACTTGATTTCAATAGTATCTAAGAATGAAACTTTTGTGCAATTTATATAATTTCTTAATTTTTTATTTTTTAAATATTATTTTTCTAAAGTTTTTTATTGCATTATGAGATATTTTTACTTGTGCTTAATTTGATGATAAGGAATGTTATGGTCAAACACTATAGTATTTAGAAGACAACATTCACATACATTTTATCTAATTTCTCCCAAGTTTATTTTTTGATTTTAATAAATTCTTAAAAAAGGACAATTCTCCTCTTCGTTGACCCTTAAATAACTTTTATGGTCCTATATTACATTCTTTCAATTTATCTCATTAGACTTATATTATTTATATACTTAACATTAAAATACTTTTTATTAAATTAAAAATTTTTATTGCTTTGGTAACTAATTTTAATTCCCAATGAGGTCCATTGAAAATTAAATAGTCACTATTGGACTTATCTCAATATGTTCTATCTAATAAGGGGTAAATTTTTTATATTTTTGAAATATTATTTTCACTTTTTTTAGTTTTCTTTTTGATGCATTTTAAATTTTACCTCATTTTTTGATAAAAGATGTTGCACTCGATCTCCTCAGTCTCTAGCAATGTAATGTTTTCACATATTTTATCCCATTTTTCTTGAAATGTTTTGCATTGATTCTGTTATATTATCATGCACTCAAAATATTCTCCTGTGTAACATTTACATCATTTATGTTTTTTTAACATTTCTAAATTTACCTAAATTTAAACTTTATTAGATTATTTATTTAAAGTTTAAAAATAAATTAGTAATTATTTATGCTTATTTATTTTGGTAATATACAATGATTAAATGTTAGGTTAATCGAGATGAAATAAACGTTGTTGGATTAGACTTGATGGGGCCTATCTAATAAAAATTATTTTTAGATTTTTAAAATATTTTTTCTAGTACCTTGTGAAGTTTTACTAGATAATTTAACTAATTCCTAATTTGAGAAACAAAATTGTTCCTTTGGATCTCCTTTATTTCTCTTAATGAAACTTTCTCATATAATTTATCTTATTTCCTTAAATTATTTCCTTTCACTATTAAATAGCTTTAATTTAGTTTTATTACATTTTTAATTTATCTCTTCTAATATTTATTATATATTTACTTAATATATAAAAAAATTAAATTCATATCTTCCTATTCACATTAATAATTTGTTGTTTTTCAAAGATGGACTAATCGAGACAAAAAAATGTCCTTGTAATCATTTCAAAGAGCTTTAGCCATTTAAAGATTACTTTTTTATATTTTTAAATATTTACTTACCAATGCTTTTATACATTTTTTTTAGATAATTTTTATTCATGCATGATTTGATGAATTAGTATTTTACACTCAATCTAATTTGTGTCTAGAATACAATAATCCTATAATTTCTAAATCATTTCTTGAAATTTGTTATTTTCATTTAATTTTATTATGGTCAAACTCTAACTCACATATCATGAGACTTTTACATCGCATAAATTTTTCTATATTGCATTGCTTCAATTTATCTCATTCATGATTTCATATATATTTACTAAATATTTAAAAAATTAATTTATTATTATTTATTTTTTATTTACATTAGCAGTAATTTTTAATGAATTTTGATCTAGATGAAAAAATATTGTTACCTGATTTTGATGAATTCTATCTAATTAAATATTTATTTTAATATTTAAAATATTTTTCCATGAAAACTAATATGCTTTATTAGGCATTCCAATTTTTTATTAATTTGGCGATCAAGGATGCTACACTTGATCTCCTTACTGTTTATGAGTGCAACTTTCACATAAGATTTATGTTAATTCTTCAATTGTTTTGTATTCATTACATTTTATTTCTATGTAGCCTTAAATCTTAGCTCATGTGATGTTTGCATTCTTTAATTTTGTTGTAAAATATTGGTTTAATTTATTTAATTTCTAGTTTAATGTTATTTTACTTTAACATTAAAATGATATTTTATTATTATTTCTACTTATCAATTTTTATAATTTATATCAATTATTAATGTTATCAGATTAAGACAAAACAAATGTCTTCATACTTATCTCAACAAGCTCTATCTAATTAACTATAGTTTTTAATATTTTTAAATGTTTTGTTTTCTAGTGTTTCTACATATTTTGTGGGCATTTTGGTTCATGTAACAACTGATGTTTGAGGATGTCATACTCAATCTCCTAATTATCTTGTAATATAGCTTTCTAATACGAGTTATAATTTTCCATGAAATATTTTCTTTGATTTGGTTATATTATTTTTGTAATACTAAATAGCCAATAGCATGAGCTTTACATTCATTTTTATTTTATTAAATATTTTTCTTCCTTTTTTTCCTACCATAATATATATTTGTTAATTAGAAAAAAAATGTTTTATTATTCTTTGTACTTATTTAATTTAGTAATTCATAACGATTCGTAATGAACTTTGACATAAACAAAACAAATATTGTTGGACTCGACGAGTCATGCTTTATGTTATTTGATATTAATTTTGATATTTCTAAATGCTTTATTTGTGAGAGCTTTGGTGCCTTAATGAGATATCTCAATTTGTACAATATTTGACAATGAAGGATACTACACTATCTCAGATGTGCCATTGGATACAACACTCCTATTGTTTTAATCTTATTTATTCCAAATGTTTTCTTTGATTTGGTCCTATTACGTAAATATGGTTAAAGATAAATAACTTGAAGCAAATTAACAAAACAAAAGTGATGTTATGTAAAATTTACATAATAATTCCAAATGAGGTGTAGTGGATATTAAACAAATGTCATTAGACTCATTAAACAAGCATAATCAAATTAGTTATTCATAATTATATGTTTAAATATTTTTTAAAAAAACTTTTGGCATGTTTCATTAGTCATTTTCATTCATTCTTAATTTGACATATGAAGATTGTATCGTCAACCTCCATAAAATCTTAGAATGTAACTTTCTCTTATAATTAATGTGTTCAATGAATGTGAAAAATTTTAAAAATAAGATAAATTGTCTAAGAATGTTGCATTGCATGATAGTATGAAGATCAAGTATAAAATCATGATTATCAATTGAGGTACAAATTAAAATATCTTGCTAATACAATAGAAAACATTTTTTTAAATATAAAAATAAATATTTAATAAGATAACACTTACTTAGATTAGTAAAACTACATTTGTGTTTTTCCATCAAATCTCATTTGAAATTAAAATGAATTGACAAATCAACTAAATGTAAATAATAAGAAATTATTATTTTGATATAACATAAAAATGTGTTAAATCTATAATAAGATAAATTGAACTAACATAATAAACTAAAATATAATGATGTTATGGTCACAAAGAGAAAAATTATAGCTTCATATTAATCTAAATCAAAGCAAAACATTTAAAGAAATGATAAATTCTATGAAAAGATGATTTTTAATTTATTAGGGAGAGTAAGTTTAACATCCTAGATTATCGAATAAGGCATGAATTTTAATATCTATTAAACCATGAAATCGCTATATAAAAAAATATATAAAGATAAATATTTAATATCATAATGCTCATCGAGATGAGTCAAAATGAGATTTTTCATGTTTTGATCAGTTGTCATTTTGAATAATAGGAAACTACCAAACTTAATAGGCAAAAAATATAATTCATTTTTCTTTTAATGTTAAGAAAATGTATGCTAAAGCTAGAATTTGATAAATTAAAGAAATATAATAAAACCAAATAAAAGTGATATAAAAGCCAGAGGAGAGGAGCAAAAGGGTATAACCAAATAAAAGAAAAATATTTAAATAAATGCGATAAATTGTTCAAGAAAGTTTAGTTTGGAGATAATATTGTTATATAGTGTAACATCTTCAACCATCAAATTATGTAAAAAAAATGCTTCTAAAGCATTTCATTACTAAAGAAAAAACGTGAATGACATAAAAATGAATTAATAATTCAATATGGCTCATCAAAATGAGTTTAAACATGTATGTTGCATCTCAATTTGGCCTTTCTTGGAATTACTTTAAATTAACAAATCAAGTAACCATAAATAAAAATAATTTATTACTTGGAAGTTAAGTCTTTATATATAAACTTAAAATGAGATAAATTAAAATATTATAATACATTAAAATCCTAGAAATGTAAAGACCACATGAGAGAATATTTAAAGTTATAATATGACCAAAACGAACACAAACACCTTATTTAATGAAAAAAATTCTATGGAAAGTTTTCTTTGTAAGATGCTAAGTTTTAGTGTAAATTTTTGAATCATTAAATATAGTTTGAGTCAAATGTCATGTAAAGTGTCTGAAAAAAATGAAAATAATTTTTTTAAAATAAAAAAATGGATTACTTATTAGATAATGTTTTCTTAGATGAGTCTAATAAATTTGTTCTTGTCTTAATCTATCTCTTTCGGGATTACTGTAAATAAAACAAATGAATAATCATCATTACTAATAAAATTTATTTTCATGTTAAATGAATATATAACAATTTTGCAAAAAGATAAATTTAAAAAATTTTATGTTAATAAACCAAAGGATGCAAAGGTTGCATCAGAGGAGAATTATAAATTGATAATAATATAACAAAAGTAAATAAAAAATTTTTGAAACTAAAATTACATTTATGGTAAATAAACACTCCATGTTATTAAAATGATCAAGTATAACATTTTCAATCTTACAATGAAGAATGAATCAAAATATCTCATACAGCATGCCAAATTTTAAGATAACAAATTATTTAAAAATATTATTGTGAATATTTAATTATTGGGAGCTCATCTATATGAGTCCAATGACAATTATTTTGCCTCAATTGAACTTCATTTAGAATTACAACTATTGCCAAATAAAATAATCATAAACAACAAAAAATAATGTTTTTTTAATATTAATTAAATATATGTTAAGCATAGAAGAAGATAAATAGAAGCATTTTAATGAAACCATATAAGGGCAATGTAACAGCACATATGAGTAGATTTAAAGTTATATAGTAATTATATAAAATCAAAGTGAAAAATTTAAGTTAATGAGATAACATGTGCTAGAGAGTTGTATTCCAAGAAACTAAGGAGATAAAATGTGACATTCTTGGCCATCAAACAATCATGAATCTAATTGACTTAAAGAACAAGCCAAAATCATAGATAATAAAATATTTCAAAATGAAAAAATAAATATTTAAATAATTTAGCTCATTGAGATAAAATTGTAAGGAATTACAAAAGTAAATATACATAAATAAAAATTAACTATAATTTATGTGTTATGAAGACATATATCAATTCTAAAAATAAGATAAATTAAAGGAATGTTTTGCAACATAATCAAGGGATGCAAACATCACATTAGAAAAGATTAATATTTGCATTTTAATGTAACCACATAAAAGTAAAACATGTTAAGAAATAGGATAAATTGTATGGGAAAGTTTCATTCCATGATACTAGAGTGATCATGTGTAACATCTTTGACCATCAAATCATGTACAAATTCTAATATTTAGTAAAGTTTTCAAAACATTAGACACTTAAATAGTTAAAAAAATACTAAAATAACTTTTTGATTAGGTAGAGCTCCCCAAGATGAGTCTAATGAAATTTCTTTCATTTCCATCACACCTCATTTGTAATTACTTTGTATTACAAAAGTAAATAAGAATAAAAAATAATAAGTTATTATTTTAGTGTTAAGTAAATATATATTTGAGCTTAAACAAGATAAAATTGAGTAATGCAGTATAAAGAAATCATAGTGAGACAAATGGTACATTAGAAAAGAATTAGAGGTTTATAGTAATATAATAATCTGAAGGAGAAATAGTTCAAAAAATAACAAAAATTATACATGAATGTTATATTCCAATGTAGTAAGGGGATAGAGTATAACATCCTTGATTATCAAATAATGAACAAATGAGAATTTCTCGTAAAGAATTTTAAAGTTTAGAAAATAAAATATTTAAAATTATAAAAATAAATGTCTAATTAGACAAAGCACCTCTAGAATAATCTAACAACATTTGTCTTATATCAATGAGTAATCATTTAGAATAGCTATCAATTACAACAAACAAATAAGTATAAATAATAATAGATTATTTTTTAGAATAAGATAATATGTGATGAAGATGAACTTTGATAAATTAATGCTATGTAATTTAATCAAATCAAACCAATGTAAAGATAGCATGAGAAGAAATTATATGATAAATTAAAAACCCTTATAAAACATCAATAAAAAAATAAAATATTACACAATATAATTGTGAATATTACATTGACAGAGCTCAATGTCACAAATTTATCATTATTACTTTCGTTTTGGTCAAAGAAAGTTTTTAATTAATATGAATTATCGAATTACACATACATAAGTATAATAAATTATTAATTTAATGTAAAGAAATTTTACATCATGTTCAAGGAGAAAAATTGAAGCGATTTAATATTGCTTAAACAAATTGTGGTAAAGGTCACACGAGATGAGGTTTAGTTACATAGTAATGTTTCCAACTAAAAGTGAAAAATTTAAAGAAATAAGATATATTGTGAAGAAAAGTTCTATTTTATGATACATAGTAGATCAAATGTATCATCCTTGATCATAAAACAAGTTAGAATAGAAATCCTCCTAAGGCATACTAAAACCCTAAAAGTAAAATTTTTAAAAACATAAAAATTATTATTTAATAATATAAAGGTTATTTAAATGGGTCTAATGACATTTATTTCATCTCGATCACCATATCATTTACAATTACTACAAATTACTATAGTAAACAATCATAGATAACAATAAATTATTATTTGAATACTTAGCAAACAATTAGAAACACTAAAATTAGATAAATTGAGGCAATGTAGTTTCATAAAAATAAACCAATCTAAACATTACATGATAGAAGAATTTTATAATCGTAGTAACATAACTAAATCAAATGAAAACATTTGGAAAAATTAGATCACTTGTATAGGAAAGTTGCATTCAATATATTAGGAGTATCAACAAATCAAATATAAAATTTAAATGTTGTAAAGCATGCAAGAAATTTAGTCAAATAAAATATTTAAAAATTAAGCATAAAATTGCATAATGTTTATGTTGATTTGCCTTTTGTTGTTTGTTTCATCTCAATTGAACTTTGTTTAAAATTATAACAAAGTATGAAAGTAAACAAACATAAAAATTAAAGAATTATTACTTTAATGTTAAAGAAAAGTTTTGTTAGACTTCAAATGAGATTAATTGATGATATATAATATAATCAAATCAAAGTAATTCTTTAATGGAGCTTATAAATATTAATTCAATAATACTTATTTCATCTTGTCCAAACAATTTTTGGAATTAATATTAATTTTAAGAAATATTTTAAGAAATAAAATTAATATTTAATTAGATAGAGTTCTTGATGGTAAGTCCAATTATGTTTGTTCCATTTTAATCAAATATTGCTAGGAGCTACTATGATTTTCACAGTTAAATAATCATACAAATTAATAAAAAAAATTTTAAAGATTAGTTAAACATATATTAAAGATTAAACTTGATAGATTGAGCCAACATAATGTAATAATTGCAAGCAAAGTAAAGGTCACACAAGAGGAAACTACATTTTCATAGAATTATAACTAAATAAAAGTGAAAATTTTGAAAAACTAAAATAAATTATAAAGGAAAGTTACTTCCAATGTTGTAAAGTGATAGAGTGAAACTTCTTTAGCCATCAAATTTGGTTTATATAAAAAATTTTCATACAACTTAGCAAAGATTGAGTCAAATTATATCTTTTAAAATTTTAAAAAATGTATATTTTGTAGTATATAACTCATCGACATGAAGTACACATCTTCAATTGTAATTACTTCAAATTAACAAAATAAAAAGTATAATTAATAATAATTTTTTAAATATTAAGTAAATATAAACCAAAGATAAAATGAGAAAAAAATCAAAAAATGTAAAACAACAAGATAAAATAAAGTAAATGTCACATTTCAAGGGAATTAATGTTCCCAAGTAACATAGCCAAATTAGAGAAAAAATTTAAATAAATGAGGTAAATTATATGAGAAAGTTTTATTTTAAGATACTAAGGAGACTAAGTGTAATATTCTAGATTAATAATTCATATTTGAATCACAATCTCCCATAAAGCATACTAAAACTATACTAAGTTAGAATATTTGTAAATACAAGAAAAATATTTAATTTTATAGAGCTTGTTGCATGGGTACAATAATATTTTTTTTATTTGATCAGACATTATTTAGAATTTATACAAATTATAATATTATATAAGCATAAATTATAAATAAATAATAATTTTATTATTAACCAAATATATATTAAAATGAAGTAAATTAGTATAAAGTCAGGAAATGTTAAGGTCATTTGAGAGAATTTTTTAGTTAAGATAATAAAGTAACCAAATCGAAGTGAAAAAGATGAAGAAACAAGATTAATTGTACAAGAAAGTAGAATTCCAAGATAATAATGAGATCAAATATGAATTCATTGAAATCAAATTTGGTACAAGTTGAATTGTTTCATAAAGTCTATCAAAGCTTTAGGAAAATAAATTACTAAAATAGATAAGGCTTATTCAGACTTGTTTAATGACATTTATTTTATCTTAATTAAACTTCTACAATTACTACAAATTACCAAATAAAATTGTAAATACTAAGTAAGATTTTCTTAATTATATGAACATGTAAATTGAAGTTGAAATGAAATAAATTAATTGAAAGAAATATAACCATACTAAAGTGATGTAAATGCCACATAGGATGACATTTAAATTTAAATAGTATTATAATTATAAGAAATGGAAACATTTTCAAGAAATTAGATAAGTTGTATGGAGACGTGGAGTATGAAGATTTTAAGAAGATTGAGGGTAACATTCTCCATCATCAAATTAGTTATTAAACAAAATTACTCACAAAGCATACCAAAACTATAGAAAAAATTAAAAAATATAATAAAAAATATTTAATTTAATAGAACTGATCGAGTTAAGCATAATGATATTTGTTTCATCTTAATTTAAACTTGTTCAGTATTATAACAAATTAACATCATAAGCACAAATAATAATCAATTATGATTTAAACATTAAGTAATTACATTATAAAATAGAAATTATGTAATGCAAAGTAATGTAAAATAACAAAATTAAAAAAATATAAATATTATATGTTAGAAAAATTAAAATTTCATAATAATATAGGCAAATTGAAAGAATAAAATTTTAAGAAATAAAATAATTTATATGATAATGTTGCATTCCATGATATAGACTAGATCTATTGCGAATTATTTTTCATTAATTGTGTTATGAATCAAATGTTTCATAAAGCATGCCAAATTCTTATAAAATAAAATATTTGTATTTGAAAAAATTAATGTTTAATTTATAAGAGTAGTTCTAGTTGAGCTTAATGACATTTCTTTCAACTAAATGAGACCTTATTTAGAATTATTACCAATTATTATTGTTAAAAATCATAAATGATAATAATTTATTATTTTAATTTTCAACTAATTAAATATTAAGGCTAAATAAATCTAAATGTAAGAAACATAATATAACCATATTAGAGACAAACATAATATTAGAGTAGATTTAGAATTTGAGATTTAGAATTACATAATAATATAGCCAAATCAAAGAAAATAATTTGATGTAATGACATAAATTTAAAGGGAAGCAAGAATTCCAAAATATTAAGAAAATCTAATGTGATGTCCTCGAATATCAAATAAGCTATAAATCAAAATGCCTCTTAAATAATGCTAGAATTCTTGAAATGTTAAATATTTAAAAAGTATAACAAAATCTTTTTAATTAAATGTAACTCATCTACACAAGCCCAATGATAATTTTTTAAAGTCAATAGGACTTCATTTGGAGTTACTATCAATTATAAAAGAAAATAAGAATTATTAATAATGAATAAAAATTTTAATATAAAGTAAATATATAATAAAGCCAAATTAAGATAAACAAAGGAAATATAATAGAATCCAATCATATGAGGGGAGATTCGGAGATATATTTTAATATAACCAAATCAAAGTAAAAATTTGAAGAAGTGAAATTAATTATTTCGTAAGGTTGCATTCCAAGATAATAACAAGATGAAGTGCTCATCCTTGATATTTAAATTACGTATGAATCAAAGCAATGCAAAGGTAACATGAGTGATATTTACATTTACAAAATAGTATAACATAATAACAATAAAACATTTCAAAAAATTAGAAAAATTATTCGAAAAAGTTGCATTCTAAGATACTATGGAGATTGAGGGAAACATTCTTGAATTAAGAATGATGTAAAAATTGAAATATCTCACAAAATATATAAGACATAAGAAACTAAAATATTTCAAAAAATATAAAAAATTCATAATTAATTTCCAAGACCACTTTGAAGCAAGCCCAATGACATTTGCTTTTTCTAGACAAGGCCATGATTAGAATTGAGGTGAATCTCCAAGGAACACATGCATAAATAATAATAATTTATTACTTCATTACTAAGTAATCATATATTGCAACTATAATGAGATATGTCGAACAAATGTAGCATGAGTAAATGAAAAGCAATGTAGATGTCACTTGAAAAGTCATAAGATGAGTCAACGATGTTATTTTCATATCAAAAAGATCTCATTTTTACTTATTGTGAGTCATAAAAGAAAATAACTATAAATAAAACTAATATTTTTTAAATATTAAGAAAACATATATTAATGCTAAAAAGAGATGAATTGAGGCTATGTAATGTAACCAAACCAAGGAAATTTCTTGTCGATCATCCTCATTTGGTAAATCATGTCTAAATTAAAATTCCTTGTAAGAAAATGTAAATCTATAATAAACTAAAAAATTTAAATATAAAAATAAAATATTTAATTTTATAGAACTTGTTGAGATGAGTCCAACACAGCTTATATCTTGTCGATCAGATGTCATTTGGAATTACTACTAGTTATGAAGTTAAATAAGAATAATTCTTAATAAATAATTTCTTTAACATTAAGTAAATATTTGCTAAAATATAAATAAAATAAATTATAGTAATTTAATATAACCAAATCAAAATGATCTAAAGGTCACACGAAAGGAGATTTATAGTCACATAGAAATATAAACAAATCAAAGAAAAAAATTTGAAGTTAGAAAATTTATGCGAGACAATTGCATTCCAAGGTTCTAAAGATACTTTGACAAAAATCCCTAATCATTAATCTTATTCAAACAAAATTTTTTAATAAAAACATGCTTAAACAATATAAAAAAATTTTAAAAATAAAAAAAAATAAAGTTTTTAAGTGACATTCTTATCTTCTCGATTAAAAATTATTTATAATTACAATGAATTCCTAAATAAATAAGCAAAAATAAAAATTAATTATTAATTTAATGTTATATAAATATATACTGATGTTGAAATGACAACGTAATACACCCAAATGAAAGCAATATATGGGTCTTAAGAAAGGGGGATTAGAAATTCATAGTAATATTACAAAGCTAAAGAAAAAAATTGAAAAAATGAGAGAAATTGTGCTAGAAGTTTCATTTTGGAATACTGAAGTGGTTTATCTTAAAACTATTGATCATTTAGGGATGATTCTAAATATCAAATAATGTATGGAAAAATACTAAAAATAAAACATTTAAAAATATATAAAAATTGTGATTTAAATTTGTTAAGCCCATTGAGATGAGTTTTTTTCCATTAGTTCCGACATCATTCGAGGTTAATAAAAATTTCCAAGGGAAATAACTTATATAATAATAATTTTTTTTTATATTCTATAGATAAATATATTAAGAATCAAATATGATAAATTAAACCAACATAATATAGTGATATAAAAGTGATGTAAATGTAACGTAAAAGGAGATTTGTAGAAAAATATCAATATAAGAAAATGAAAGTGAAACCTTTGAAGAATTCAGATAAATTGCATGAGAAAGCTAAATTCAAAGATATTAAAAATGTAAAGTGTAACTTTTTTACATCAAATTATGCATGAATCAAAATATCTCTAAAAGTATAGTAAAATCATAGAAATTGAAATTAAAAAAAATAAAAAAAATACAAAAGTCAAAACCTAAAGTAATGTAATATAAAAAATGATATAATAAAATGGCACATAATAGAAGGATTAGATTTCATAACAATATAATGAATGAGAATTTTGCACTATGAGACACTAACAAGATAGTGTGACATTATCAATCACAAAACCTTGAATGATTCAAAATATCTCATAACGAATTGAAAAAACCAAACAAAATGCATATTCTTTTTAAATATAGGAACTAATATTTAATTTGTTAGAACACATTTAAATTAGTCTTGTGATGTTTGATTCATTTCGATCATGAAATAAGGTATCTATCAAAGTAGTTATTAAAGTATGCCAAATTTCTAGAAATAAAATAGTTGAAATTATATAATAACTTGAATAAATAAGAATAAATAAAATTATTTTACCAAGGATTTCCAAAGAAAATAATTTATTTAATCTTTAATAGACCTCGTTTGGAGTTGCTTTGAATTATTAAAGTAGTTAGCCATAAATAATAATAAATTTTTTTTATATACCATAAATATATATATATATATATATTAAAGAGAAAATATGGTAAATTTAAACAATATAACATAATAAAATCAAAACAACATAAAGGTTAAAATTGAAGAGAAATAGAGTTTCACAATAATGTAACCAAATCAAAGTAAAAATTTTAAACTATTGAGTTGAATTTTATAGATTATTTTCATTCCATAATATTAAAGAGATTGATTGTGACGTCAACAATCATCAAATGATGTATGAATCAAAATGTCTCTTAAAGATTTCCAAAAGTATAGTAAAACAAAATAGTAGTAAATATAAAAATGAATATTTTTAATGGTACTTATTATGGAGAGTGAAATGACATTTGTTTAATCTCAATTGGCCTCATATAGAATTACTAATAAATAAATAATAATAGTAATAAATAAAGTTTTTTTAATATTAAGTAGATATATATTACAAATGAATTGTGATGATTTGTAGTAGACAAGTTAACCAAATCAAAGCAAAGTAAAGGTCATATGAGAGAAGATTTAAAGTTACACACTATATAACCAAATAAAAATAACAAGATTGAAAAGAAGAAATTAATTATTCAGGAATGTTATATTCCAACTGAACTCAGGAGATCAAGATAAAAGTAATGTAAATGGAGTCATCTTGAAAAGTATTATCGAAATAAATATTAATTTTTTATTATTTTAAATATTTTATTTTTCAAATTTTTTCTTTGCCTTGAATCATTTCAATTTTTACCCAATTTGATGAGTGAGGATGTCGTAATTGATGTTTGGTATATTAGAAGGTCACTTTCCTATATAATTTATTTTATTTTTAAGGTTTTTGTTCTAATTTACTCATGTTACTATCAACTCTATTCTCCTCTATTGTGACCTTTCAGTCATTTTGATTTTATTTTAACTCTTCACTTAAATTTATCTTATTTCTACTTTAGTATATTGTTAGTTAATGTCAATATAACAACTTAATATCAAACATTATTGGACATGTTTAGTGTTCTCCATCCAATGAAATATATAATTTTTTATTTTTGAATATTTTGTTAGATTAAGGATTTTTGCATTCTTTATAAGACATTTCAATAGTGGTTGAATTATGGATCTGGGTTATTACACTCTATACCTTTAATATATTGGAGAATAACTATCTTATATAATTTATTTAATTTTAACCAAACTTTCATCTTTGCTTTCGTTATATTACTCTAAAATTTTAATTGAACTTTCATGTGACCTTTACTTTACTTTTTTTGTCTATTTTACAATAGTTCAATTTATTGAGTTTTAGTTTATATATATATATGTTCAATTATTATTAAAAACCATATATTTTTATAACTTATGCTTATTTACCTTACTAATTTAGAGTAAATCCTTACAAGTTTCTATTGAAATGAAATAAATGTTATTAGACTAACTGGATCATTCAATTAAAAACTCATTAAATTTAAATTCTTTATTTCAATGGCTTTCTTCTAATTTTAAGCATTATTTTAATGCATGCCTTTTTTGAAGATCAAGGTTGTTGCACACAATCTCCTTACTGTCTTTGAATTCAACTTTCTTATATGATTTATCTCATTTGATCAAATGTTTTGCTATGAGTTGGTGATATTACTATGTAACCTTACATCTCCTCTCATGTGACTTTCATCTCATTTTTTTAGTTATATTACAAAGCTTTAGTTAATATTTTTTTATAATTAAGATATATTTGCGAATTTAATTTTTCAATTCTCATTAATTCTAAATGATTTTCATATGAGATAAAAAAAACTAACATTGTACTCATCACGTTAAGCTCTGCCAATTAAATAGTGTTCTTTGTATTTTCAAATTTCTTATTTTCTACTATTTATGCATGTTTTGTAAGACATTTTTATTCATACATTATTTGGCAATCTACAATGCCACGCTCGATCTTATTATAATCATGGAGAGAAGCTTTCTACTGCAATTTATCTCATTTTCTTCAAATTTTTCCATTTTATTTTAGTAAGTTACTATTAAAATTTAATTCTTCTCTTGACTGATCTTTATATTTCATTTATTTTTTTTATTATAGCGCCTACATTTTTAAATTTTTAGCTTTAATATATATTTAACTTATCCTTAAAAAATTATTTATTCATATATCTTTGCTTATTTATTTTTTATTATTCATAGTAATTTGGAATAAAGTTTCAACAAGCATTATTCTTTTGAATTTTTTTGTCTCACCATTATGTTTTGCTAAGGTTTAGCATGCTTTATAAGATATTTTAATTCATACATTATTTGTTAGTAGAGGACGTTACACTTGATCTCCTATGTATATTGGAATGAAATGTTATTAACAATTTACGAAACATTTAACTCCTAAGTATCTAGTGTGATCTTCATATCACCTTCATTCTGTTATATTATGTCACTATAATAGATCTCATTTAAGCATTAATATGTATTTACATAACATTAAAAAATGACTTTTTATAATTTATGCCTTTCAAATTTTTTATTTCGATCAATTTTAGAATGACGCTTTGATGATGGAAAAACAATGTCGCTTGAATCATCCTAATGAGCTCTAACCTATTAATCGCATATTTTTATATTTTTAATTGTGTTTTTATCATGCTTTAAATGGCATTTTTTTCTATACTATATTTAAAAGTTGAGGATGCTATACTTGATAATATTAATATCTTGGACACATCTCAATTCGTTCAATCAAATTGAAAATTCATTTTTATATATTCATTTTATATATTTTAATAGCTAGAGATTTCACATATTTTATGGGATATTTTTGTTCATACTTGATACGATAATTTAGAAAATTGTAATTGATCACCTTGGTGTCATGGAATGTAGCTTTCTCAAATAATTTATCTCCATTTATCAAATGTTAAGCTTTGTTTGGGTAATATTGTTGTGTAACTCTAAAACACTTTTTGTACCCTTTACATCACCTTGATTTGGTAACACATTCCATGAATTTACTTTATTTGAGCTTTTTTATGTATTTACTTAATATTCAAATAGCAAAATATTATTATTTATACTTATTTTTATTGGTGAGTTGTGCTAAATCCTAAAGGGTTTCAATCAAACCAAAACAAATGTTATTTTAATCATCTGGTTACCTATAACAAGTTAAATAAACATTTTTTCAAATTTTTAAAATATAATTTCGATGAATTTGAAATGCTTTATGAATCATTTCTATTTGTAGTTTAGTGGATAATTGAGGAAGTTATTTTTGATCAACTAAGTATCTTGGGAAATAACATTACTAGAGAATTTATCTCCTTTCTCACATTTTTTTGCTTAGATTTCACTATATTAAAATGAAAATCTAATTCTTCACTTTTGTGAACATTAAATTTCTTTGACTTTTTGTGTTACATTTCTTCAATAAAACTCATTCGAATTTTATTATATGTTGGCATAATGTTAAAATAATAATTTATGACTATTTATGTTTATTCAAGTTAGTAATTCATAATTTTACCAAGAGATGTTAAATGGAGTTGAAATAAATATCTTAGGACACATGTTGACATGGGCAATTTACTAAATATTAATGTTTAACATTTGAAATCTTTTATTTTTTATAGTTTTTACAAGTTTTATGAGATATCCCAATTCATACATGCTTTTATAATTCTGTGGCTCACAGTCGATGTCATTACTAACATCAAAAACCAGTCTTTTGTATAATGCATCATTTTTTTTCGATAAACATTTTGGCTTTGATTTTATTATATTACTATAAAATAGAAATTCTCCACTCGAGTTATGATTACATCTCTTTGGTTTGGTTATATTATATTGCTTGAATTAATCTCATTTCAAAATTAATATATATTTTCTTGATATTAAAATAGTGATCTGTTATTTTCTTTACTTATTTAGATTCGTAATCCATAATAATTTTATGTGAGTCCTATCACAAATGCCATTGTACTTGTCAAGTAGAGCTATATAACTAAATTTCCAATTTTTTTCTTTAAATATTATATCTTACTAAGTTTTGGCCCACGTTACTAGACATTTAAATTTTAACCATATTTAATTATCAAGGTTGCTACAGTTGATCTATTAAATATACTAGATTGGATCTTTCCTATATAATATATGTTATTTATTCAAATGTTTAACTTTGGCTTTGTTACACTACTATCTAAGTCTAACTTAGCTCTCATGTGACCATTACTACAATTTGGTTTGGTTACAATTGCTCAATCTATCTAATATTATCAAAAATATATATATTTTTTTGAGGCCTAATAGAGATGAAATAAATGCTAATGGAATCATTTCAATAAGCTCTATGAAATGAAGTATTTGTTTTTATATTTCTAAATATTTTTATGTTAAAGGGTTTTACACTCTTCATGGTACATTTTATTTAACACCTGATTTGATGATCCAAAATTTTATACTAAGATCTCCTTTGTATCTTGAAGTATATTTATGTCATAAAATTTACCTTATTTTTTAAAGTGTTTGCCTTTACATTATCAAATTAGTTTCTAACAGCAAATCATTTCTTAAGTAATTATTATATGAACACGATTTTTTATATAACATTTTCCCATATATCTAATATAAGTTTTAATTTATTTTTAATATTAAAATTACAAATTATTTATGCTTTTCAATTTATTAATTTAATGTAATGCAAAATGAGGTCTCATAGAGACCAAAAAAAGTCATTGGACTCTTCTTAACAAGCGTATCATATTTAATATTTATTTTTTTATTCTTAATTATTTTATGATTTATAGTTTTGGCATGATTTATAAGAACTTTTGATGCCTTATTTAAGAATAAAGGATGTTACAATCAATATCATTAATATCATGGAATACTACTTTCCTATAAAATTTACCTTATTTCTTAAAATTTTCAACTTTTATTTGGTTGTATGATTATGTAATTCTTTTTCTCATCTTGTGCAACATTTACATCATTATTATTGTTGTATTGTACTACTTCAATTATTCTTATATCACTTGCAAATTACATTTTCTTAAAGTTCAAATAATAATTATTGATTATTTATGCTTATTTGTCATAGTAATTCAAATTTACTTCAAATAGGCTCTAACCGTGACAAACAAAAGTCGTTGGGCTCGTCTCAATTAGCTTAATCCAATTTAATATATATATATATATATATAAGTTAAATTTTTTTTATTTTCTTGAGTTTTAGGATAGTTTATAAGATATTTTGATCGAACTGGATTGGATGATCGAGGATGTTACACTAGTGCTCCTTAATATTTTAAAATATAACTTTCACGAAATAATTTATCTCATTTCTTCAAATATTTTGTTTTGATTGGGTTGTATGATTATGTTGCCATGAGTCTTTTATCATGTAATCTTTACATCATCTTGATTTCATTATATTATTTTATTTCAATTTACATTATTTTAACTTTAACATATAATTGCTTAATATTTAAATAATAATAAACTATTATTTTAGTTTATTTACTTTCCTAATTCATAGTAATTACTAACTTTGTTATATTTGAAGAAAAAATATTATAAAATTGTTTTTTCTTAACCTTAATCAATAAAATATTCTTTTTCTATTTTTTTTTATTTTTTTCTATGCTTCTTTGCTTAATTTATGATAGATTTGTAATAATAATTCGTTTTACAATAAACAATGTCACATTCAATCTCTTTAGTATGTTCGAATGCAAGCATCTTATACAATTTAGCTTTTTTATTTTAATAATAATTCTTTATTTATTTTTTTATTCATTTTGATAATTTCCATTCCTAAATATTATATATTAGTAATGTTTGGTACTACTTATGAGAATCTTAACCATATACAATTGCATCTTTCTACAATTTTATGTCATGTGTTGAAAATTTTTTATTTAATGTGGTAACATAATATGAAAATCTAATTCAAACCACATATGTCATTGACTATGATTTGGCTTTGTTATATTGATAGCATTTATGAAATTTTTTACTTCACTATGTATTTTTTAAAAATTAAAGAATAATTTAATATAATATATGCATATTTAATTTTGTAATTCCTGATATCTTTTATCAAGGTCTGTTGCTAGTGTAATAAACATTTTATTACTAGTCTTTATGAGCTCTATCCAACTAAATATATAATTTTGAATTTCTAAATAAACTCTTTTCATGGGTCTTAGCACACCTTATAATACATCTTCATTTTACTTGATCTGACAATCAAGAATCTTTCTCTTAATCTCCTTAATATAATGAAATTCATCTATCATGTATAATTTACATTATCTTCTAAGTTTTTACTTTTTTTTTCTTTTACTATTTTTATACTTATTTTATTAATGTGTGATTTTTAATCACCTTGATTTTATTATGTTACATTCCTTCAATTTAGGTCATCCAATATTTAACATATATATTTTCTTAATATAAAAATAATAATTAATTATTATTGATGCTTACTTATATAAATAACTGGAGATAAGTCCACACAAGCAGGAAAGGAGACTCAATCAATATTGGACTCATCTAGATGACCTCTCTGTTATTAAATATTCATTTTTACACTTTTAAATATTTTTGAGAAGTTTTGCACATGTTACATGATATTTCAATTTGTACCTTAATAATCGAAGATGCTATACTTCATGCCCTTAATAATTTAGAATGCAATTTTCCTTTTTAATGCACCTCATTTCTTTAGAAATTTTAGTATCATTTGGTTATATCCTTAAAAAGTTATAATCTCCACTTGTGTGATAATTACATCAATTTATATTTCATTTACCTTATTTTGTTTTTAATTTATATTTTACTAATATTAAAATAATAATTTATGATTATTTAAGCTTATTTTTCTTCATCATTTGAATTTATTCCAAACAATGTTTAATAAAAATTAAGGAAACATTGCTGGGCAAGTCTTAACACCCTCTATCCAATTGAATACTTTATATATATGTATTTTAGTATCTTTGAAGGCAATCTTCTCAGAAAATTTATCTCTTCTCTACAAATGGTACACTTTTATTAAGCTATATTTATTTATAACTTTAAATCTCCTACCATATGATCATTGATTAACTTTGTTTTGTTTATACTATATTATATCAATTCTCACCATTCTAGTATTAATATAAATTTATTTAATATCTAAAAAAACATATTATTATTTGTGATGGTTTTCATTAATAATTCATAATATATGTAACATTGTCAAATTGGACGAAAATAGCATTGTTATCTCATCTTGATGATTTTTATATAATTAAATATTTATTTTCTTATAAATTTATCTTCTAAGATTTTCGCATGCTTCACAACAAAACTTGATTTCTACATTAGACAATGATTAACAATCATACGCTCGATTTACGTAGTATCTTGGAATACAATATTCAAAGATAATTTCTCTTCTCCTATAATGTCTTGCCTAGATTTCACATGGAATCTCCAAAGTACTTGGATTTCATCTTTAAAATATAATTTATATTATTTATTCCAATAATTCACTTTGATTTTGTCATGTTACAATGAAAGCCTAATTCTTTGGGCATTGGACCATTACTTGAAATTGATTTGGTGACAATGCTTAAATTTTCTTGATTTTTTATTTAATATATATTTATATAATATAAAAAAAATTTAAATATTTTCTTATTTAATTTTGTAACTCATAGGAACTTCAATTAAGGTCTACTAAAGATGAAGCAAATGTTGTTAGACATATCTCTATGAGCTCAATCTAATTACATATTTTTTTAATATTTATAAATATTTCATTTTTTTAGTTTTTGGCTTTTTTAAGGAATTTTAATTTGTATCTAATTTAATGATCTAAAAAGTTACACTCAATCTCCTCAATATCAAGGAATGCAATTATCTTACATAACTAAACTTAAATCTTTACAGGATTTTCTTTTATTTGATTATGTTATTTTGTAGCACTAATTCTTTTCTATTATGATCTTTAATTCACTTTAATTTTGTTAAATTAGATTAAAATTTAAATAATAATTTATTATTATTTATGATTATTTATTTTTAAATTCGATGTAATTATTAATGAGGTTTTATAAAGACTAAACAAACATCATGGAACTTATCCTAAATAGCTCTACCATACTAATTGTTATTTTTTATATATTTTTAAAAATATTTTATTTTTAAGAGTTTTATTTTTTAATAGATATTTTGATTCATACATGTTCGATGATCGAGGAGATTATACTCCATCTCCTTGTTGTCCTGAAATAAACTTTCTTTTATAATTTATCCCTTTTGTTCATAAGTTTTTCATTGATTGGTTTATATTATTATTTATCTCCAAATGTTGATTATGTAAGATTTATATCCCAATTATTTTAATGTTTTACATTACTTCAATTTACAAAATGTTACCTATAATATATTTTTGCTTAATATTTAAAAATTATTAGTATTTTTTAAGAAGTTTGATCAAGTGACGAAAAAGTTGTTGGTCATAACCTGATAATATCTATCCAATTAAAAATTCATTTTTATGTTTTTTTAATTTCTTTTATGTTATATGAGTGTAAGACACTTCATTAAATATTTTTATTCTTATTGTATTTAACATTGGAGGATTTTACACTTAATTTTCTTAGTAATTTAAAATGCAAGTTCGTCGTACAACTTGATTCTTTTTTCATTTTTTTTGAAGAATCTTTATATTACAGTGAAACAATAATTCCCCTTCTATGTCACATTTATATCACTCTAATTTTAAAAATATTATTTTTCTCCAACATATCCCACATTCATTTTAATATATACTTGCTTAATATTAAAATTCTAATTTGTGATTTTTTATGTTTACTTAATTCTGTAATTCTTATATTTTCCAAATAGGGTTCATCCATGATCTAAAAAATGTCATTGTACTCATCTAGATGAGATATATCTAATAAATGTTCATTTATATAAATATTTTTAAATATTTTATTTTCTAAAATGTTGTCATGCTTTTATAAGATATTTTTTATGGTATGATTAATGACAAAGGACTTTAATACAAACTACATAGTATCATTCAATGTAATATTCTCATATAATTTATTTTTTATTCAAAAGTTTTGGTTTCATTTTCTTATATTATTATTGTAAATAAAATATTTATTCTTAATAATTTTGACAAATTTCATTTACATAATTTTAATAGGCTTCACAAGGTGCTCTACTACTATCTCATTTGATAATTTAGGATATTACCCATCATCTCATTAGTATTTTGGGAAAAAAATTTCCCAAAAAATTTATCTCATTTTTGTAAATAGTTTCGTATGATTTTGATATGCTATATTACTATTATTCATCTAATTAAAACTTTATTCTATATTTACTTAATATAATTATTATAATTATATATGCTTATTTAACATAATAATTAGAAATAATTCCAACTGAGGTTCAACATAGATGATATTAATGTCATTGCCTCATCCATAATAGAGCAATCAAACTAAATATTTATTTTTTTATTTTTAAATTTTAATGGTTTTGGCACTCTTTTTGAGCCATGAAATTTCACACCTGATTTGATGGTAAAGGATCTTACCCTCAGTCTCCTTGGTATCTTTGATTGTAATTTTCCTAAAAAATATCATCTTAATGTTTTCCTTTGATTTGGGTTTATTACTATGTAACTCTAAATCTCATTTCATGTGACATTTGCAATGCTTTTATTTTGGTATATTACATCACAACAATTTACCTCATTTGGTCCTTAGTGTATGTCTTCTTTATATTAAAATGATAATTTCTTATTATTTATGATTATTTGATATTGTTATTCTAAGTAATATGAAATGACTTTAAATGGAGAAAAGTAAATATTGTCAGACTGATCTTCATGAACTATATAAAATTAAATCTTTAGTTATTAACTTGGAAATATTTTTCTCTATAAGGTTTTGTAATATTTTATGAGATGTTTTAATTCGTACCTTATTTAGAGATTAAAGATATTGCACTAAAACTCCTTAATATTTTGTAATACATTTTTAGCATGCAGTTTATCTAATGTTTTTCAAATCTTTTACCTTGAGTTGGTTATATTTCAATGAAACTCAAACATCTTCCTTATGCCACAATTACATTACTTTCAATAACTTATATTATATTGCTTCAATTAATCTTCATTTATCTTTAGTCTATATGTTCTTAATATTAAAATATTAAGTTGAACGACATTCACTTTGTCTCTACTGAAACTTGATTACAATTACCATGTATTACAAAACTAAATTGCAAGAAAAAGTAAGAGATTATTTTTCAATATTAAGAAATAGTAATAAAGAAAATAAAATCAAATCAAGAAATTTAAAAAAATATGTTATATTATATTAAAAAGTGGGACACCTAGATATAAAAGAGATTAAGTGTAATGTCCCTAATAATTACACTAGTTACAAATAAAAATATCTCATAAAATATCAAAATTCTAAAAAATAAAATATTTAAACGTAATGAACTACATATGAATTGGATAAAACTCATTACGCAAGTCTTGTGACTTTCTATAATCTTTATTAGATTTCATTTGAAATTATTGTGAATTACAAAATAATAGAGATGCAATAAAATCAAATAAAGATGATGTAGAAATGACACAAGTAGATAATTAGTCAAAATAAAATATTTAAAAAAATTAAAATCAACATTTAATTGGATAACAATCATCAAGACAAGTTTCATGATGTTTTCTCATCTTAATAAGATATTATTTGGAAATATTACAAATTCCATAATAAAAATGATAAAAAGATAATAGATTTTAATCTTCATATTAACTAAATATGCATTAAATTTAAATTGACAAAACTTTAAAATGTAATAAATCTAAGATATAGAAATGATTTTTGTTGCATAGTAAAAAAATTAGAAATGAAAAATTTGAAACAAAGAGATAAATTGTAAGAGAAAGTTGCATTGTAATGATGTCAATCATGGAATTTGGCATAAATCAAATTACTAATAAAATGTGCAAAATCATTAGAAAAAATATTTTAATTTTTTTAAATGACTGTTTAATTTCATAGTGCTTGTCAACATGAGAGAAATGAAGATTGTTTAATCACGATCGAACTTTGTTTGAACTTTTTTAATTACTATATTAAGTAAGCATAAAAATATTATTCTATTATATTAATATAAAGTAAATAAATGTTAAATATCAAATGAAATAATTTAAGCCATTGGCATGCAACCATAAAAAATTGAAGAAATAGTCACACGAGATGAGACTAAGACTTACATAACAATACAACAAAAAGAATGAAAAAAAATTAAAAGAAACAAATTATACTAAAACTTTCCTTCCAAAAAAATTAAAGAAGATCAAGAGAAATGTCCTCGATCATCAAAAGTTGTACGAGTCAAAATAACTTGTAAGGAATGAAAAAACCATCAAGAATAAAAACACAATTTGCAAAATGAATAAATAATTGGATAAAGCTCATCGACAAGGTCCCACTGAAATTTGTTGCATCACAATGTCAACTCTTTTTAAATTATTTTGAATTACAAAATTTAATAATCACAACTAGTAATAAACTTTTATTGTAAATACTAGGCGAACATTTATTACGGCTTGACTGAGATAAATTGAAGCAATTAAAAATAATCTTTTCAAATCATTGTTAAAGTAACAGAAGATGATATTTTTGGTAAAATAGTATAAAAGTAAGTCAAAGCTATAAGTTTAAAGAAGTTTAATAATTTTTGTGGGAACGTTACATTCCAAGACAACTAGAGAATTGAGTGTGATATCCTTAATCATAAAATATTGCATAAATAAAACTATCTTTTAAAGTATAAAAAAATATTAAAAAATATATATTTAAAAATACACTAAAAAAAATAATTTGATAGAGGTCATCAAATTGAGCCAAGTAATGTTTATTTCATCTCGATCAGACCTCGTTTGGAGTTATTAAAAGTCACAAACTAAAAACCATAAATCATAATAAATTCTTGTTTTAATAATAAAAATTCATATATTAAATCTAAAATAATATAAATTATGGTAATTTAATATACACAAATAAAAACAACGTAAAGGTCATATGAGTGGAGAATTGTAGTTCCATTAAAATATAAACCATTGAAAGAAAAATACTCAATAATATAAGATAAAATTTTTGAGAAGGTTGCATGCCCAGATTCCTGATTCCAAAATATGATATAAGTCAAATTGGAACATAAAGCATGGCAAATCCACAAAAGGAAAATATTTAAAAAATAGAAATAAATATTTAATTGGATAGAGCTTATAATGATGAGTCCATCAACATTTTCTTCGTCTCAATCAGATGTTTTTTAAAATATTTGTATTAAAAATAAATTGGAATAACTAATAACAAATTATTATTTTCGTGTTAAGTAAATATTTATTAAATTAGAAATTAAATAAATTAAAGGAATGTTTTACAAATAAATCAAATTAACATGAAAGTGACAGGATAGTAGATATAGATTTCGAATTAAACATGAATTAATTAATATGAACTTTAGAAAAAAAAACAAGAAAAATTATGCTAAAAAGTTCCATAAAAAATTATTAGAGAAATCAAGTGCAGCATCCTTGATCATCAAATAAGATAAAAAAGAAATGACTCATAAAACTTCTAAAATCCAAAAAAATAAAATTTTTAAAAATATAGAAAAAAAATAATTTAATTCCATAGAGCAAATTGAGATGAGTGCAATCTCACCTCTATTAGAGCTTGTTTGGAACTATTATGATTCATCGAAGTTAATAATCATAAATTGTAATAAATTATTATGTAACTGTTAAGAAAATATGCATTAAAATCCATGAACATCAAATTTTGCATGAGTTAAAATGATTTGGCAAGTGTGCCAAAACTATAGAAAATAAATCATTTAAAAGTGTAAAAATGAATATCAAATTAAGAATGGACCTCATGTGTAATTTCTATGAATTAATAACATATAAAAGAATAAAAAAAATAATATTTTTTTAATACCTTGTAAATATTTAATAAAGTTAAAGTAAGATAAATGAAGAAAATCAATTTATCTTCCATGATAACGTATAATCGAACTTTGATTCAAAGATCCCAACTAGAATGAGAGTGATATCATCATTTATCAAATATTGTACAAATCAAAATGTCTCACAAGGCCACGAAAAAAGATGTAAAATGAAATTGAATATTTTATTAGAAAGAAATTGTACATTACACAAGTGACATTTGTTTTAACTTAATGAAACCTCATTTAAAGATATTAGGGATTACCAAAGTAAATAATAATAAATAAAAATTAATAATCTGTAGCGATATAATGCTACAAAATTAGAGTGATTAAAAGGTCACATGAAAGGATATTTAAACTTATATAGTAATATAACAAAATCGATGTGAAAATTTTACGAAAATGAAATAAATCATAAAACAAAGTTGTATTCAGAGATACTAAGGAGATTGAACATAATATCCTCAACCTTCAAGTCATGTTCAAATCGAAAGGTCTCATAAAGCATACAATAATGCTAAAAATTTAAATTTTTTAAAAAATCTAAAAATGAATATTTAATTAAATTGATCTCATCAACATAACTCTAATGATGTTTCTAACATCTCTATTAGAAAACATTTTGAATAACTATGAATTAAAAAAAATAAATAAATATAAATAATGACAAATTATTATTTGAGAAATATATGAATATATTTTAAAATCATAATGGGATAAATTGAATTGTTATAATACAAAAAAATCTAAATGATGTAATGGCTGCGCTATAAGAGAACTAAGAATTAATTATCTAATAATGCAAAATAGTCCTCAGAAATACGATATCTATAAACCATAAAAATTATTATTTAATTAAATAGAGCTTGTTGAGGGAAGTCAAATGACGTTTGTTATATCTGTATCTGACCACATTTAGAGTTACATGAATTATCAAAAAAACAAAAAATAGTAAAAATTATTGCGTTAATATTCATATATTATATATTAAAGGTAAACAAAGATTATTTCATATTATATAATGTAATAAAATCAAAGTGACATAAAGGTAATGCCAAAGGGGAATTATATTTTCAACATAATATAACCAAATCAAAGAGAAACTATTACAAATAATATAAATTACAAAATAAATTTATATTCTTAGATACTAGGGTGATCAAGTTTACAATATTTTGAAAAAAATTATATCTAATTTAATAAAGCTCATTGAGGCAAGTCCAACAACACTTTTTTCTCTATTACACCTTATTTAGAAATATTACAAATTACCAAAGTAAATAATCAAAATACATAAAAAATTAATATTTGAAAGTTATTGAAATACTTATTCAAGCTAAAATTACATAAATTAAAGTAATTCCTTTTTAAAAAATGAAAATAATATAAATGTCACATGAAAAAAATTAGAGTTACCTTATAATATATAAAATTAAAGAAAAATGTGAACAAATTTGATAAATTATACAAGAAAATTACATTCCAAGTTACTAAGTTGTTCAAGCGTAACAACAACAATCATCGAATAAGGTTAGGAATCAATATGTCACACAAAACAAGAAAAAAATAATAGAAAAGAGAATATTTAAAAATGTAAACACAATAGTTATTTGCATGAAGAGTGCCAAGATGAGTCCAATGGCTTTTGTTACTTCACAACTAAACCTCATTTGAAATTTTTGTAATTTTCCAATGTAAATAACAAAAATTAATAATAAATTGTTATTTAAAATTAAGTTAATTTATGTTAAAAATGGAAGGTGATACATTAAAGCATTGCAATATAACAAAGTTAAACACATCTAAAGGTTAAATAAAAAGAGAATTTGAGATAAATTTCATAATAACTAAAATTGAAGAGATCGATTGCAAGTAATATCTACTAAAAAAAGAAAAAACATAGAAAATAAAGTATTTAATATGTACATATATATGTATATTAAATAATTAATATGTTTGAGCTGGCTGAGATGAGTCCAATGATATTTTTACAACTTTATCGAAAATTGTTTATAATTACTCAAAATTGCAAAAATTAAAAATGTGGAAAAAATTAAATTATTATTTCAATTTTAAGGAAATATATTTTAAAGCTAAAATGAGATAAATTAAAGTAAATTTATGCAACAAAATAAAAATCATATAAAGGTCAATGGGTTAAGAATTAGAATTATTGAGTAATAGAATAAAATCAAAGTTTAAAATGAGAAAATGAGATCAATTATGTGAGAAAGTTGTACTCTAGTTCACTTAGGAGATCAAGCGTAACATCCTCCAATACTAAATTTTTTATGAATCAAAATGTCTCATGAAAAATGCTTAAACAACTGAAAATAATATATTTTAAAAAAAATTAAATGGAACATTTCTTTCGATGGATTTAGAGTTATATAGCAATATAACTAAACAATAACAAAATATCTAAGGAATTAAGATAAATTATAAAAAAAAGTTTTGTTCTAAAATTCTAAGAAGATTATGTGTAACTCTCACAATCATCAAAATTTTATTCAAAAGATTGATAAAGATTTAAGGGAACTCATTATTTATTTTTTTTATTTTCCTAAATTGAGAAGTAATATATTAAAAAAGATAATTTAATTAAAAAATAAAAAATAATAACTTATTTTGTGCATTACCTCAAGAAATTTCTATGAGTGTCTCTTTCGCTACAATTTGCTTGGGGATGATGCAGAGATTAAATATATTGCATGGTGAGAATAAAACTCATGATATTGATGATGATATGAAAAAGATAAGCCATAGAAAGAAAGAAGGGAAAAAGTAGAGAAAGTTGAAAAAACTCAATTTAAAGATGAATCATTGAGGTAAACTTTTGTTAAGGAGTCCACTTTTGAATCTTGTGAAGAAAGATGAGATTGTTTTAGTAAATTAGTTGTTATGAACAACAAATTAATTAACATGCATGGTGATCATAAGATATTTTTTTGCAAAACATGAATCTAGAATAGTTCAATTGTATGAACAATGTGATCCACTTAAAGAGGAAAATCTTCCATGAACTAATCAAGTTCATGCATATATTTCTAATGTTTCGAGTTTTTAAAATTCAAATAAAGAATTTGAAAATGAATTGTCCAAATATATTACATGCAATTATGCCTTAAAGTGAAAGAATGATAATTTAAGCAAGAAAAATTCATTGCTCAAAGAAAAATAAAAATGACTCACATGAGAAAACATAACATGATCTAAACTTAATGTATACTAGTTTGTTTCTCATGTATTTTCCTGTAATTCTTCACGTATACCTTCACATGGTATACTTCATTCACTCATGTGAAAAAGAGAAATGCTTACTTTAATGCTTTAGAATTATTGAAACTTGCTTCATCTTACATTCATGTGTCAAGAAAAAAGTATATTTGCATGATGAGTGTAGAATATAAAAGAACCATATTGATGCGTTCAAGGCAATACATATTCTTTCTCTACATACATCTAATTGTCACGTTAAATCTCTAGTTTCATGAAATTTTTGTTCTAAATTTGAATATCTTACTTTTGATTGCTAATTAATAAATCCAATGCATAGAAGATATGAGTGGATTCTTAATGGAACAAACTTTTGAAAATTTATTTTTAAAAATCATAACATCCATACCCTAGCATATAATACCCAAGATAGATTACATTCAAAAATTTAAAGCATATGTAGTTTTATAGGTGTGCCTCCACAATTTTGGACCGATAGAGACAAACATTGCTTTGTAGGTTTGTGCGATTAACGTTAAATACTTTTTTAGTCCTTAGCTTATTGAACTTGCATTAGAAGATCAAATCATTCTAAACTTACTTAGTACTGATCAATGTAAATCATTAAGAATTTTTTAGTTAATGTATAAAGTTATTGCATGATAATTTGAAATATTATGAGCCATTCAATTCCATGGTACATTCTTGAGAATTCTTAAAGAAATCTGATTATATGCTCCAATGATTTATCATTTGGAACAAAAATATTGCATTGTTTGTGACATCATAGTTAAACTAATTGACTTAGAATTTCACAAAAAAACTAGGTGAAGTAAGTCATTGACGAACAAAAGACCTAAGAATTAATAGATATTACTTGTCTCAATTAATTTAAACACAAACATCTTAAGCCTAGGTTGAAAGAAACATGAACTTATGATTCAAACTAATTTTTTTCTTGATTTAACTAAGTTAAGTCTCATTAAAAAAATATATTCATAGGTTTTTTGAAATTGATTAGAAAGATAAAACAAATCTAATTTAATGGTAGAAAATTTTAAAAAACATCTCTATTATTATTAGAAGAAATAAGAAAGACAATATCAATTTACTTTTCTTAGAAAAGAATGTAGAAGAGTGAAATATTAAATATCAAACATTCTTGTAAGATATAGAGAAAAACATGACATCATAATCTATAAATGTTCTTTTTAAAACCTAATATAAAGTTGAGATTTTTTTTCATTTTCTTAGATTCATATTAGTTATTTTCTTGTAAAAAGAAAATTAACAATTAAAAATTTTGATAATTTGTTTTGAGAATTAGAAAGACAAAAATATACAATTGCATTTGATGAGTAAATTATAAAAATGATTAGTGAAACATTTAATGTTAAAAGGAGATGTTGATGAACCTAGTATTAAGAAAATATTTAAGTAAATTATACATAAAAGAATAATAGAAGAAACATGCAATTGACTACCTTGACTTTTGTAGTTAAAAAATCCATAGGAATCAAATAATTTATATGCTCATAAAAAATTCAAAACTAGTGTTTGTATGAAAGAAATTGATGAGGAATCATTTTATCTTTCATATGACCAATAGTTTTTTTTGTTTAATTTCATACCATGTCATAATAGTTAAATAGACATGAGAGAACTTATGTATAGTAATTAGATCTTATGCCTAATGCTCAATAATTGATTTGAACTAAATAGGAATTCAAGAGATTAAATAAAAACAAAAGACTATTACAAATAATATTATGATTATTGTTAAGCATATATAATCAACTTCGTCAATGTATAAAAAAATTACAAAGATGTAAGATATCATGTATTTAGAGAAGGTCACATGAGGGAGATTTGGAGTTTAGCAATAATACAATCAAATCAAAGTGAAAATTTTGTAGAAATTAGAAAAATTGTTGTTGAAATTTATTATCATATCGTAAATTGTTAAATTAGGTACAAATAAAAATATATTTGAAAAAGTCTAAAAACATAAACATTAAAAAAAATTAAAACATAGAAATGAATATTTAGTTACATAATGCCTATGAAGGTGAATCTAATGATGTTCTGTTGTCATTATCAGGACTCACTAAGAATTAATATGAATTACTAAACCAAACATACACAAATAACAATAAAATATTATATTATTTTTAAGTAAATATATATTAAAGTTGAAATGAGATCCACTGAAATAATGTGATATAAAAAAAATCAAACACGCATAAATGTTTAACAATAGCAGATTTAGATTATAAATTAATATAATTAAGTCAAAGTGAAAAAATATGAATTAGAAGATCACCTCTAACAAGTTTGATTGTCAAATCTAGTATGAGATAAAATGCCTAATAAAAGTTGAAAAGACATTTGAAGAAAAAAACATAAAAATATGTACAAGAATATTTAATTGGATATAACTTTTTCAGATGAATGCAACCATGATTTTTTCATCTTGATTGGACCCCCATTTTTAATAAGTGTGAGACACCAAAGTAAATGACAAAGTATAGAAAATTGTTATTTTAATATAAAGTAAACATATAGTAAAGCTAAAATGAGATAAATTGAACAAAAAAAATGTAATTGTCACAAAAGACAAGAGTTGCTGTTATAAAGTAATATCACTAAAAAGATGTAAGAATTTTAAGAAAAAAAATTGTTTGGGAAACTTGCATACCAACATTATAAATTGATCTGGTGTAAATATCTTGTTCATAAAATTATGTATGAACCAAAATCTATCATTAAGTTTGCCCTAGTACTCTAAAATTAAAAAAAATTAAAATACAGAAATGTGTATTTAGTTTGATATAGCTTATTTAAACAAATACATTATTTTTTTTACCTTGATCAACCTTCATTTCAAATTACTGTGAATTACAAAATAAATATGTATAATAAATATTAAACTTTTATTTTAAAATTTAGTAAACTTATACTAAAGCTAAAATTAGACAAGTTGAAACATTTTCATGAAAACCAAAGTGATGTAAAAGTCATATAATAAGATAATCAGAGTTTCTTCATAATAAATTAAAATTATAGCAAAAAGAGATTCCCTAATGAAATGAATTCTAAGAGAAAATTGCATTCCAAGAAATTAATTAGTTTGTGTTAAATGTCTTTAATCTTAAAATTAGGTACAAAATGAATTTACTCAAAAGGCATGTTAAAACTTTTGAAAATAAAATATTTAACTATGTAAAATTAAATATTTAATTTGAGAGAGCTCATTGAAATGATTCCAACTGTACTTGTTTCATTTTATTTAGGACTTGTTTGGAATTGCCAAAAATTACCAAGGTAAATAAGCACAAATAATAATAAATTTTATTTATTTTAATAATAAGAAAATATATAACATAGCTAAAACTATAAAAATTAAAGCAATATAATACAACTACATTAAAGAGATGTAAAGGCCACATGAGAGGAGATTTTGAGTCTCATAATAATATAAAAAAATGAAAGTAAGAAATCTCAATAAATGAGACAAACTATATAATAAAGTTATTTTCCAAGACACTTAGAAGATCTTGAAAAATCTCTAATCTTCAAAACAAGAATGAAAAAGAATATCACATAAAGCATGCAAAAATACAAACAAATTGAATTTTTGAACGAATAATAATGATAATTTAAGTGGATAGAACTAAGCATGATGGGTACAACAATATTTCTTTCATTTAGATCAAACTTCATTAGAATAGGTAAAAGTTATACTGGTGGAAAATTTGAGTTTCATTGTAACAAAATAAAATAAAAGAGAAAACTTTAAAGAATTGATATTAATTATATGGGTAAAATTACTTTCCAAAATACAAAGAAGATTGAGTGTAACACCTTCGATCATTAATCAGGTAAGAGCCAAAATACCTTAAAATGTGTAAAAAAAAGTGTTAGAAAACAAAAATTTTAAAATTACAAAAAAAAATATTTCATTGGCTGAAGCTCACCAAGACATGTTCAATAAATTTTTTTTCCTTGATCATACCTCAATTAAAATTATGGTTAAATTTTTATTTAAATATGCATAAATAATAATAACTTATTATTTTCATATTAAATAACCATATAATAAAGCTAACACATGGTAAATTTATACAAATTACAAAAAAATAAACAAAAATATTGTATACATTAAACAAGATGGGAATTAGAATTTCATCGATATATAGCTAAATCAAAAAAATAACTTAAAGTAAATGACAAAAATTATATGGTAATATTGAATTTTTGAAAATGCTAGGGGGGTTGTTTGTTCCATTGTGGATCAAAACACAAGAAAATGAAATATTTAAAAATATCAAAATGAGTAATTTATTTGATATAAGGTGTTGATATGAGTCCATGGCAATTGCTACATCTAGATTTGGCATCATTTGGATATACTTAGAATTACAAATGTAATTAGGAAAAACTATTAAAAAATTTAACATTTCTTTTTTAAGTAAATATATATTACAAATCAAGATGTCCCAAAACGTATATGAAAACCCTAAAAGATTAAATATTTAAAAATATAAAAATTAATCTTTAAATAGATAAAGCGTGTTGAGGTAACTCCAACACCTTTGCTTTGTCTCGATCAAGCTTTCTTTGGAATTACTAAGAGTAATAAAAGTAAATGAGCTTAAATGACAATCATTTTTTTAATTGTTAAGAAGATTCATATTGTGGCTAAGATTGGATAACTCAAAACAATGCTACAAATCAAAGTGATATATAATTAGTATTTTAATATATAAAAATGAATGCAAAATAAAGGCTACACAAGGGAGATTTAGAACAACTTAGTAATATAACCAAGTAAAAGTAAAAACTTTTGAGTAATGAGACAAATTATGAAAAACATTTTCATTCCAAGATGTTAATAAGATCAATTGTATCGTCTTTGTTCATGAAATCATGTTCAAATAAAAATGTCTCCAAAAGTATGGCAAAATCGTGGAAAATAAAATATTTAAAACTAAAAAAATAAAACATTAAAGGGATAGATCACACTTAGTTGAGTCAAAGGAAAATTGTTTTATCTTGATTAGGACTTTTTTTAATTGAAAGAAATTAGAATACAAAATAAGCATAAATAAAAAAAATTATTATTTTGACATTTATTACGTTATATTAAAGAAAAAATAAAATAAATTAAAAAAATTAATGTAATGAAATAAAATATTTTTAAAGGTCCAAAGGGATGAAATTTAAAGTTTCATACTAATATAAACAAATGAAAGTGAAACTATTGATGAAATCAGATGAAGTACGCTACAAAGATGCATTATGTGATTTGTATATATTAGTTGGGTTTAATTTATATTATTTAGTTTTAATATATTTTTAGTTATATTGAAATAAAAAAATTATTATTTATATTTATTTGTTTTTTTTGTGTGTAGTATATGAAAACGTGGTTTGATGGATATGAAACAAATGTTATTGGACTTACCTCGTCTAACAAAATCCAATGAAATAATAATTTTTGTATTTTTAGAATTCCTTTTTTCAGTATTTCACCAAACTTTATTGGCACATCAATTCTTATCTAGTTTGTGATTTAGGATATCATTCTCTATGTCTTTAAAATCTTGGAATACGACTTTCAAGTGCAATTTATCCAACATTTTAAATTTTTTTCTTTATTTTCTTTTGTAACTATTCAACCTCAAATTTTCCATTGTTTAATCATTCTGTCGTAATGATTCACTTATATCCCTTTACTTAAATGTATTAGAATTAAGATTAAATTTTATTTTCCATAGCATTAAAATTATAGTTTATTATCAATTGTGTTTATTTAGTTTGTAAGTTTATAGTTTTGCCAAATGAGTATTGATTGAGACAAAACAAATGTAGCTAAACTCATCTCAAAAGTTATATCAAATTAAATATTCATTTTTAATATTTTAAATGTTTTATTTTCTATGGTTTTGGAACATTATAGAAAATATTTTGATTCTTATCAGATTTGGCAATCAAGGATATTAAAAATATTCTCCTTATTATATTGAAGTGTAATTTTGTTATATAATTTAAATCATTATTTAAAATGTTTTCCTTCATTTGCTCATATTACTTTACAACTCTAAATTTTCTCTCGTCCAACATTTAAAATAACTTTTGTTTCCTTACATTACATTACATCAACTTATCTGATCAATGGTTTATTAAATAATTCCTTATTTTTGAAAAATAATTTATTATCTTTTAAGCTTATTTAATATAGTAAATCTTAGTAATTCTAAATGTGGTTTGATGGAAGCAAAACAAAAGTCATTGATCATATCCAAACAAATTCTATCTAATCAAATATTAAATTTTATATTTTTAAATACTTTATTTTCTATGATTTTTTGAAAACTTTATATGACATTTTAATTTGTACATATTGGAGATCGAGGACGATACACTTGATCTTTTTAGTATTTAGGAATGCAAATTTCCTATGCAATTCTTCTCAATACTTCTAATTTTAAATTTTTCATTTAACTATTGTAACTCTAAATTTCTTCTTTAGTGACCTTTACATTTTTTATTTGTTATACTACAATACATCAATTTATCTCAATATTATATTAATCATAATCTACTTATATTTAGAGCAATAACTTATCATTATTGTTGCAAAATTACTTTATTCATATGTTCTAATTACAAATGATTTCCATTGGAGAGGAATGTAAAGTAATTGAGTCAAGACAATGAGCTCTATCTAACTAAATAATCCATTTCATATTCTTATGTATTTTGTTTTTAAGGATTTAGCAAGTTTTATGAGACATTTTGATGTTTACACACAATCTTCTTGGTATCTTTGGATGTAGTTTCATGAACCGTTTATTAAATAGGAATTCATTAAAGAGTTTTTGCATGCTTTATGAGATATTTAGATGAGTATTCGATTCTTTATATTATAGAGTATATTATGCCCAATATCCTTAGTAATTTTTAATGCATCTTTCCTATATAATTTATCTCATTTTTTAGAAGTTTTATTTTTAGTTAGTTACATTTCTAAATAAAACTTACTCTCATGTGACTTTAAGTTCTAATTATATTGTTATATTGTATTGATTTCATTTATCTTATTTTAGATTTAATATCTACTATATATTTAAAAAATAACTTTTTAGTTATTTATGTTTAAATAATTTGATAATTCATAGTAGTTCAAAATGAGGTCTAATTGACATTAAATAAACACCATTAGACATACCTAAATTAGCTCTAAGTAAATAAATACTAAATTTAATATTTTTTAATATTTAAGTTTCTATGGCTTTTACATGCTTTTTTTGAAACATTTTTTTGAGGCCATATTTGATGATCATTGATATTGTACTCATTCTCCTTGTATCATAGAATGCAACATTCTAGTACTTTTTGCCTAATTTCTACAAAGCATTTGCCTAGATTGGGTCATTTTCCTATGCTACTCCTATTCTTTCATTGCAAGCAAATTACCTTTCTTTGATCTCAATGTATTATATATCTTTAGTTGATCTTCTTTTAGCATTATTATATATTTACATAATTTTTGAATAATAATTTATTCATATTTATGTTTATTTATTTTTTTAATTTACAGTAATTACAAATAAGCTTTGATTCAAATGAAGCAAACATCATTGGACTCACTTCAAAGACCTCTATCTATTTAATTATTTATTTTATTATTTTGAAATATTGTATTTATAATCTTTGCATGACTCATGAGTCATTTTGCTTTCTACATAATTTTATGATTAGGAATGTTACTCTTGCTTTTTCTAATACCTTGGAATGCAAATTTTTCATTTAATTTACCTCATTTGTTGAAAGTTTTCACTTTGAATTGTTTACAGTCTATGTAACCTTGAATCTATTCCTACGTAACATTAATTTATTGATATTACATGACATTATTATATCTCATTTTAGGTTTATAATATATGCATGTATTCATATAATAATAATATATTATTATTTACTTTTGTTTCTTTTTTGTTGTTTTGAATGAAGCTTAATAGAGACAAAAATTGTCATTAGACTCATCTTTAAGAGCTATAACAACCTAAACTTCATTTTATATTTTTAAATTTTTTGTTTTCTAAGATTTTTGCTTGTTGTTAGAAGTCATCCAATTTTTACCTTAGTTTGTTATCGAGGATATTTGAAATGATCTACATAGTATTTTGGCATACAAGCTTCCTGTACAATTTATGTTACCTCTTATGCTTTCTACTTTGATTTTGCTATGTTCTTATGTAACTCTAAATCTGTTATCATCACTCCTTTATGTTGCTTTGATTAAGTTTGATTTTTCACCTTAATTTATGTCATTTCAACTTTCAAATATATTTTCTTGATATTAAAGAAACTAATTGTTATTATTTATAATTATTTAATTTTACAATTTATGGTAATTCTATACTATTTTTAATTAAGAAGAATTAAATATAGGTAAACTCATCTCTATTATCTCTATCATATTAAATAATAATTTTATACATTTAATGCTTTTTTCAAGAATTCTAGCTTGCTTAATAACACATTTTAATTGTACCTCATTTCATGATCGAGAACTTATAATTGATGTCTATTGCATCTTAGAATGCAACTTTGACATGAAATTTATCTCATTTTTTAAAATTTTTCAATTTTATTTTATTTTATTATTATGTTACTCTAAACTTCCCTCGTTTGACCTTTATGTTTTTTTATTTGGTTATATTAAATTACTTTAATTTATAAATTTTTTGCTTCATTATATTTTTTATTAAGATTAAAAGAATAATATTTTATTTATAAATATTAACAATGGTAAATCTTGTAATTTCTAATTAATTCTAATACAAAAACTGAAGTCATTGTACTGATCTCGATGAGTTTTATCAAATTAAATATTATTTTTTTAATTTTTTAATATTTTATTTTTTTCATTCTATTGGTTATATTTTTATTTGTACCAAATTTTTTATCCAAGATTTTACATTAGTTCATCTTGGATTTATCAAATGTAATTTTTCCATACAATTCAACTCATTTTATCAAAATTTTCGCTTCAACTTGTTTTAAGTCACTCTAAATCTCTTTTGTCTAATGTTTACATTATTTTCATTCAGATATATTACATTACTTCAATTTATCAAATGTCAATTTTATTATATATTTACTTAACATTAAAATAATATTTTATTATTATTTATTTTTAATTTCTTTTATAAGTCATAACAATTCCTAATGAGGTCCATTTGAGAGTAAAGAAACATTGTTCGTGTCATCTCGACAATTTCTACTCAATTAAATATTATTTTTCATATATTTGTATATAATCCAATTGTTTGTCATGCCTTTTGAGGCATTTCAAGTCAAACACTTAGTGAGGATTAGGACGTTACAATTGATCTTTTTAGTATCTTGGAATGTAGTTTCCTTGTACAGTTTTCCTCATTTTTTCAAATGTATTAGCTTTTATTTGATTATATTCCTATCAAAGTAAAAATATACTCACTTGTGAATTTAAAACCATTAATTTTGCTATATTACATTGCTTTAATTTCTTGCATCTTTGGTAAAATATATTTTTGTATTTTTTTGAAATATTGCACATTTTTTTAATTTTTGTTTAATTAATTTTTTAGCTCATAGTAAATAAGCTTCGTATGACTAATCTTGGTGAGATTTATCAAATTAAAAATTAATTTGTTTTTGTTTTAAATTCTTCGTTTCCTATGATTTTTACATGTATTATGGGGACTTTTGCTTAATAGTTGATTTGATGATCGTGTATGTGACACTATTTATTATGTATATTTGAATGGAAGTTTCCTAGGCATTTTACCTCATTTCCTCACATTTTTGTCCTTAATTTTATTATATTACTATGTTACATTATTTCTCATCTCATGTGAACCTTATAATCCATTTTTGTTTTGTAATGTTGTACTACTTAAACCTATCTCATTTTAACTTTATTCTAAGATTACTTAATATTATAGTAATAATGTATTTGTATTTATGGTTATTTATTTTGATACATTGTAGCAATTCCGAACAAGGTCTAATCCAAACAAAAAACATTGGTTGACTCATGTTGACAAGCTATATCTAATAAAATATTCATTTTATATTTTCATGTATTTTGATTTTTTTTGTTTTTACATAATTTATTTCATTTTCATTCTTACAAAATTTAATAATCGAGGATGTATTCTCAATCTTCTTAACATCCTTGAATGTTACATTCCCATACAATTTATCTTATTCCTTAAAGTTTTTTACATTTATTTTGTAATACAACTATGAAACTCTAAATCTCTTCTATCTTACATCAATTTGATTTTTTTTGTGTTACTTGCTTCAATATATTTTACTTTATCTTTAATGTATACTTCTCATTAAAAAAACATTTATTTTTATTAATCATTTATTTTCTTTTGTAATTTCTAATAACTCAAAATAAGATCAAATGGAGATGAAATAAGCATCGTGATACTAATCGTAACGAGCTTTAAACATTTAAATTTTTATTTTTTTATTTTCAATCACCTTATTTTCTATAGTGTAGTTCACTTTACTAGACATTTTGCTTTTACCTAATTTTGATAATTTAGGATATTACAGTTGATCTCATTAAAATTGTAGAATATAACTTCTATAATTTATCTTTTCTTAAACATTTTGACTATGATAAGAACATTTTATGTTGTGACTCTAAATAATCCCTTTATTTACCTTTTTAAACTTTATTATTTATTCTTATTCTCTTTAAAATATTATAGTAATTTTTAATGGGGCCCAATACAGTTGAAATAAGTGTGATTGGACTCATCTTGATGAGTTTTATCATTTCAAAATACTCATTTTTATATTTTTTGAGTTTATTATCATTTGATTTCTTTTCATCTTTATGTCATTTTTGTTATTAATATTAAAAGAATTCATCACCACAAGGTATATCCAATGAAAAAAAATAATTTTTATATTTTTTTTTAATTTATTATTTTCTAGTGATTTTACTCTCTTTACTTGACGATCGATGAAGATATTTTAATTTTGAATCTCTTAATCTATGACCTCTATATTGCATTAATTTTGTTGTATTATATTTTTTAAAATTTATCAGTTATAAGATTTATATATTTTTTCTTAATAATTTATCTAATACTAACTTATATTCTTTGTTTTTCTTTGATTCATTTAATTGTGGAATTATTATCTATTAACTTATATTGAAATTATACTTTTTTATTGTTTGTGTATATTTAATATTTTAGCTCATAGTTACTACAAAAAAGGTTCAATTTAAACATAACAAAAGTTGTTTGACTCATCTTAATTGGTTTTATCCAGCAAAATATTTTTTGATGCTTTATTTTCTATTTTTTTTAAAACTCTTTACATGAAATTTTAATTCAAGCATAATTTTATGATTTTTAATATTGTAATAATTTTCTTAATATCTTGGAATGTGACTTTCACAAATAATTTATCTCATTTCAAAAAATGTTTTATTATTAGTTTCTTTATCTAACTCGAAATCTCTTGTGATGTGATTTTTACATCAATTTTTTATATTTATATTGCCTTAGTTTACCTCTTGTAAGGTTTAATATATATATATATATATATATATATATATATATATATATATATATATATATATATATATATATATATATATATATATATATATATATATATATACTCAATTTAGAAATTAAAATTTAATTTTATTTATATTTATCTTTTTCGATAATCTGCAAAAATTCCAAACCAAACTTGATAGAACTCTAACTAATTAATTAATCAGTTTAATATTTTCTAAATAATTTTTTTATCTTTTTCATATCCTTTATGGGTCATTTTGACTCATACCTATTTTAATGTTCAAAGAATCTACAATTGCTGCCATTGTTATTTTTTTACGCAACCTTTCCATGCAATTTATCTCACTTTTACAAACATTTCTCCTTATTTTTGTTAAATTATGATAAAACTATAATTTTGAACTCATGTGGCCTTTACATCACAATGAGTTTGTTGTATAAAAATTCTTTAAATTTTTTCATTTAGTTTTTTATATATATTTACTTAATATTAAAATGATAATTTAGTATTGTTCATGTTTATTTATTCTGATAGTTCACTAAACTTCAAAATGAGGGCCAATAGAGATGAAACAAATGTAGTTTGACTCCCATTGATCAGCCCTATGAAGCTAAATATTTGTTAATATATTATTTAATATTTATTATTAATGACATTTAGCTCATTTGATAAGAAATTTTGAATTGAACATAATATTATCTTGGAGAGTATTACACTTGATCTCTGTTGTATCATAGATTATAACTTTCTTGAACATTTTCACATTTCTTCAAATGTTTTCTATAATTGGGTTGCATTATTGTGTAGTTCTGAATCTATTCTCTTGTGACCCTTACAATAATTTGATTGGATTGTATTACAATTTTTTACTTTATCTAATTTTTCATGGTGTATATGTCATCTTAAAGTTAAAAAGCATTATATTATTATTTATGACTATTTTCTTTAGGAAATTACAATATTTCCAAACTATGTTAGATCATGATGAAGTAAATATCATTAGACTCACCAAATAAAGCTTTAGGCATGCTTTAAGAGGAACTTTGATTTGTATGAGATATTTCAATTGAGGATGCTATGCCTAATCTCCTTGGCATAATGGAATGCAACTTAAACCATTTTTCTAATTTCATCAAATTTTTTCATTTGAATTTATTATAATACTATGTAAAATTAAATATCTTCTTATTTTACCTTTATATCACATTGACATAGTTTTATTACATTCTTTAATTTATGTCATTTTAGCTTTAATATATATTTGCTAAGCACTAAAATAATAATTTATTTTTATTTATACTTGTTTGCTTTAATGACTTCCAAAAATTTCCCACACAGTTAAATCAAAAAGAAATAAATCTTATTGGAGTTGTCAAGTCCAAAATTATGTAATTAAATCTTGATTCTTATATTTTGAAATATTTTATTTTAAAAATTTTTTACTTATTTTATGAGTCATTTTGAATCATATTTGATTTGAAACTCTAATCCTTAACATATGTGACATTTATAATTCTATTATTATATGATGTTACTTTACCTCATTCATTTTAGTTTTGCTTTATTATGTATTTTCTAAATATATAAATAGTAATTAATTTTTATCTGTTCTCCTTTTCATCGTTAATTTATAGTAATTCAAGAGGTGATCTAGTCAATATGAAATAAATAATGTTTGACTAACACAATAAGCTTTAATCATTAAAATAGTTTTTATATTTTATAATTATTTTGTGTCATGGTACACTTTGTTATACTCTTTGATTCATGCCTAATTTGGTAATCGATGATATCACACCCGATCTCTTTTGTAAGTTAGAATACATCGTTTCGTGCAATTTGTCATAATTTCAAATTTTTTGAATTTATTTTAGTGTGTTTTTATGCAAATCTTATATTTTGCCGTATTTTATTTATGCCACTTTTATTGGTAATACTAAATTACTTTATTTTGTCTTATTTTAGATTTAATTTATGTTTAAATAATATAAAATGATAATTTAAATTTTTTCTATTTTATTTTTACATGAATTTGTAATAACTCCAAATGAGGTCAGATTGAGATGATCTAAATGTCAATAGACTAATATTGATCAATTCTATCCAATTATACATTCTTTTTTATATTTTTTAGATTTTACTTTCTAGTTTTTTGGTATAATCAATGACATATTTTAATTCTTACCATATTTGATGATAAAGATTGTTATAGTCATTCTTTTTACTATCATTGCATAAACGATTCTCATAACTTTCTTTTTTATTTCTTTAAAATTTTCACTTTGATGTTATTTGATTTCAATGTAACTATAAATCTTCTCTCATGTAAGTACTACATCACATTCACTTGGTTATATTATATTAACTAAACTTAACTTATTTTAGATTTAATATTTTTGTTCTTTTTATTAAAATAATAAAATGCTATTTTTTATGTTTATTTACATTTCTATTCATAATAATCCTAGATGAGGCATGATCATGATGATAAAAAATTTGTTACACATCTCGACTTGTTCTATCCAAGTAAAAATAAATTTTTACATTTTTAATGTATTTACTTCCAACAGTTTTTAAATTTTTTATTAGGTCTTTTGTTTCATACCTAATTTGTTGATTAAAGATATTATACTTAATCTCTTCAGTACCTTTAAATTTAGCTTTCTTACCTAAATTATCTTATTTGTTTATATTTTGCTCTTTTATTAGGTTATTTTATTATGTAACTCTAAATCTCCTCTCCTACTACCTTTACATCACCTTTATTTTGTTGTCTGATATTACTTCAATTTATCTTTTATCATATTTAATACATATGTACTTCATATTAATATTATAACATTTTATTACTTATTTATTTTGAAATTGTAGGAAAACAAAAAAGTTGTACGTTCGAGATGAAACTATTAGCATTCAATACTTCTCTAAGTTTTCTACAAAATAATTTTTTAAATTTTTATATTTTGGGATATAATATTTCTATTATTTTTAAATGATTTATAATACATTTTTTATCATACCAAATTTGATGACCAAGGTTATTATACTCAATCTCCTTGCCACATTTGAATGCAAATTTCTTTTATAATTTACCAAATTTTGTAAAAGTTTCACTTTGATTTGGTTATGTCATTATGAAACCAAAAATCTCCTCTTATGTGATCTATACATGTCTTTGAATTGGCTATATTGTAGGACTTCAATTAACATCATTAGCATTTTAATATATTTTAATTAATATTTAAATAATAAATTTATATTATTTATCTATATTTACTTTTATAATTCAAAGTAAATATAAGTATGGTCTAATAGAGATAAAATAAATATCATTGGACACATATTAAAAAGCTCTATCAAACTAAATATTAATTTTTATTGTTTTTTAAATATTTCATTTTCTATGTTTTTTCCATGTTTTATGAGAATGCTTTATTAAAGGAAGATTTGAAAACGATGGATGTTGCAGATGATCTCTTTAGAAAATTAGAATGCAATTTTTATATATAATTTATTTCATATCTTGAGAGGTTTTGTTTTATTTTTTTCACATTACCATGAAACTCCATTTCTCCTTTAAGGTGACTTTTAGATCTTTTTTATTTAGTAATATTACATTGTTTAAACTTATCTTATTTAAGGTTTTACATAAATTTACTTGATATTCAAATAAAACTTCTTTCTTATTTTTAAATTTACTCATTAGATAAGTCATGATGTTTATCTAGTTACATATCCATTCTCAGATTTTTAAATATTATATCATTTTTTATTTTGACGTGTTTTATGAGACATTTTAAATTATGGATAATGTGATGAACATTGATGTTCCAATCAATCGCTTTTGCATATTGGGAAGTAACTTTCCCTTTCTATTTATGTAATCTTTTGAAAATTTTCACTTGAATTTTTTGATATTACTACATAAATCTAAATATCCTCTCATGTCAACTTTACATCACATTTGTTTAATTCTATTACACTCCCATAATATTTCTCAACTAAACCTAAATATACGTTTGTTTAATGTCATAATATTAATTTATTAAATTTTTTTGAATTTAGTTTTATTGGTACAAAGTAATTCCATATGAGGTGTGATTCAGATGAAACATAGTTCATTTGACTCTTCTTAACGAGATTTCACTCATTGAATATTATAAATTAACATTTTAGATATTTTATTTTCTTAAGTTTTAGTATGATTTACAGTAATTTGAAAACATTTCTAAATTATTGATTGAGGGTGTTGCACTCAATAACCTTATTATCTTTAAATGCTAATTTCTCTAACTATTTACCGTGTTTCTTCAAATGTTCTGTTCTTTGTTATACTAGCATTTAACTCAATATTTCCTCTAGTGTGACATTCATATTATTTTTCTTTTGTTATTTAGTATTTCATCAATTTATCTCATTTTTGTTTTATTATTTTTTGGTTTATAAATAAAATAATTATTTTTTATTAATTATGATTATTTACATTAATAATTTATAGTTATTCAAAAGGATGATTAACTATGTTAGTGTCATGAAATGCAACTTTCTTATGAAATTTACTTCACTTTTTTTAAGTTCACCATTTCACTTGGCTTTATTATTATCAAACTTAAATTTTCATATCATTTGACTATTACCTATCTTCGATTTTTTTATATTCTATGCTTTAGTTTATCCCATTTCAATGTTAATATATTGTGTTAGATGTTGAAACAAAAATTTATTATTATTTATGCTTATTTTTATTATTAATTAGTAGTAATTCAAAATGAGGTAAAATAGAGTGAACAGAACATTGTGGGACTCATCTCAATATGCTCGATCTAATAAAATATTCAAATTTCTATTTTTACATATTTTATTCTCTTTTGATTTTACATGAGTTATAAGACATTCTCATTCATGGTTGACTTGATTGAGGATGTCATGTGCAATATCCTTAGTATCTTAGAATGAAAATTTCATAAAAATTTTATCTCAATTTTTTTAAGTTTTTTCTTTTGATTTGGTTATGTTATAATGAAACTCTTACCACTCATAAGACTTTTACATCATTTTTATTTTTTTATTAAATTGATTTAGTTTACTTGATTCCAACTTTAATATATATTTTCTTAGCACTAAAAAAGTAATTCATTACTATTTATTCTTATTTACATTCATAATTCATAGTAAACCAAAAGAGGTCCAATCCAAAAGAATGATGTCATTTCAATTGTCTCAATAAGCCACATTGAATCAAACAAATTATTATTGCTTTTGAATATTTGATTTCATAACATTCTAGCTTTTAGTGTGAGACATTTTCATTACACTTGATTTGAGTATGGATGACATTACACTAGACTTCCTTAGTATAAGAGAATACAACCTACATAATTTATTTTGTTTATTCAAATATTTCACTTTATTTTTCTTATAACAGCTTTTAAAAAAATATCATCTTAAGTGACCTTTACATCACTTTGATTTAATTTTTTACTTTAATTAAATTTGTCATATTTAGCTTTAACATTTTTTTACTTAATAGTAACATAATAATTAATTATTATTATTGTTTATTTATTTAGTAATTCACAATAATCTGAAACATGGTATGATCAAGACAAATTAATATTATTGGACTCATCTCATCATGATCTATGCAAATAAATATTTATTCTATATTTTAAAATTTTAATTTTTTTAATTTTTTGGCATACTTTATCTGAATTTAAATTTTTACTATTTTGATGATTGACGATGATATTCTTGATCTTCTTTGTAGTTTAGAATGTCGCATTCCTCTACAATTTATCATTTTTATTCAAATATTTCACTTTTATTTTGTTATACTGCTATATGAGTGAAAATATTTTCATTATTGCCCTTTACATCACTTTGCTTTGGCTAGATTATACTACTTCATATTATGTAATACAAAAATTTATATATATTACTTAACATTAAAACAATCGCTTTCTATTATCTGTTATTTTTTACTTTGGAAATTCATAATACCTTTAAACTAAGCCTTGTTTATATGGCATAATTGTCACTAGATTTGTCTTGATAAGCTCTATCTAATCAAGCTTTTATTATTCTATTTTTCAATATTTTATTTTATAATTTTTGGGCATTCTTTTTAAGGTTGTTCTATTTATACTTGATTTGGTGATCAATAATGTAAAAACAAATCTCCTTGGCATCTTGGAATGCAAGTATGTTATATAATTTATCTCATTTCTTCATATATTTCATTTTGAGATTGTTATAAATTTTCACCCTAAATCTTTCTTGTGAGCATAACGTCAATTTTTTTGTTGCATACATTAATTCAATTTATGTCTTTTAAGATTTAATATATATTTATCAAATAATAAAAAACTATTTATAATTATTTATGCTTTTTTATTTTGTAATTAAAAAACATTTCAACTAAAGTTTGACAAAGGTGAAACAAATGTTGTTAGATCCACTTATTGAGCTCTATCTAATTAAATGATCACTATTATAATTTTTAATACTTTATTTTGTATGATTTTAATATGATTTATGAGAACTTTTTATTAGTGTCCTATTTGATGATATAGGATTTTACAATCATTCTCCATAATGCCTTGGAGTTTAACTTTCGTATAAATTCTATCACACTTTTTTAGGTGTTTTATTTTTTTTAGTTATAATTTTATTTATCTTGAAATCTCCTTTCATATGATCTTGACATCATTTTGACTTGGTGTTTTTATATTTCCTCAATTTATCACTTTTTATTTATTACATATCTACTTCTTAACATACGAGATATTCTATTTCATACCTGATTTGATAATAGATGGTGTAACACTCAATCCCCTTGATAAATGTATTTAATAATCAAAAAATTATTTTTTCTTATTAGAACTTATTAACTTTGATATTTACTAATAATTATAAATGAGGACTAATGGAGACAAAAGAATGTCATTAGACTCATGTTGATGAGTATTATCCAATTAAATATTAATTTTTATAGTTCTTAAATATTTAATTTTCTAAGATTTTCAAAAGAATTATGGCAAATTTAGATTAGTACACGATTTGATGATCTTGAAAGTTACACTTGATCTCTTTAATTTCTTCAAAGATTTTGCTTAGATTTATTCAAATTAATAAGTTTCTTTAATTCTATTCTTGTGTGACCCTTTCATCTATTTGATTTGATTATATTATATTATGTTTAAATTTAAACAATTTAAGTTATGATATATATATATATAAATAATATTAAAATGTTAATTTATTCTTATTTTTTTTATTTATTTTTGTAATTTATAGTAATTTTAAATGAGAATTAATGGGGATAAAACAAATGTCATTGGACTCATCTTAATAAGCTTTATCCAATTATAAAAAAATTTCAAATTTTTAAATAATTTATTTTTTATTTTCAAATTTTTTGAGTTTATTCAATTTATACTTAATTTTATAATCAATGATATTCTACTTGTCCTCATTGGTATCATTGAATGTAACTTCCCTGTTCAATTGATCAAATGTTTTCAAATTTTTTACTTTGATTTTTGTATAATTCTATGTAAATCTAAATCTCCCATTGTTTAACCTTTGAATTATATTTATTTTATTATATTATTTTCCCTTAATTAATCTCAAATAAAGTTTAACATAGACTTTATTAGCATTGCTAAAATAATTTTTCATTATTTATGATAATGTTTCTAATTGTTAACAATAATTCCCACACGTTTTGAATAAGATTAAAAAAACATAGTTTAACAAATCTCAATGAGATTATCCAATTGAACATTAAAATTTATATTTTCAAATATTGTAGTTTTTATGATTTTTGTCGTTTTTATTAGTATTTTAATGTTGAACTTCACTTGGTGATGTATGTTATTACACTAAATCAATTTAATATCTATGATTATAATTTTCTCTTATAATTTTTGTTATTTTCTTTAATTTTTTTTAATTTTTTTATTTACCATGTAACTAAAAACATTATCTCCAATGACATTTACATCTTATATTATGTTGCTTTAAATTATCATAATTCAAATTTAATATCTTTTTTCCTGTTACTAAAATCATAATTTATTATCATTTATGATTATTTAATTTGTTAATTTATAACAATTCCAAATGGGATACATTAAGATGTCATAAACATTATAAAAGTTGCCTTGATGAGCTCTATTCAATTAAATTATTTTTTAAAATATGTTAATTCTTATTTCTTTTGCACATTTTATAAATCATTTTGGTTCATACCTAATTTGATGTTGAGCAAGTTGCACTTAGCCAAACTACAATATTTATCTAGTTAATATTAAAATAATTATTTATAATTATTTGTGCTTGTTTGCTTTGTATTCTATAGAACTTCAAATAAAGTTCAAGAGATATGAAATAAATGTCATCGGAGACATCTTGAATAGAAATAATGGAATTGCAAATTCATTTCTAAATTTTCAAATATTATATTTTGTAGGCTTCAACACACTTTATGAGGTATTGTAATTTGTACATTATTTAACGATCAATGATATTTCACAAAACTCCTTAGTAACTTGAGATGCAACATCCCAATTAATTTACCCAATTTCATAAATGTTTTAGCATAATTTTCTAATATCTCTATATGAATTAAAATTTTCTGAAATTCAAATATTGTTTTTCTATGGTATTAACACATTTTGCTAATTAGTTGGATTGATACATTATTTAGTTATTTGAGTATATTTTTTTAGCAGGTTGTATTACTACATTTCTCCAAATCATCTCTTGCGTGACATAAATCGTTATTTTTATTTGGTTATATCACATTAGTTTATCATATTTTAGTTTAAATATTTATTTCTAAACAATCAAAATAATAATTTATTACTATGTTTCTTCACTTTGCATACTCACAGTAATTCCAAATGTGGATCAATCGAGAAGAAAAAAAGTCGTTAAGCACATCCTAGAAAGCTCTATCAAATAAAATATTCTTTTAAGAGATATTATGATTAATGCCTAATTAGATAATCAAGGATGATATAATCAATCATGTTAGTATCTTAGAATAAAACTTTTTTACATACTTTATCTCATTTTTTTCAAATGTTTGATTTGAATTGTTTATATTAGAATGAAACCTTAATTTTCATCTCCTTTAACCCAAAGATACTACAAAATAAATAATTGATGCAAACAATAAAATATTTGTAAACACTTTAGCCTTGTACATGACTTGTCATATTATAATATAAACTTAAATTCTTAAATAGCCATTAAAAATACTTATATGGTCTTTAGCTAACCTTACACTACATATTATCTTGCTCTAAAAATGTTCTAAGCTAAGGAAGAAAATGTGTAGAAAACGATAATCTAATTTAGGATCAATACACACGTAGTGGTGTATAAAGAAATAGAACTTGATAACTTATTACTTATAATCAAAGACAACACTTATATGAAAGTATATAGAAAAGGCAAAGTTTGAATAAAATGGAATGTAATAAAAGACTATCTTACTACGTTATTCATGTGTGTGTGCACAAAATTACCTTCATGACCAAGAAATCACACATCCAATTATCTCTATATTCAAATCACATAAAAGCATATTTTTGGGTAATAATATGAATCCATTGAATAAAACAACAATTTTGATTTCACCAATTCACATTATTACCAATGAGGCTTTGTATCCACATAAATATGCACATTCGAACTAGTCACACCACCTCACCTAACACTAGAAGTGACATTTGATTAAGAAAAAGAAAACCTAGACAACAAAGTTAAAAAGCCTCTTTCATCTGAACCATGACACTTATTCAGCATGATTTCATGGTGCAGACAAATATTACATGTTGACATCGTTGATTCTATTTTTGAGGACTTTTAAATATTCCAAATTTTTAAAATGATTCACAATTATCTTTTTATGTTACAAATTACTCTTCACTTTTATTTTGGGAATAGCTTTTTAAATATGTTTTGCTTAGGAACTTTATCATTTTAAGTTCACCATTTTCTAAATGATTTTTTCTATATTATGAAACATGTATTTTTTTACAATAACAATTTTGATTGGCATGTATTTCCAAGAAACGTTTTCCAAGTGTTTATTGTAAAAACTATTTTATATTATTAGCATCTCTTTTTCCTATGATTTTAAAATTTTTATGCTTATCATGCATAAGTCATTATTAACTATTTTCTAAAATTAACTATTTTTTAAAAATTTATTTCTTTTCTTGTAATAACCTATTTATGATACTTCCTATAATTAGAAAACTCTTTCATAATAAAACAAATTGTATATGTACTCTGCCTATATTGAAAAAATTAATATTTAACATATTAATTATATAGTTCTAAGAATCATAGATTTTTCATTATCTACATAGCATTATATATATTTTTTTTCTTATTATTTTTATTTGAAGTGACAAATTTTTAATTATTTATGAAAATTCTAAATTATTTTATAATAATTTTTTTATTCTTTTAATATTTAATATTATTCATATGGTCACATAATATCTCTCTTATTGGCCTCCTAAGCCTCATCACCCAAGTTTACATTTAGTTGATACTAAAATTAATAAAGTAAGCTACTAACAAGTTCTTTTGCTTGGTTATATTACACTAAAGCTATGTGACCTTTAAAAAAAACTTGAATGAATTAGAGGTTAGTTCATTAAGCTCAAATTGAAGTCCAAATGAACCTCATATCAGCTAATTCCAAATCATAAATGAAGCAATAAGTGTTCTCAAAGTGACTACTCAACAACAAATCATTATTATTCATGATAGTAACACAAACTTTCAACTTGCAAGAGAAATGCAATTTGGAGATAGAAAGAACCATAGTGGCTTGAAGAAGACAAGCTCCTTCACAATGTCAAAAATCAAGAAAAACGTTTGCCAAACTTTGTGTGGATATTTCCCAAATTTTTTCTTATATGATTAAATTTGCATGGATCATGTTTTTCAAATTATGTCAAAAGACATCATTTGAATGCTTTCACACTTCACTGACAAAATGGTCTTAAAATGTTTTAAAAATCAAACTAGTGCAATGACAGCATGTATGTATTGAATAAAATTTACTATGCACAAAACAATTGATTGTACATTGTTTTATATCTCTGTGGAAAGTCGGGATAAATGCACATAAACAAGACAATGCATATAATCATAAAATACTACTAACATAAAGTATATCTACCTCAGTAGAAATTATTAATCACTAGTAAATATGACCATTTAGGTAAACAATAAATTTGCATAGCTAATAAATATTCCTAAGTTAGTTCTAAGCCTATCTATGAAAGTTAAATGTTAAATTCACATTTGAAGGGAATAAATTGATTCTAAGAAAACAAAACTATTCTAAAATTTGTATAAGTAGAGTTGAATAAAACATTTTGGAATTCAAGCCACATAACATTTCTTAATGCAATCAAACACTACTATTCCTTCATTAAATAAAATTTTTGGCATTTAACTAATTCAAAACCCTTCCTAACATCAAAAGCTTGCAAATACTTTTTGGAAGTTTTGTTGAAGAAGTAAAGTACATTGTTGTACATCCTTTCCTCATCAACCTCACACATTTGACAAAGTTTGTGGGAATGTTTTTTTAGTTTTTGTATGTTCTAGACATGACACACCTTTTATAGAATCTTATGTATTATGCTTTAAGAAAAGGGATTTCATTTTTAGAATCATAACTTGATTAGGATATAGTTACAAAAGTAGCCATTTTTGTGAAGGTCTAATCTAACCCACAAAGTCCCAAGAATGTTTGGCTTTAACATTTTAAGAGATCAACTTATATTATGTTCCAACTAGCAAAAAATACAAGGAATTGTGCACTAATGCAAGGAGAAAATACTCAAGGTGACATTGTGTGCTTACCTTTTGAAAATAACATGTGATGCCCTCAGCTTGTTATGTAATGGTTCACATGGGTAGAAACTTAACCAACTAAAATACCCTTGGAATTTTTTCATTACTAGCAAAATTCTTATCTTGTTTTCACTTATCAAGAATGTGACTATTATTGCTACTACAAGTTGTATTATTTTGGATGAATAGGAGTTGACATAAACAATCTACTAACTTTTAAAACATGTTAAGTATGATCTTTAAATCATAGCACATATTCTTTTCTAAGTGCAATAGTTTTTGAGGGACAATCAAAGCACATAGTCTTAGTAAGATTCTTAGTATGGCATAAGTTAGCATTTTATATGCCTAGAAACAAATCAAAAAACTATTGACACTTTTGGGGAATCAATTATCTATTCTTTATATGTAGAGTTAGGATATTGCCAAAACATATATTATAGGATCAACTTTCATGCAAAAAAGAGGAAAAAGGTCCAAAACATGGCTCATGTTTGTCCATGCCTTTGTTTGTTACCCAAAATTGACCATATTAGTGTTAGTAGCATTCATGGACCATGTTTTTTTGGAACAAATCAATCAATAGGTCTTTAAATTATAATCTAGATTGTGAGTTTATATGACCTACAAACACAACAAGATCTACAACGTTATGCTTACCTATGAGGACAAATTTAGAAGTTCAAAAATTTGTAAGATCCCCAAACAAAATTAGATCTATTAATGTTATGCTTACTTACCATCACACTTTGCTATGCACTGAATCAGAACTGATCCATGACAACATCGATGTCACAATGACCTGCTAACTTCATCATTAACATAGCAACTCAAATTTGAGCAAGACATTGTCGACACTGCAATGACCCGATGACTAGATCCACAACACACGTACTTGAATTGTACCTGCAAAAAATTTGATGGTGTGCTAATACAATGATTCAATCCACTAAATCCCAACACAAAATGATTTCCATGACCCATGTTAACCTGGCTAATAAAAAAATGAACATTGAACTTTTTACAAAGATAGTTTCACAACTATTTTGACCTTGGAAAATTTGGGCCAAAATGATAACTTTTTATAAAGTTATTTTCCAATAAGTTTGGCCAAACATTTAGTAACTACCATTTTGAAACTGCTTTTTTTGAAACTAAAATGGTAGATTTTCAATTTTATATTTGGTAAGCACCACTTACATAAATTTTACATTCTTAATTTCTTTTTTTCTCTGCATAGGAACTTTATAAAATGGGAGGCATACCCTTTCAATAAGATGATGCTTACATGCGAAAAATTTTACTTTACCCATTATGTCTTATTGTGGTCTAGGGTTAATTACAGTGTGAACTCTGATGTGCCGAATCATCTTGGCTTCATTATTAAGAAGAAGCATGTGAAGCTTAAGCGATGGCACATTGTACAAGTTTAACAATAACAATGCTATTTGGCCTTCTTATTGATGTTGCATAATGGTTCGTTTCACTTTAATGTTTCTTTTAATAATTTATTCATTTTTATTATGTCGTTTCCATGAACTTCATTGTTCCTTTTCACTTAGATACTTAATGTTTTCTTAGATTTCTACTACTACTTATTGTCAACTTTGCTATTCTCAATTCAACTTATTATTTTTTTAAATCCCCATTATGTGCAAGTTACTTCATTACTCCAACATTTCTATATTATTATTAATGTTTTTCAAGGCTTTTAATCTACACCCATGTGACATTTATATGGTTCTATCCATATAGAAATTTTTTTTTCTCAAATAGCTTTCCAAATACCCTTTCTTTGTGCCATTGAATTTGTAATATGCTTAGCATAAGAAATGCACTCTAAGTTGTTCTTGGTTCCTTCTTGACTAAACTTTCCTTGGATAGCTTCCTCATATGTGTGCGGCCTTTCTAGTATTCTCATGCTTATCATCTCTTTTTCTTTATTCATAATCTTTTTAGGTTAAGTTTTAAAGGCATATTGTAGTTTGTACCATTAATTAAGCATTAAATCATGCTCTAGATATTGGTTATACAACTATTTGAAATGCTAATAGCAAAGAAATCCTAAACAAAATATTTTTTCTAAGTTTTCTTTATTAGAAGCTAATCTTAAAATAAAGTGATAAAGCTCAAACAAGGGAGTTTTCTTTTCTTTTCCCTAAATGACACAATTTATACACATGATATCATGTAGAACTTGTCACATAGACCACCTAAACATGAACAATGCAAAAGTGGCCCTCCAAGATCAACTAACTAGACTACAAATTTTGGAAGACAAGCTAGAGAAATATGGTTTTTGTATAATCAAACTAGAACAAGCTCAAAATAAGTCCACCTTTTCAAACCTAATACTGTAACCTACTCTAATCAAATACCTCTTACAATCAACTTGGGTTAATACAAATATAATGATGGTAACAAACACATGAAGTCTATAGAATGTGATAGTTCCATCTTTCAAGGCTTCATAAACATTACAAAATGCATAGAGTCAAAATTTCCTTGGACCATCACTTCTAATGGTTTAAAATTAATGAAAAATAGAGGTATTTTTTGCACAAAAAAATTTTAAAAACAAACTAATCTATCTAAAAAAATCATAGAAACATGCTATTAACAAGCAGATCACCACTCATCAAAATATATATTCCTCTCTTAAAAGAATCATAGTCTTGAGGAATGACATGCCTAACAAAAGGAGGAAAGTATGTTAATTTTTTAATTACTCATTTTGATGAGTATATTTGTATTGTGGGGTTAATGTAGACCCTTTCATCTCTCCTTCTAGATTCTGAGTTGGGCTTAGAGATATTTTTAGAAGGGGCTTTTAATGAAAAACATTCACACCTTAGAAGAGGCCTATAATAATTTCACTAACTACGAAAACTAGAAACATTTATCAACTTGAAAGGGTTGAAGCATCAACCATGTTAAACTTCAAGCTAACCAACACCTGATGCTCCACAAGTAGTGTATCAAAAGACACCACTCCAAGCCCTCCCTATCATTAAACTTACAATAAAACCCAACAAACCTATTAACTAATCACCCAAGTAACTTTTTCTCGAAGTCAAAAGTGAAGTAATATTGTATCCAAATACCAAAAATGACAAGCTATATCAAGGAAGACAATTACAGGGAAATGAACACCAATGAAAAAATGAGTGATCAAAGAATATGCTTCCTAATCCTACTAAGGCAATGAATACTCCAACGAAGATTAAGAGAAGCACTGATGAAACAAGACCATTATAATCATGAGAAGCACCTTTACCTAACCAAAGAGAAGTAAATATTGAAGACATACTAAAATCCATAAAACCTTTGCCAATCTTAGAGAAAGGCTTATAAATATATCATAGAAAGTGGCAGTAGCATGAATGCCATTTCTACACATGGTATAACATCAACCAAACTATGGATCATTCATAACCTAAACCTTGAACTCTTTGATTTGTTTATATTACATTTCTTCAACTTAATTTATTATAGTTTTAATATATTTTTATATTAAAATAGTAATTTATTTTTATTTATGATTTTTTAATTTTATAAATTGAAGTACTTCTAATAGAGGTTTCAATGAGTAAAACAAACGATGTTGGACTCATCTCAATGAGCATAATCCATTTAAATATTCTTATTTATGTTTTTAGATATTTTGTTATGAATGTTTTTACATGGTTTATGTGGCATTCTCATGCATAACTAATTTAATAATGAAATATGTTGCCCTTGATCTCCATAGTATAAAGGAATGCACCTTTCTCATATAATTTATCTCAGTTCTTAAAGTTCTTCTCTTTTATTTTTTTATTTCATTGAAAGTCTAATTCTCATTTTGTGTGACCTTTACATCACTTTATTTGGTTGTATTATATTACTTTAATTTATCATGTTAGAGATTTAACGTATATTTTCTTAATATTGAAATAAAAATTTGCAATTATTTTCACTTATTTAACAAGGAAATATCCGAAAGAAATAAGCATTATTGGACTTAAATTCATAAGCTCATTTCAAAAAAAATGTATTTTTAAACTTTTTGAATATTTTATTTTCAAGGTTTTTTTACATGTTTTATTAGATATTTTAATTCATATCAAACATGACTATTGATCATGCTGCAATTGTTCTCTTGGGTAAGTTGTAATATGACTGACCCATATAATGTTTCTTATTTCTTAAAATATTTTGTTCTAATTTGGTTATGTCATTATTTCAAACTAATTGTTCTATTCTGTGACCTTTACATCCCTTTTATTTAGTTGTTTGCCATTGGTTAAACTTTTCTCAAATTGATTTTAGTAACTCTTATTTTAATATTAATATAGTATTTTATTATTTTCTCTACTTATTTATTATGGTACAAAATGACAATTCCAAACATCATTCAATTAAGAAAAAAGTAATTTCACTAGTACTTGATGAATAACAACAATTGAATGTGGAATTTTTTAGTTTTTAAATTTTTTCCATTTTTAATTAATAATTTTTGTGTTATTAATATTAACTTGTCCTTAATAAATTTATATTAAATTCAAATGATCTCCCATTATGCCAAAGGGAACATCAACAGATTCATGTCTACATGATCGATGCAATGGTGTATTAATTTTTAAAATATAACATATTTTAAAAAACCAATTTTATGAGAGAATATTCAAAATAATTATTTTAATCAATGTTGTTAGAAAAACCAAAATCTCAATTCACTTTTTTAGATGACTTAGAACTTTTTAAAACACAATAACAAAAAATCAGGTCATTATAACTTACCCATCCTAAGAAAAGTTTCGTCAAAAAATTTAAAATAAACCCCATATGTTTTTATTAATTTCTTTCACAATACATTTAAATTTATTTTCACAACATAATTGAAACTTCATTTAACTAAAGTCTCGATCTCATTTAAACAATTGAAATATGCATTTAATTAATATGAGAATTTAGCTAATCCTTTATCTCTTAATAAAAAACATATCATCTAATTATCTCTTGGAAAGAATTTTAAACATCATTCTCCATTTTTTTTAGTAAGAATGCAACGTCAAGCTCCTCATTTGTTAGCTTCATCCTGTTTAATTGCTTAATATGTTATTGTTTGTAGCGTTTCCTTTGACAAACTTTGATCTTCTAAATATCATGTTTTTTTCTTTAATATCTTCATCTTTAACTACACAAATATCCTTACATTTAACAAGTTTAGCTTGTAAAAAAGAATCCAATTTGATAATGTCATTAAGCATATTCTCTACTAATTCTTTCCATTTAGTTACATCTGCCATATTTCAAACCAAAAACATTTGAGCACGTTTCATTGAAATTTTCTCCAATATGTCCAACACACTATTTAAATATCATACATTAAGTAGCACCAGTTGAAGTTTCTCACACATTTTGTAATGGGGCTAAGAATATTCAAAGTGATCCTTGACTTCACTATTTTAACACTCTATTCTATTCCAGCACCAATAGAGTACCTTAAATTTGTATCTTTAATGCAATTTATCTTCCACAATCTTAGTTCAATAGCTTGCTTAAAAAGTCAAAAATATCCTTCATCATATTCAAAAGTATTTATTTTCCAGAAGTTTAGTTTAACAAACTATTCCATAATCCACATTTGATGCAAATAGTTTAGAAAACAATTGTTGTTGATCTAAAAGTTTGAAGTAGTATACATTGTAAGCAGGTAACAACATTTGAGCATTTCACGAGTAAATCAAGCCACTTTATGATTGTAATTAATAAGTTGGCCATGTAAGATTATCCCTTCAATGTATGCATGTAACTTAGATGGAGCTAAGAACTTGGTGTTAATAATGCCAAATAAACTACTTTGTAATCATTGTTTTGACTCATTTTTTATCAAAATATTATATTCGTTAGACATAATCTCAATCTTATCATTTCACTTTTTGCATCATCTTTCAATCAAATTCAAAACGAATACTAATGCAAGTTAAAAATTCATTTACTCTTATTACAAAAATGTAATTTCTCTTATTTTACACATGATGAAATTAAATAATATTTGATCGATCTTTAATAAAAACTATCTAAAAAATGTAATTATGATCACAAACATTCATCAATTCTAATTAGCAAAATTCGTACAGTTTATTGACTCTCATTGCTATATTATAACATATATAATAACTTTATTCAAATCTCAACTCAATATCTTTAAATTTATGCCATATCCTTGATTTGATCAACATAAAATGGAAATTAAATCTATCTCAACAAAATCATAAGAATAATCACCATAATTAAAAATCTTAAATACATAATTTGGTAGCTTATGAAAAAATATAATCAGATAATATTCTAATATTTAAATCCAATATTTTTCTTCTACTAACAAAGTGACAACAATATAACTTTCATAATGATAAAATGATATTTAAAATGCACATAGCTATTAAACAGTTGTAATACATTCGAGGTATATGAGGGGAAACATCAACAACATTGAGAATTATAAATTGATCGACATTAGCATTAACAAGAATAATGATAGATGGATTACCATTATCTAATAATAATAGTGATGGAGCCATCATTGTTTCATATCTAACCTTGACATGTTCTTTAGCTAGATGGCCATATTCTCTCTAGGTATAGCAACACTTGAATGCTCCTCTGCCAACACGACAATTATAATGATGTAATCTACCACAATTAGTACAATGAGGCACTTTCTTTTTCAATGTCATAATACATTCAAAACCAACACTTGTTTCTATTCTTGGCTTGGTAGGTGCAAGATAACAAATCTTCTTTTTTCTTCTTTGCAACACAACATGATTCTTAAAAGATCAATTACTTTCACTTTTTAGCACATTAAAATATATTTTCTCAATTCTTGTTAGGCATAAAATTCTTTTTACATCATTTTCTATGCTTTGTTTCTATTTAAAAAATTCCACAAACATAAAAGTTAATGAATTTCAAGAAAAGTTAGATATAATGCAATATCTGAATGTAGTTTGTGTGTGATATATCGGTGTTGTAACTCATATTCCCACAAAAGTATAAGTACAAGCCTCAATCTAGGGTATAAATACTTAGTAATTAAATTTCTCAAGATGCTTAGCTATCAACTATAGGATTTTGATTGCTTTGATACCATCTTATCACACCATACCTAATATATTTTTTTAATATTAGTTTCAATAAGTTTAGGATCAAAATGATTGGATTTTAAATGTAATTAGAATACAATAACAACCTAACTAGAAGATAAATGTTCACAAAACATACTCTTATAATTTTTTCTTCTATTCATCTAATTATTCAAGTCTTGTATAACAAATTGTCATGCCACAAAAATTGAACATCCAATGAAGCTACCCATGTTTTTTTAACATATCAAAAGTTGACACTAATAATCACAAGAGATCTATTACATTTACAACAATGACAAATCTATGAAAATAATCTTGAAATAACGAAATCCATAGAACACCTAAAAAAATGTTTTATTTCCAAAAGATATTGCAACTATCAATTCTTTATCATATAACATAATGTAAAATTTTAACAATAGTTCAAGAATTGCTAACTAGAATCTAAAGAATTAGTTGAGCTTATTAATGATGCATGTATAAATAATACATCAACATAACAAATCAAATAAAACCATTCACATGTCCTTTAAAATATATAAATAAAAAATAATAATCTTCTAAACAATAAACAATCAAGCATAAATGGTCCTAAAGTTCAAAATCTCTTGGTGCTTTCGAATTTTTTAATAGGCAAAAAAAATAATATTAAACAAGTTCTTACTATCTTCACCAAGAAATAGATATATAGTGAATTAATAAAATCAGGATATCTAGATATAAAAAGATGTATAACCATATAAGAGTATGTGATCTAATGATATAATTTTATAAAATAATCAATGCATAAGGAGATGTGTATTTGTGGCTAGTAATATGTTCATGCAAACACATCTCTCTATCCACTATAATTGATTTGATCCATTGAAATAAAAGATTCTTATATGTTTTTCCAAATTACTTTGATTCTTATCTTTTTTATCACTTGCTTACTTATAATTATGGCATAGGTACTTACCAAATTGTTATTATTCCATTGCCATAAGGTCCCAAATCAAACATGTCATTTATACTTGAAGAAAACCACATGTAGATCTCATATCATATCCTTGATCATAGGTTTGGTACTTATCAGTATGACTCATAAAACATGTTATGATAATAGAAAATAAAATATTCAAAAAAATAAAAATAAATATCTAATCAGATAGACCTCATTAAGACAAGTCCAATCAGGTTTGTTTCACTTATTTAGAGCCCATTTTGAAAAACTACAAATTGCTATTAAAATAATCATGGATAATAACCAAAATATTATTTTAATGTTAAGAAAATTTATATTTAAGCTAAAACATGATAAGTTGAACCAAAGTAGTATAACAAATTCAATGTGATGTAAACACCACATGATAAAAGGTTTTGAGTTACATAGTTATATAACGAAATCAATGTGAAATATTTTTAGAAAAATAAGATAAATTACAAAGAAAAGTTGTGTTGTATGTTTTCTAGAAGAACGAGTGCATATTGTCGATCATCAAATCATGTGAAAATAAAACTGTATTGTAAAATATGCTAAGTGAATTTAAAAAAAATATGTTAAAATATTAAACAATATATTTAAGTTGATAAGTTATGGAAATGAGTACTACTAAGTTTATTATAGCTCAATCAACCTATTTTGTAAAAATTTTAAATTAAAATGGTAAATAAAAATAAATTGCATCTAATTGTTATTTTTATAATAACTAAATATATATTAAAGTTGAAATAAGATAAATTGCTACAATGTAGAATAGCTAAATCAAAGTAATGTAAATGTCATTGAGAGAAGAATTGGAGTTTAATGATAATATATCCATATCAAAACAAAAGATTTAAAGAAATCAAATAAATGCGTGGTGAAGTTACCTTCCAAGATACTATGGCAATAGAGTATGATATCATCGATCATCAAATCAAGCTCAAATCAAAATACCTTTAAAAGCTTTCCAAGTCTCAAAAAACTAAAATATTTAAAAATATAAAAAAAAAGTATTTTATTGGATAGAACTTTTCAAGATGAGTACAATGATGTTTATTTTCTTTCATAAGATCATTGCCATTTTTTGTTAAATAAAGCCTTAAATAAAAACAAAAATTAATGTAATATTTTTTTAATATTAAGTAGATATATGTTAGGGAATAAATAGATAAATTATAACAACATAATATAGCCAAATAAAAACAAAGTAAACGTCACACAGAAGGGGAATGTCACCTTCTAGTACAAAAAAATTTCTCATAATCCTTACAAAAATCCTAGAAAATGATATATTAACAATATCATTTGTTTCACCTTGACCAAAGCTCATGATGAATTTTAGTTAACAACAAAATAATAGAAGGATAAATAATAATAAGCTATTCTATTAATACTATGAAAATTTATATTTTAGTAGAAATCCCATAATTTGAAGAAAAATAATAAAAACAAATCTACAAGATGTAGAGGTCACATGACAGTGGATTTTGATTACATAGTAATATTAGCAAATCAAATTGAAAAACATTTAGAGATGACATAAATTGTGGAGAAAACTCATACTCTAATATATTGAGAAGATGAAACACAACATTCCTAATAATCAAGTTAACAATAAATTAAAATGTTTTATAAAATATGCATGAACTTAAGAAAATCAAATATTTAAAAATATGGAAAAAATAAATTTAATTATAGAAAGCCTATGGAGAATTGTCTGATGATGTTTGTTTGGTCTATATTAGATCTCATTTGAAAATACTATGAATTACAAAAAAAACAAAAAATAATAACAAATTATTATTATAATAACAACTTGATAAGCAATCTAGCCTAAATAAGATAAATTGATGAAACACATTATAACCAAATCAAAGTAATGCAATGGTAAAATGTGTGGGGATTTATAGTTTCTCAATAGTACAACAAAATCAACGAGATAGATTTGAAGGAATTAAATAGATTACTTAGTAAAGTAGTATTAAAAATACTAAGGAGATTGAGTATAACATCTTTGATTTCAAATCAAGCATGAATGAAAATTCATTTTAAAGTAAATGAGAACAATAAAAAAATTTTAAAAATGCAAAAAATTTATATTTAATTAATTAATTCTTAATTAGATGAGTCTAACTATGTTTCTTTCATATAAACTAGATATCATTTGGAATTTTAGCATATTACCAAAATAAATAAGTATAAATAATAATAATTTTATTTTTTATACCTAGTGAATATTTAACAAAACTAAAATAATATTAATTAAAGAAATACAACATAACTAAATCAAAGTGGTGTGTTGGTGATATTAGAGGAGACCTACAATTTCATAAGACAAAAACCAAATCAAACCAAAAGATTTGAAGAAATTAGAAAACGTTTATTAGAAAATTGCATGTTAAGGTACTAAGGGGATCTACTATAACATCTATGATTATCAAATCAAGTATAAATAAAATTTACTAAAGAAGTATGCCAATGCTCTAAGAAAAAATTTAAAATTACAAAAATGAATGTTTAATTGATTAGAGCTTATAGAGATTAATCTGATGATGCTTGTTTCAATCAATCAAACATCATTTAGCAAATATATTGCAATGTCCAAATGTGATAAAGTGAATTAATATAATATATAAAAAAGAAACCATTGTATATGTTACATGAGAGGAGAATTTGGCTATCATAGTTTTATAATCAAATCAAAGAAAAGAATTTAAAGGAATGAAAAAAATATAAGAGAAAGTTTCATTAGAAAATACTAAGAAAGTCGAGTGTAACATCACTGATCTCCAAAAAATGCAAAAATTTAAATTACACATATAATATGTTAATAGTCTAGAAGATAAAATATTTAAATTTTTAAAAACGAAAAATTTAAGTGATGTACATATTACAGCTTATATAGGATAAATAAAATAAAATTGTCTTTTTAATATTAAGAAAATACATATTAGAGCTTAAATAGGAGAATTGGTGATGTATTATATTAAAATTAAAGTAGTGTAAAGTTCACATGATTGGAAAATTTGAGATTAATTGAATTATTAAAAAATTATAATAAAATATTTGAAAAAATGACAAATTATAGAGGAAAACTTTATTCTAAGATAATTAGAAGATTTATTATCATAGTAAAACACCTAAAAAAATAAAATATTTTAAAATATAGAAATAAATATTTAAGCATAAATAAAAACAAATTATTATTTTTATAATTTGTAAATATATAATAAATCCAAAGTGAAATTAATTAAAGAAATGTAATATAACCAAATCATATAAAGGTAACTTGAGAGGACAATAACTATTGGATTATAATTAACCAAATCAAAGAAAAATATGTAACAAAATAAGATAATATTTTTAGGATAGTCATATCACAAGAGTCATCATGTGTTCAATGATATTTATTTCATATGATTCAAGCCTACTTTGGAATTACTATGAAGTACTAAGGTTAACAAGCTTAAATAATCTTAAAATATGATTATAACATTAGGTAAACATATAGTATGATACAAATGAAAAAAAATTGAAGGAATGCATTATGACTAAATCAATGTGGTGTAAAGGTGACATGATAAGCTATTTAGAGTTAGATATTACTATAAACAAATCAAAAAAAATATTTGATTAAATTAGATAAATTAGACAAAATTATTTCAATGTAACACACTAAGAAGCAAATGGAGTGCACCATCCTTGATGATAAAATAAGAAAAGAATCAAAATATCTTATAAGATATACTAAAACCAATGGGAATAAAATATTTAAAAATATAAAAATAAATAATTAAGTAGAATTTGTCAAGGTCGATGATGTTTATTTTGTCTCCTTTGGACCTCGTATAACACTACTATGAATTAGATAAGTAATTAAACATAAATAATAATAAAATTTTATTTAATATTAATAAAATATATATTAAATTTGAATTGAGAAAAATTTAGGTAATGTAATATGGCTAAGTAAACGTAATGCAAATATCCTAAGAGAGAAGATCTAATGTTACATTGTAATATAACAAAACAAAACCTAAAATGTTAAATAATTGACATAAATCATAAGAGAGTTTCTTTCCAAAATACTAATGAGATCGAGTATAGCATCCTCAATTGTCAAGTTGTGTACGAAACAAAATTTACCATAAAAAATTCAAAGCACTAGAAAATAAAATATTTAAAAAAATTAAAAAAAAATATAGATGTATAAAAAATATTGAGATGACTCCTATGACATTTTTTTGTGATGATTGCACCTTGAATAGAAATACTAATTATTAACGAATATCAATAACTACAAATAATAATTTTTTTTTATTTTACTACTAAATTAACATAAGTTAAAGTTGAAATAGATAAATTAAGGCATTTTAATTTATTAGTCTCAGGGCGATTTGAGGGTCACATAAGAGGAGATTCAAAAAACATAATGAAATAAATGAGAAAAATATGAAGATATAAGATAAATTATATGGGAAAGTTGTGTTCTATGATAGATACTAAGTAGTCTGAGTGTAGAATGATCAATTATTATATTAGGTAAGTATCTAAATGCCTTATTAAGATTTTAAAAATCCTAGAAATAAAATATTTGAAATACTAAAAAATATTTAATTTAATAAAGTCATCAAGATGAGACCAATGACATTTAATTAATCTTGAAGTGGCATTGATTGGAATTTCAATAAACTAAATTAAATAAGTATAAACAATTATAAATAAATATATTAATAATATGTACATATATATTGAAGTTAATATGAGACAAATTGAAATAATAATATAATAAAATAAAGGTGATGTAAACATCACACAAGAGGAGAATTAGATATTTACAATAATATAAACAAATTAATGATAAATATTTTAAAAATTAAAAAGATCATTCAATTAAATGTAGTTCATTGAGACGAGTAAAAAAACCTTTGTTTTGTGTTGATCAGAAAAAGTTTGGAATCAGTACCAATTGAAAAAATACATAAGCATAAATAATAATAAATTATTTTATTAAAATTAAGTATATATATATATATAATACTAAAATGAGGTAAATTTATGCAATGTAAAATATCCAAATTAATGTGTTGTAAAGGTCACATGATTAGAGGTTTAGAGTTAAATAGTGATTTAACAAAAATCAATGTGAAATATTTTAAAATTATGATAAATTTTATGGGAATGTTGAATCCCATGATTTTAAATGAGTTGTGTGTAACATTCTTGATCATCAAATTTTATGGGAAAGTTAATATCTAGGACACTAAAGCGATCAATTCTAACATACTTTACCATTAAATCATGTAGGAATAAAAATCCCTATTAAAGCATGCCAAAACCCTAGAAATTGAGATTTTATGAAATAAAAATAAATATTCACTTGGGATAAAACACATCAGGTGGAGTCCAACGAGGTTTGTTAAAACTTTAGAGAGATACCAAGTAAATATTTATTAACACTAAAATGAGATAAATAAAACAATGTAATATAACAAAATAAAACAAACCTAAAGGTAAGAAGAGTAAAGGTTTTGATTAAAATAGTAATATAACAAAATGAAAGTAAAATATTTGAGAAAATAACATAAATTGCACAAGAAAGTTGAATTCCAAGATAATTAAGAGATTTAGAATAGGAAACTCAATCAACCACATTTAAAAAGAACAATTCAATATTTAATCTGAGATAGCTCATTGAGATGCATACAATGACATTTGATTCATCTTAATCAAATCACATATAGAATTACTATGAATTACTAATTGAAATAACCATAAATAATAATGAATGATTAATTCAAATTGATTAAATACATAATAAAGCTAAAACATTATAAATTAAGGTGATGTAGTTTAACCAAATTTTTTACATTTGAATTGTCACACATGAGGAGATTTTTAGTTATCATATAATATAACAAAATCAAAGCCAAAAATTTGAAGAAATAAGATAAAATTCATAGGAAATTTGTATTCAAAGATACTAATGAGATAATGTGCCACACCATTGATCATCATATTATGTATAAATTAGAATAAGTTGCAAAGCTTGCAAAAACCCTTAAAAATAAAAAATGCAAAATTATAAAAATAAAAATTTAATAAGATAGTTCTAAACAAATCAAGGAAAATGACAGTTTTTCATCTCTAACAAACCTCTCCTTGAATTAATTTGAAATATTAAGATAACTAGGCATAAATAATAATAAATATTATTTTAGTATAAATATATCTATATTGATGTCAAAATGAGATTAATTGTCGCAAAAAAAATGCAACAAACTTTATGATATAAATTTCACACTTGAGAAGATTTAAAGTTACATAATTTTAAAATCAAATAAAAATAAAAATTTTGAACAAATGAAATTTATGGTTTGGGAATATTCCATTCTAGGATTAAAGGGAGATGGAGTGTGCCATATTTAATTTTAAAATAATATATGAATAAAAATGACTTATAGAATATGCAAAAAACCTAATAAATAAAATATTTAAAAAAAATAGAAATGAATATTTTATTTTATAGACCTCTTCAAGAGAAGTCTAAGATGTTTGTTTAGTCTTGATTGGACTATTTCTTGAATGATTGCAAATTAAAATATTTAAAAACATAAAAATTAGTAAATATTTAATTTAATTATAATTAAATATTAATGAAAGTCATAATGGAAAAATTAAAATCAATGGAATATAACGAAACCAAAGCCCTCTACATTTAAATTGCATTAGGAAATTCCATTTCTTATAAGCGAAGATTTACGGGAACATCCTTAATCATCAAATGTGGTAAGAGTAAAACTATGTTAGAAAAAAACACAAGACCCAATAAAATACAATGATAAATAATATGAAAACAAAAATTTAATCTGATAGAGCTTGTTGAGAAAACAATATTGATAGGTTTTTCACCTAAATCGAAGTAATTTGGAATTACTATGAAATATAATTTTAAACTAGTATAAATAACAATAATGTTTTTTAATAGTAAGTAAATATTTGGAAAAGTTGAAATGAGATAAATTAAAGCGACATAATGCTATAAAATGCAAGTGTTATATGTGTCACAGGAAAGGAAATTTAGGGTTACTTAGAATTATAACGAAATTGAAACAAAACTTTTGAAAAATATGAGTTTTATTTAGAAAAGTTGCATTCTAAGATACTAAGGAGAACATATATAACATCTTTATTCATCATGTCATGTTGTAACAAAAATGTCTCTTAAATAGTGTCAAAGTAATAGAAAATATTTTTTTTTAAAAAATATATAAAAATAAATATTTAATGGTTAGGGCCGTTTGAGATAGGCTTAGTTATCTTTGTGTCTCCTTGCTGGAACCTTTTATTGAGATATTTTGAATTAAACTATTAAATAAGCATAATTAATAACAAATTATTGTATTAATATTAACTAAAAATATATTAAAATTTAAATAAAATAAATTAAATTAAACTTACCAAATAAAAGAGATGTAAAGGTCGCACTATGTGAGATTAAGAGTTATACAATAATATATCAAGGAAATTTGTTTCAAAAAATCAGATTATTATTATGAAAACATATATTCCAAGACACTAAGTAAGACAATTATAACATCATCAATTATGAAAAAAAATATGAAACAAAATGTCTAGTAAACTCTATAATAAAAATTTTTAATATATATATATATATATATATATATATATATATATATATATATATATATATATATATATATATATATATATATATATATATATATATATATATATATATATATATATATATATATATATATATATATATATATATATATATATATATATATATATATATATATATATATATATATATATATATTAGAGAGATCTCATTGGTAGGAGTCCAATGACATTATTTTTGTTTCAATTGAACCTTATTTGGAACTATTATGAATTTTGAATCAAAATAAGAAAAAATAGTAATACAAAATTATTTAAATATTTTATATATATTATAAAATTAAAATTAGACGAAATAAATCAATGTAATATTAGAGTTTTTTAATAATATAACCAAATCAAAGAAAAAACTTTTAAAAAATGAGAAGACTTGTATATGAAAGTTTTGCTAAACAATAATAATTTGGTTGAGCATAATCTCCCTCTTTATTAAATTTTATGAATCAAAATTCCTAAAAACTTTTGCCATAACCTTATAAAATAAAAATTTTATAATAATATACATGAATATGAAAATGGGTGGAGCCTGTTAAAAGGTGTCTAATGACTTATGTTATTTCTTGATCTCGCCTCTTTTGAAATTACTATGAATTGCTAAAATAATTAAGCATAAATAATAAAAAATAATTACATTAATCTTGTTAAATATATATCAATGTAGAAATAAGTGAAATTAAAATATATTAGAAAAATAAAAAAATAAATGCAAAGGTCACATAATAAAAGATATAGAGTAACATAGTTATATAACCAAATCAAAACTAAAAATTAAAAGAAATAATAACAAATTATTATTTTAATATTACCAAAAAATATATTAGAGCTAAAATATGATACATTAAAGGTTTTTATTATAACCAAATCAAAGTAGTGTAAGTCTCGCATGAGAGTAGTGTTAGAGTTTCATAATAATATAAATAAATCAGAGCATAAACTTTGAAGAAATAGATAATAATATGACAAAGCAGCATTTAATGACACTAAAGAGATTTTGTTTAACATCATTGATTGCTAATTTAAGTAACAATAAAAAATATAATATAAGTCACACCAAAATCCTAAAAAATTAAATAATTGAAAATATTTAAATTAATTTCTAATTTGGTAAAGTTTGTCGAGATGAATTCGATAACATGTTTCACCTTAATCATACCTTAGCTAGAACTACTGTTAATTATCCAAGGAAATAAGCATAACTAATAATAAATATTTATTTAAATATTAAGTAAATATATATTAAACTTAAAAAAAAGATAAACTAAAGTAGTGTAATATAACCAAACCAAAAAATCTAAATATCATGCAAAGTGATATTTAGAGTGACATAGCAACAAAACAAAATATGACAAAGAATTTGAGAAAATGAGATCAAATGTATGGTAAAGTTACATTCGAACATAGTATGGAGAATGAGTGTAGCAACTTCAATCATTAGATCAAGTATGAATCAAAATATTTAGAGAAGTATTTGGAAACCTTAGAAATCGTTAGAGAAGTATATAGTTGAATATTTAATTGGGTAGAGATCATTTATTTGAATTAAACAAATTCTATTTCAACTTGATAAGACATCGTTTGTAATTTCTATGAATCACCAAATAAAGTAACCATAAATAATGATAATAATAATGATATTAACAAAATATATATTAAAATTTAATAAAGATAAATTTATTTAAAAAATTTTAAAAAATTATTAAATTGATGCAATAGTCACATAAGAGGAGATTTAGAGTTTCATTATATTTAACCAAATCAATGAGAAACATTTCTTGAAATGAGATAATTTATGCAAGAAAGATGCATTTTGAGATAATAAAGAGGTCAAATTTAACTTTGCTGACCATCAAATCAGATACAAATAAAAATATCTCAAAAAGTGTTAAAAATATATAGAAATTAAAACTTTAAAAATATAAAAAATAATTATTCAATTACATTAAACTTTAAAATTATGTAGTAATAAAACCAAATGAAAGCAAAAACTTTCAATAAGAGAGATAAATTTAATGGGAATAGTACATTCTATTATATAAAGCAAATCAAGCATAACATCCCTAATAATCAAATTAGGAATAAATCTATATGTTTCATAGAGTATGTAATAAAATAAAAAATAAAAAATATTTGATATTACAAATATAAATATTTAATTGAAGTAGCTCATCAGTAGTAGTCTAATGATGTTTATGTTATCCCAATCAAACCACTTTTGAACTTACAACAAAAGAAAAAGTTAAATTAAAATAAACATTATTAAATCTTTCTAACAATAAGTATATATATATAAATATCAAAGCTGAAATTAGATATATTATATAGGAATATTGTATTCCAAGACACTAAAGAGATGAAGTGCAACTTCTTTAACCATCAAATTAAGTTTTATTCAAACAACTAAAAAAATACAAAATTAATATCATATTAAATGTTTAAAAATGTAAAAATAAATACTTAATCACATAGATCACACAAAAACTTGTCCATCTTTTTTTTGTGTAGATCAAAGCTTCTTACAAATTACTACAAATTACATAAATAAAAAACCTATATAATACTAAATTATTATTTTATATTAGGAAAATATATATTAAAGTAAAAATGGTAATTTGTATTCTAAGATACTATGGAGATTAATTGTGGCATCTTTGAACATCAAATTTCTAATAAATCAAAATTGCTTGAAAAAAATGTTGAAACTCTTTAAAACCAATATATTAAAAATAAGAACATAAAGATTGAATTAGATATAGGTTATTTAGTGGAGTAAATGGTGTTAGTTTCATGATGGTTAAGCCTTCCATGGGGCCACAATGAATTGTAACAGTAAATGAATGTTAATAAAAAGAAATTATTAATTTAATAGTAAGTAAAATTATAATAAAGCTAAAACAAGATATAATGAAGCAATTCATTGTAACTAAATCAAAGTGATTTAAAGGTCACATGAGAGGAGGAATTGAGTTCATAGTAATATAACCAAGTCTAATTTAAAAATTCAATCAAATGACATAAATTGTACAACAAAGCTACTATAATCTAAAATACTAAGGAAATTTAGTGTATCATCCTTGATCAACAAATCAATTATGAATCAAAAAACATTATTAAACATGTTAAATCTCAAAAAAAACAAATGGTTTGAAAATAAAAAAAACACATTCAATTAGATAAAGGTGATTGAGATGAATTAGATGATGCTTATTATTTGTCTAGAACAAAACATATTTTGAATTACCACAAATTAACATAAACAACAATAGATTATTATATTAATAATAACTTAAATTATATTAAAGTTGTTGCATATAAATTGAAATAATATGATATAACCAAATCAAAGTGTTGTAAAAGTCACTAAAAAGAGCAATTAGTGTTACATAAAATTTTAACAATTTTAAGGTAAAAATTAGAATAATTGAGGCACATTGTATAAGAAAACTGCATTCATCTTGTTTCACTTTTTCTAAATCTGACAATATCGGTTTCGTCTTATTTGAACCTTTTTTAGAGAAAAAACAAATTACAAAATAGAAATGAATTATTATATTATTTTAAGGAGATATATTTAAATTTAAATAACATAAATCTAAGGAATATAAAATAACCAAATGAGGCCAATATAACAAGTAAATAACCAATTCAATGTGGAAATTGCATACAAATAAGGGAAATTATATTGGAACGTTGCATTTCAAGACATTAAGGAGATAAAGTACGTAATAATTGATCGTAAAATTATGAACAAAAAAGATATCTCATAAAATTAAGATAAATCATTGGATATATATATATATATATATATATATATTATAAAGCTAAAACAAGGTAAAATGAAGCAAGGCCATTTACGATGCTAAAATTGATCTAAAGGTCACACAAGAGGATAGTGATAGTTCAAAGACATATAACCAAACGAAATTTAAAATTTGAAGATAATTTTTTTTCCAAAAAGTGCATACCATAATACTAAATAGATCGATTGTAAGATTTGTTATCATAAAACTTGAATAAAATCCAATAACCTCAGAGATCATGCTTAAACCATAAAAAATAAAGTCTTTAATTATTTAAAATTATAAATTTAATAAGATAGACCTTGTCAAGTTGGGTTTAACAACATTTGTGTCATTTCAATCTAACTTTACTTGGGTTTTCTATGAATTATAAAACTCAAAAACATAAATAATAAAAAATTATTATTTTTGTGCATAATATATTTATCAATATATATATATATATATGAAAGCTGAAATAAGATAAAATAAATAAATGCAATATAATCAAATAAAGTAAGACAATGGTCACACTAGAGGAGAATTATAGTTAAAGAGTGATATATTTAAATCAAAATAAAATATTTGAAGAAATAATCTAAATTGTATAAAAAGTTTGCATTCTAAGATGGTAAGAAAATAGATTATAAGATCATCTATCATAAAATCAAGTAAGAATTCAAACAACTAATAAAAGATGCAAAAATAAAAAATTTAAAATATGTAAAAATATGGAAATGAACTTGTGCATTAATAAGGCTCTTCCAGATGAGTCATATAACATTTTGTTATCTCAATGAGACCCTTCTATGAATTTCTATAAATTTTAAAATTAAATAAGAATAAATAAAAAAATTATCATTTTAATACAAAGTAAATATTTGATGAAACTTAAATAAGATAAATTAAAAAAGGAAATAAAACAAAATCAAAATAATGCAAATGCAACACAAGAGGAGAAATAGACTTCATAATCATATAATAAATTCAAATAAAAACTTTGAACGAATGATAAAAATTTTATGAGAAATAAAGATGTAAAAATATTTTTCTAATTGGATAACAGTTGTGGAGAGAAGTTTAGTAGAGCTTCTTTCATCTCAAACATACCTAGTTTAGAATGACTTTAAATTAAAAAGTAAATAAACATAAATAATTAAATAATATAAATACTAAGTAGATATATATTATAACTGAGATGAGATAAATTGAACCAAAGTAATTTAACCAAATCAATTGGATGTAAAGGCCACAAAAGAAAGATTTGAGCTACATAACAAAATCGACAAGACAAATAAAAAACTTTGAATGAATGAGAAAACTTGTACAAGAAATTATTATTACATAATACTAAAAAGATCGAGTGTAACTTCCTTGACTATCAAATTAGAAATAAATCAAACTATCTCTTAAAGGCTCCTTAAAAAATGAAGCCAAAACATTTCAAAATTTAAAACTTAATCTTTAATGGGATTGGTCTCGATTGGATGAGTCCAATTTCAATTGTTTCATTTTAATCAAACGTTGGTATTGAGTTACTATTTATAACTAAAATAAATAAATATAAATAATAAAAAATATATTATTTTTATTTAAAGAGTGTATATTTTATTGTTAAAAGAAGAATAATCTAAGAAAAATAAGATAGCAAAATTAGTGTGATGATATTTAAATTTACAAAATATAATAATAAAATTAAAAAAAATTAAATATGTGAGATAAATTGTAAGGGAATGCTACATTCAAAAATACTTAGAAAATCTAGTGTAACATTCTAAATTAGCAAATCAGCTACAATTCAAAATGTGTCAAAAGTTAAGAAAAAGCTTATAAAATAATATATTAAAAATATAAAACTTCATATTTATTTGGATAGAGCTCTTTGACACTAGTCTAACATGGTTTGTATGTCTTGATTGGGTCTTATTTGAAATTGTAGTGAATTACTAATGGAAGAAACATAAATAGTCTTAATTTATCAATTTAATATTATTTAAGTATATGTTAATAGCTTAAATATGATAAATTACATAAGGATGTTCCATTCTAAAAATACTAAAGAGATCATACGTAACATCCTTGATAGTGAAACAATGTACAAATCACAGTACCTCATATAATAAGGCAAAAACATGGAAGATAATAATTTTAATGTAACAAATGAATATTAGGTTTGGTGAAGCTAATTGGAATGATTTCAATGACATTCCTTTTGTCCAAATTTTACCTTATTCGGAATTATAGTGAATTAAAAATTAGATAAACATAAATAATAACGAATTTTTGTTTTAATGTAAAGCAAATACTTGTCAAAGTTGAAATTAGATCAATTAAATAAATGAAATTAAATCAAATAAAAGCAATTTAAATGCTAAATTAGAGGAGATTTATAATTACATAGTGATATAAAAAATTTTAAAAAAATTTGACAAGATGTTATAAATTGTATAAAAAATAATATTCTATGACATTAAGCTGATCGAGTATAACATCCTTGATTGTCAAATCTTTTTTGAATAAAAAAATTTTGTAAAGCATTCAAAGCTTTAGAGAACACATTTAAAAATATAAAAAATATATTAAATTGGATGATGCTCCTTAACACCCAACTAAATTTATTCCATCTTGGAAAATCATATCTTGAATGACTATTAATTATCAAAGTAAACTTGCATAAAAAAACCAAAATTATATTTTTAGTATTGATTAAAAATATTTTAATGTTAAACAAGAAAAATTGAAGGCATAAAATACAACCAAAAAAGTGATGTAATGGTCAAGTGAAAGTAGAATTAAGGTAGCATAGTAATTTAACATAATCAAAGTAACAAATTTGAAAAAATAACATAATTTGTTTGAAAACATTCCACTCTAAGATTCTCTGATTCTAGCATCATCAATTGTATCATCATCAAGACTCGATTGAGGTACAAATTAAAATATCTTGTAAAACATAATTAAATCATAAAAATAATAACATTTAAAAATAAAAGATTTAATTGTATAATGGTTATTAAGATGAGTTTGAGGACATTAATTCCATAATTTGTTGACATCACTTAGAATTATTATGGTTTAACAAAGTAAATAAAAAAAAATAAAAAATTATAATTTTTTTGTTGTTATTAAAAACATAGTAGAGTTGAAATAAGATAAATTAAAACATTACAATGTAACGAAGACCAAGTAATGTAAAGGTCACATATGAGTTGAAATAGAGTTTATTGTAATAAATCCAAATAAAATTAAAAATTTTGAAGAAACAAAACAAACTACATAGAAAAGTTGTAACCCAAGATGCAATGAGATTTAGTGTAACATCCATGATCCTAAAATCAGGTGTAAATAAAAAATGTGCTGTAAAGCATATAAAAATGCTAGAAAATAAAATATTTCAAAATACAAAAATGTATCATAAAGCATCTATTTGTTTAGTGTCATGAAGAAATTTAGAGTTATATAGTAATAAAACCATATAACAAAAAATTTGGAAAAATGAGATAAATTATTTTGGAAGGTTTTAATATTGCAAGGAGATCCAATGTAACATCATTGATAATCAAATAAAGTATGAATCAAAATCATTCATAAAGGGTACGAGAAAAAATTAAAATATCTAAAAATTTTAAAACTATATATTTGATCAGATAGAGCTCATTCATCATAAATAATGTTAAATAATAAAAAGTTATTATTTTCATTTAAAGTAAATATATACTATTATTAAAATAAGATAACTTGAAGAAATATAATATAAACAAATTAGTGAGATATATAGGACACATGAGAGGGTATTTTGGGTTACATTGTTAATTAAAGAGAGGTAAATTATTCAAGAAATTTATATTTAGAAATACAAGGAAGATTAAGTGTGATATAGTGAACTATCACATAAAAAATGAGTCAAAAAGCTTCAAAAAACTATATTAAAATACTAGAAAAAAAATAATTTAAATTATTGAAAAATAAACATTTAATTTTATGGTACTCATCAAGAAGGATCCAATAATAACTAATAATAATCAATAATTGTATGAGTTAATAGTAATAAATAATTATAATTTATTATTTTAATATTAACTAAATCTTTATGAAAGCCAAAATGTGGAAAATTGAAAGAATATAACATACAAAAGTCATAGTGACGTAAAACAAACATGACAACATATTGAGAGATACATAGTTATTTAACAAAATAAAACTAAAACTTTTGTACAAAATGAGATAATTTGTACAAAATAAAAGAAACTCGAGAAATGAGGGAACACATGTAATATTCTTGATTGTTATATTAGCTAGAAAACAAAATGTATCATAAAGCACGTGAATACCATAAGAAAAGATATCTAAAAAAGTATCAAAAAATGTAATTGGATAATACTCATTGAGACACTTCCAATGACATTTGTTTCACTTCAACCAAACCTCTATTTGGAATTATTGAGAACTACCATAATAAAAAAAAGAAAAAATAATAGTTAATTATTATTTTACATTTAAATAAATATTACTTACAACAAAATTGAGCAAAATTGAAGAAATATATTACTAACAAATCAAAGAATTATGAATATCACATGTTAATAAATTTTGATTCAAAGATAGATTGTTTGTGAAAGTTGAAATCAATGATATCATAACATTCTAATGTAATATCTTCCATCATTAAATTATTTAAGAATTATAATATCACAAAAAACATGTTAGTACAAAAGAAAATAAATATTAAAAAATATGAAAATAAATATTTATCTACATAAATCTTGTCAAGATGTGTGAATCAAACGGTTTTTATTTCAACTTTTGCTCAATTGGAATAACTTTGAATTTTTGAAATAAATAAATAAATAATAAATATTATTTAAATAATGTATAAATATGTTTTCAAACACAATTGAGATAAATTAGAGTAACATAGTATTACAAAAAAATTAGATAAACAAGTTATTCTTTTAGGAATATTATTTCCTAACATAATAAAAATGTAAAGTTTAATATCGTCAAACTTTAATCACATAAGAATTTCAAGGTCTCATAAAACATACCAAAATATTAGAAAATAAGAAATTTAAAAATAATATAAATGAATATTTACTTTGATAGAACTCATTGAGTCAAGTCCAAAATGTTTGTTTTGTCTTGATGACACATTTTTTGTAATAACTATGAATAAGAAAATAAATAAGAATTTGTAATGAAAAATTATAATTTCATATTAAGTATGTATATATTAAAATTGAAATAAAGTAAATTGGAGAAATATAATATAACAAAATCAAATGATTTTATATGTCAAAGATTATGAGACTTAGAGTTATGTAGTAATATATCATTATCAAAGCAAAATGCATCAACAAAAGAAATAAATTGCATGGCAAAGCCACTTTCACAAATACTAAGAAGATCGATTGTGTCCTACTTGATCGACAAATTAAGTATGAATCAAAAAGCTCATAAAACATACAAAAAATTTGTAACATAAAATTATTTGAAAATATAAAAATGGATTATTTAATTGCACCGAACACTTCACGATAAGTTTAAGACAATTCTTACATCTCCAATAAATCACATTTAAAAATACTTGAGCATGAATAATTGTAAATTATTATTTTAATATTTAGAAAATATAAATTATATCCAAAATAAGATAAATTTAAATAATTTAATATAACAAAATAAAATATTTGCAAAGTTTGCACGAGAGGAGATTAGAGTTACCAAGTAATATCTAACAAAATCAAAGCAAAAAAGCTTAGGAAATGACTTAAAAGTTAGATTCTAAGATATGAAGGAGATCGAGTATAATATACACTATTATCAAATAAGATGTGAATTGAAATTCTCATAATGAGTGTTAAAACCCAAGGAAAAGAAACTATTTAAAAAAAATAAAATGGAACATTTAACTACATAGCATTAATCGAGCTAAGTCTAAATGATATTTGTTCTACCTTAACCATATCTCATTTAGAATTATTGTGAATTACCAAAAATGATTGCCATAGATAATAACAAATTATTATTTAACATTAATTAAATATTTAATACAATTGATAAAAGCCAAATTGAAGTAATGTTGTAGAACTGAATGAGGGCGATGTAAAAGTTATAAAATAATAGATTTAGAGTTACATATAATATAACTATATAAAAGTGAAAAAGTTTAGGAATTGAATATATTTTACAACTAAATACATTCAAAGATAGTAAGAAGGACAAGTGTAACATAACCAAATAAAAGTAATAGAAAGACCACATAAGAGGAGATTTAGAATTTTAATATAACCAAATTAAAGTAAATACTAAAAAAAATGAATTAAATTGCATAGAAATGTTTCATTCCAAGAAATTATGATGATAATGCAACATCTTTGACCACAAAATCTAAAATGAATCAAAATGCCTCATAAAGAATTGTAAAACAATAATAAATAAAACATTTAAAAACATATAACAACAAGTCCAATAATGTTTGGGTCATCTTGATAAGATATCATTCCATATTGTTATGAATTTCAAAAATAAATAAGTAGCATAAATAATAATAAATTAATACTTTAAAATTTTGTAATTATATAATAAAGTTGAAATGAGATAATTTAAAACATTGCAATATTACTTAACATGAAGTAAAGGTGACAAAAAGTCTATTTAGACTTACACCAAATTACAACAAAATCAATGTAAGAAATCTGAAAAAAATAAAAAACATTATGGGAAAGTAGCACTCCACGATATTAAGGAGATCAATGGTAACATCATTGATCATCAAATTGGCTATGAATTCAAATGTCCCATAATTCATGACAAAAAATTCATAAATAAAATATTTTAAAATGAAAAAGTTATAACTAATTAATAGAGCTCATCGAGGAGAGTCCAATGATATTTATTCTATCTTGATTAGATATTGTCCCGAATTAAAAATTATCAAATTTAAAAATATTAAAAAATACAAAAATATTATTTAAGTATTAAGAAAATGTACCTTGAAGCAAAAATTTGGTAAATATAAATAATATAATGTAGCAAAATCAAATACTTGTAAAAGTCATGTGACAGGAGAAATAGATTTATACAGTTGTAGACTAAATAAATGTGAAACTTTTGAAGAAATGAGATAAACTATATGGGAAGTTTAATTTCATGATATGAAGGAGTTTAGGAATAACAACTTCATCACCAAATATGGTATGAATCAAAATATCTTGGTAAGCATGAAGAAGCCCTAAAAAGTTAAACATTTAAAAAATATAAAAATGAGTATTTACTTAGTCCAGCTTGTTGAGATGAGTCAGACAATGATTTTGTGCCTTCATAAGAACTCGTTTGAATTTATTACGAATTATGCACATAAATAATCATAAATTGTAAAAAATTTAAATTTCAAAATTTTGTAAATTTAAATTAAAGTTCAAGTGAGATAACTTGATGCAATATAATATAACTAAATCAAAGTGATATAAAGCTTACAAGAGTTAAGAAATAGAGTTTTATAGTAATGTAAAGAAATCAAAGTAAAAAATCTAAATTAATAAGATAAAGTACACTAGAAAGCTACATTATAAGACACTAAGGAGTTCCAGAGTATTATCCTCAATCATCAAATCAAGTATAAATTAAAATATCTCATAAAATATTTAAAAAAAATAAAAAATTATTCAAAAAATTAATAATTAATACTTTGTCAATTGAGCTCGTCAAGGAGAATCCAACGATGCATGTGTTGTCTATAATGAACCTTATTTCAAAGTAATATAAATTACTAAAGCTGAGAAGCATAAATATTAAAAAATTATTATTTTAATATAAATTAAATATATTAAAGACACAAAAGAGTATAAATTGAAGCAATGTAACATATACAAATCAAAGCGATGTAAATGTTACATAAGTGTACCTTTAAGCACATATTAATATTACAATATAAAAATGTCCATTTATAGGAGTGTAATGACCATGGTTGTTTAATCAAGAATGAATCTGAATGTCACATAAAAGATGCCAAAACCATAGAAAATCAAATACTTAAAAAAAATAAAAGCAAAAATTTGATAGCACAGAACTTGTCAAGTAGTCTCCAAAAACATTTATTAAATGTTGATCTTATATTGTTTTGAATTACTACAAATAACCAAAAAAAATAAGTGCAAATAATAACAATTTAGTTTTTTCATTTTAACTAAATATAAATTTAACCCAAAATGAGATATATTGAAGGAATGTAATATAACAAAATAAATGAGTATAAAGGTCATGGAATATGTGATTTAGAGTTAAATAGTAATATGAAAAAGTCAATTAAAAAAATTTGATTCTAGTAAATTACAGTTTAAGATACTAATCACATCAAGTGTAGCAAACTTGATCAATAATTTTATTTTGAATAAAATAAAATATTTGAAAATATATCGATTAATTTTTAATTAGATAGAGTTTGTCAAGATGAGTCCAAGGTTATTTATTTCATCTCTATCAAATGTCTAAAATTTTTGTGAACTAACTAAATAGATATGTAAATTTTAAAAATAAATTATTATTTTAAAATACATATAACTTGAAAGTGCAATGACATAAATTAGAGGAATATAGTATAACAAAATCAAAGTGTAGTAAAGGTCACACAAGAGATGGCTTAGAGTTGTACTTTAATACTACCAAATCAAACTTACAATTTTGAAGAAATGAGATGCTTTGTAAAGGAAGTTTTTCGCAAGATACTAAAGAGATTAATCGCAATATCCCTTATCATTAAATCATGTACAAATCAAAATGTTTCATAAAATGTAATAAAACTTCATGAAAATAAAAATTTTTGAAATATGAAAAGTGATATTTAATTGGATAAAGCTAATTAAGAACATATTCATGAGATTTATTTTGTCTTTAGTTGCACCTCATTTTTTAATAGTTGGGAATTACCATTGTAAATAATCACAAATAATAATAAATCACTATTTTAATATAACATATATAAAAATTTAAACTTAAATTAAACAAATTAAATAAATGTAATATAACTATATAAAAGTCATGTAAATACAACATGAGAAAAGTTTTAGAGTTACATAGTAATATAACAAAATCAAAATGAAAAATTAGATAAATTATAAATTAGTGCTACATTCTAAGATATTAAGGAGGTTGATAATAATATCCTCGTTGCTTCTTTTTATACTATTCACAATATGACAAAATGTGTACCAAAACACATTTTCTTTTTAAAAATATACGAAGATGAATATTCGATTATATAGATCTCATTAAGATGTAACTAAAAACTTCAATTTCATCTCCATTGAATCTTAAATAGAATTGTTTCATACTACAAAATTAAATAAGCATAAGTAATAATAAATAAAAATTATGAAGCAATACAAAATAAGCAAATAACAGGGATGCAATAGACACACAAGAGAAGATTTATATTTGCAAAGTAATAAAAGAAAATAAAAATAATTATCAAAAGATATAAAATAAATATATAGAAAAATAGTAATAAAAAAATGAAGGGGATTGATTGCAAAATCTTTGGTGTTGAAATAAGAAAAGAACCAAAATATCATAAAAAAGAGAATATCAAAATAGAGAAAAAATATTTAAATAGATAAAAATTAAAATTCATTTGGAAGGTGTAAGTCGAGAGGTGTTCAATGATAGCTCTTTATTATCAATTTGACCTCTTTTAGAAGTATTACAAATAAACAAAAAAATAAGCATAAATTATAATAACATATTATCTTAATATTGAGTAAATATAAATTAAAAATATAAGTAGATCAATTAAAGAAAATAAATATATCCAAATTATTGTGAAAGCTTTAGAAAAATAAATGCAACATCCATAATAAACAAATTAGTCAAAATACATCAAAAAGCATGTGAAATCATTATAAAATTAAATTTAAAAACAATTAAAAATTTATAATTAAGATGGAATAATACCATATTAGTTGAATTTATCTAACCATAAATCTATACCAAAAAAATAAAATGAACATTTCATTATATTGACCTCTTTGAGATGAGTTCAATGATTTTTGTTTTCTTAATCACGAGTCATTTTAAAATACTATGAGTTACTAAAGACCTATATTGGAAAATTAAGTTAATATTACTTTGAAAATTAAGTAAATATAATCTGAATCTTAGAAGAAATAAGTCAAAGTAGTACAATATAGACAAATTAATGCATAAAATGTGATTAAAAAAGATGAACTATATGGGAAACTTGTATTTTTAGATACTTAAAAGATCAAGTTTAATATCTTCAATCATCAAATTACTTATGAATGAAACATTATAATAAATTAAGAAAAAATCTTAAAATAAAATATTTAATAATATAAAAACATTTTGTTTTTTTTTTTTTGATATTCAAAAGGGGCATAAGCCCTACAGTTACATGTTGATGCGATCCTCACGGAGGATCATACATGAAATCTAGCAACATCAACTTAATAAGCGGCTTGGGGTATGAAGTCCCCGTATCCCACACAAAGTCATTACAACAAGCAGCCCGTGCCACCCAATCGGCAGGCTCATTTCCTTCCCGGTATATATGCGTTATAGTGAGGGCGTCCAGTTCTCTAGCACATCGAATGATCTCAGCAAGAGGTCCAGTCTCAGGAGCACTGGTAATAAGCTTCCAGACTGTTAACATAGCCATCATGCAGTCCGTTTGCATCTCAACAGCCCGGTACTGAGGCAAGGATCTCCGTAGTAGGTGAAAGGCCTCCAGAATCGCCTGAACCTCCATGGCCTCGCTAGCCTGTGAGACAAACCTCCTACCCATAGCCAGGAGAGGCTTCCCCATATGGTCTCTCACAACCACTCCAATGCCCGCAGAGTGTAAGCCACAAGCAGCGTCGCAGTTCACCTTAATCCATCCAGTGGGAGGGGGAACCCAACAATGGGTAACAGACAGTTCAGGCAAACTGTACAGGTTCCCGCGGGACATGGATGCATGAATGTTGCTCTGGTCAGCTACAGCAGCGATCTCGATCTTAATATTGCGCAGTAATGTGCCAAGGTTGCCAGTAGGGACACTGTGTCTCTTCGCATTCCTCCTTCCCCATAGATAGTATAAGGACGTAGCCACAGTTGCGGCATGCACTGCCCCGCCACCGTTCCTTGCCGCCGGCGAACCAATGAAGGCCATAAATTGGCGGATGAAATCACTGCCGGCGCCGTCCACCTCCACATCGGCGGGATTCATCTTAACAGCAACGACGGCATCACAAACAATGATGTTTCGCCAAAGATCCTGGGCTTGCAGGCAGCTCCAGAAGACATGGTGCGCGGTCTCCTCTGGCTCACAGCCCCACACGCAGCGGCGGTTCTCAGCCATGCCCCTCCGCGCAAGCCACGTCGCCGTGGGGAGGTAGTCACCCACCACCCGCCAGAGAAACAGCCGCACCCGCGGCAGAGTTTTAAGCTTCCACAGCCCCCGCATCTGATTAGAGCTCCACCAGCTCGCCGTGGGAGAGCCGACGCCCTGTCTGCATTTCAGGTCACATTAAATTTTGCCATTATCAATCTTCTCCGTTTCCATGTGTACCTGGACCAGCATATCACGAGCAGAGGACCGCGCCCTGGGAAGATGGAGAATTCTGTCAATGAGCATATCACTAGCCCAAATTCGAATGCTGCTGACATCCCACTCGCCCTCTTCATTGATACAGTCCACCACCCTCGCCGGCCACCCAGTCTTCATGTTAATTAACGTCGGCCAAATGCAAATGGGGAGGAAGCCAAGCCAATTATCTTCCTCAAATCTCGCCTCCTTACCGTCTCCAATTCTCCACACAAACTCCACCACCGCATTCAACATCGCCTCGAGCACAAGCTTGCCAGAGTGAGATAAATTCCATGGGATCTTTGAGGTCAGCAGGTTGCCCACGTACTTCCTCCTGAAGATGTCAACCCAGGGGCTATCCTCAAGACACAGCACCCTCTTGCACTGCTTCATCATCAAGACATGTTGCCAAACACGAAAGTCCCTCAACCCCAGGCCGCCCGCATTCCTTGGAAGCGTAACACAGCTCCAAGGCACGTAATGGATCATGTGAGTATTGCTTGCACCATTCCACAGGAAATTCCTCACGCGCCACTCCATCACTTCAATGACACCCGCCGGCACGGTGCAATGTCGAAGAATATACGTGGGGATAGCATTAAGCACCGAATTAGCCAGAGAGACTCTGCCAGCCAGGGACAAGGGACGAATCCTCCAACCAGCAATGCAAGCCTCCATTCTCTGGATTAGGAAGTTTAAATCAGCCAGCTTAAGCCTCTTAGCCGCAATTGGCACTCCAAGATAATTCAGAGAACTCCCGCACACCATGCGAAGCTTCTTAGCAACCTTCTTTGTTGTTATCGTGCTGCTCCTCCGGCTGAAGTGAACACTAGATTTAGAGAAGTTAATCAGCAGTCCTGCAGCTTTACTGAAACACTGAGTGACACTACGAATTGAACGCGCGGCTTTGCGCGTTGCATGGCCATAAATAAGGACGTCATCCGCATATAATAAGTGGAAGACCATGGGTGCATGCTGCCCTGGTCTGAATCCCAGGAGCTGTTTGGTCTCATACTCATGCATTAGTGCCGAAAGAAATTCCGACGCAATTACGTATAAATACGGTGATAGAGGGCATCCCTGTCTCAGCCCTCGATGAGCTTGTACCCAAGGCAGGAGGACGTCGTTGACCAGCACGCCAAAGGAAGGCGATTGGATGCAGGCAGTGATCCAGTCGCACCAGAGCGGAGGGAACCTTAGAATTTTCAGCATCTCGATCAAGAAATCCCACCTGATGTTATCATAAGCTTGCATCATATCGATCTTAACCGCCATGAGGCCATACCTGGAAGAGCAGGAGTGCATACGTGCCGCCATTTCTTGCGCAATAAAAATGTTGTTCGAAATGCAGCGACCGGGAATGAAAGCGCCCTGCTCCCGCGAGATGAGGTGAGGCATCAAGGGCTTGAGCCGCTCCACCAAGACTCGCGCCACAATCTTATAGATTGTATTACACAAGCTTATAGGACGAAATTGAGTCGGCATACATGCACCCCTTCGTTTGGGTAATAAAAACATTTTGTTTGTTACATCTCATCTAAATGAGCTCAATGATATTTGTTTCATCTCCACCAGACATTGCTTGATTTACTTTAATTTGAAATAAATAAATATTAAAGTTAAACAAGAGATGAATTGAAGTAATGTAATATAAGTAGTTTAAAGTTTACCTAGGAAATAATGATAATTACTAATTAATATAACAAAATTGAAGAAAAAAATATGATGAAATGGGAGAAATTTCATCACAAATTTTTATTCTATGATAGAAAAGAGATCGAGTGTAACACCTTTGAAAGTCAAATGACATACAATTATGGAATATCTCAGAAAAAGTGCAAAACGAACAAAAAATATTTGAAATTAAAACAATTCATATTTCATTATGTTGTGTTCATTGGGAGAAGTTCGGAGACATTTGCTTTGGCTCAATTCAAACTCATTTGGAATTTAAACAAATTATTATTTTAACATCTACTAAATATAAAATAGAGCTAAGATGAGAAATATTTAGGCCATGTAATATAGGAAAGTAAACATGGTATATGTGTCACATGAAAGGAGATTTTGAGTTACACAAATATGTATTCAAATCAAAGAAAACATTTGAAAAAATAAGATAAATTATATGGGAAGTAGCACTCCATTATATTAAGTACATCAAGTGCAATATTCTTAGCCATCAAATTAGGTATGAACCAAAATATCATTTAAATAATGATTAAAACAAAGCAAATAAAATATTTTAACATATGAAAATATATATTTAATTAGATAAAACTCAATAAGGTTATTTTAGTTATGTCTATTTAGTCTTGAATGGACCTTAATTGTAATTGCTATGAAGTACCAAAGTAAAAATATTAAATAATACAAAATATTATTTTAATATTATGCAAACGTATGCTAAAGCTAAAATGTTTTAAACAAAAACAACGTAATATAACTAAATAAAAGATTTTTAAATGACATATATAATGGATAAATATAGTTAAATAGTAGCATTCCAAAATACTAAGAAGATTAAGCATAAGATACAAGATTATTAAATAAGCTATGTATCAAAATGTCTCACAATATACATAAAATCCTAAGAAGTAAAAATTTTAGAATTATAAAAAATGGTATCTAGCATGATAGAGCTCAGGACATGAGCTTAAAATATTTGTTACAAATTGATTGAAACTTGTTTAAAATTACTTTGAGTGACACAATAAAATAATAATAAGTAATAACAAATTATTAATTTAATATTTAGCAAATATTTAATAAAGCTGAATGAGAAAACATCTTGAAATGTAACATTATTAATTAAAGAATTAGAAAGGTCACATGAGAGGAGAACTAGTATTTCATAGTACAATAAGTGAATATAAGCAATATCTTTATGGAAAAAACATAAATTGTATAGTCAAATTACATTAGGAGATGCTAAAGAGATCCAGTGTAATGTCCCAAGGTATCAAATGAAGTACATGTTAAAATAACTTATAAAATGTACAAAAGAATTAAAAAAATAAAGTATTTAAAAGTCTAATAATGAATGTTTAATAGGATAGATCTCTTCAAGATAAATCAAACAATATTTGTTTCAACTATTTCAAACATCATTTAGAATTACTGTGGATTACCATATAAAATAATCACAAATAAATATTAATTATTATTTTAATATTAGGTAAATATATAATGAAGTTGAAATGTTTTTTGAAGAACTATAATATGTAACAAAATCAAGGGAATTGGATGATCACCTTAGAGGAGAACAAGAGCTTCCTAATAATACAACCAATTTAAAGATAAAAATATGAAGAAATAAAAGAAATTGAAAGAGAAAGATGCATTCTAAGATATTAAAGAAATCATGTGCATCATACTTAATCATCAAAATAGATAAAAATGAAATTATCTCATAAAGTGAATAGAACTTAAATTTAATGATGTTTATTTTGTCTCCATCTGACCTCATTTGTAGCTATTATGACTTACCAAACTAAATATGCAATAAAGAAAAATAAATTACTATTTTAGTAATAAGGAGATATAAATTAATAGTTGAATAAGTAAATTTGAAATAAAATAAACTATTCAAATCAATGCGACATAAAGTTTACATGAGAAGAGAATTAGAGCTTCATTGTGATATAACTAAATGTAAGTGAGACATTTGAAGAAATATGATAAATTGTATGAGGTAGCTATACTCCATAATTCTAACATGATTCAATGTAAAATCATCAATTATCAAATAAAGTTTGACTTATCTTGTTATGCCAGCAAAACCCATTAAAAAAATACCTTAAAATAGAAAAATAATTATTTAATTATAAAGAGTTCGTGAAGATGTGTCAAATGATGTTTGTTTCATTAATATCGAGCCATGTTTAGTATTGCTAAAAATTACCAAAATTAAATAAACATTTATTAAAAAAATTATTACTTTTATAATAAGTAAATTTATAATAAAATTCAAATAAGATAAGTTCAAATAATTATATATATAAATATCAAGGCCTTGTAAAGATTAGATGATTTAAAATTGAGAGCAACATAGTAATATAACTCTATAAATGCTAAAATTTTTAAGGAATCATATAGATTTTATGGTAAAGTTTAATTCCTTGATGCTAAGATGTTCGAGTGTAACATGTTTTATTATCAAATCATATACAAAAGAAAATGCCTCCTTAACACAATAAAAAGCCTAACAAAAAAATATTTGAAAACATAAAAAATATTTTATGAAATAGAATTTTTAGAGACAAGTCCAACCTAAAAAAAGATAAACTAAAAAATATTTTGTTAATAAAAATAAGCAAAAATAAAAAAGATTATTATTTTTATTAAGTAGATATATATCAAAATCAAAACAAGATAAATTAAAATAATGTGATATAGCTAAATAAAAGTGATGTAAACAACACAAGAGAGGGGACTTAGAAATTTGAAGAAATGTGATACATTGTGCCCGAAACTAACACTCAAAAATGCTTTTGAGATCGGTTGTATCATCCTTGACCATCAAATCATGTTTGAATTAAAATGTCCATATCTGAAAATCCCAAAAAATATTTCAAAATATTGAGATTTTTTAATAAAAAAAGTTAACATTGTGTTGAGTTTAATGGTGTTTGTTTCATCTTGATCGATCTTGTTTGGAATTCTTATGAGTTAATTAAGCAAATTATTGTAAAAAATAATGAATTAAAATTTTGTTATGTAGTAGATATATAATAAATTAAAGCTATGTAATTGTATGCATGCATATTTATGTACATGTGCGGGTGCATGCAAACATGTATGCATGTGTGTGTGTGCATGTGCATGGTCATTTGTTTTTGTTTTTTGTGTGTGTCTACAATCATGGTTAGACATGTGCATATGTATATGTGGGTTTGAGCATGTGTGCATGTGTATACGCGTGTGTGTGTGTGTGTATGGGATTGTGCATGCATTGTTATTTTTGTGTTTGTGTTTCTGTTTGATTGCTTATGTGTGTGCATGAGCATGGCTGTGTATATCATGCATGTGTGTGTACATATGTAAGATTGTGCTTGTATGTACATGTCTATCTATATTCTTACATGCATGTATTATTCTATGCATGAGTGTGATTTTGTGTATGTGTGTGCTTGTACATGTGGTGTGCGATCATGTATTTGTGTGCATGTGTGTTTGTGTATTTTTGCATTATAGGTGAGCATGTGTATACATGTGTATGTGTGTGTTTTTGTTTGTAGGTGTGTTGTTAGATTTTGTGTGTGTGTATGTGTGTGTGCAGGCATAAGTGCATGTAAGTATGTGTATATTTGTGTGTACATGTGCATGTGCATGTCTATTTGTGTATGTGTGTGTGTGTGTTTGCCAGTGTAGGTTTGTTTGTGCTCATGTATGTGCTATGTGTGTGCTTGTGTTCATGTGTATGTTTTCAGGTATGTTTGCGACCGTGTGCCTACATATGTGCACTGTGTATTTGTTCTTGTTTATGTCTATGCATGTGTATGCTTGCACATGTCATATGAGCTCATGTGTGCATATGTGCATGGGTGTATGCTTGCATGTGTGGGTACATGTGTGTGTGAATGTGTTTGCTGCTATGTGCATGCATTTGTGTACGTGTGTCTATCCCTACCTATGTATGCATGTGTATGTGTTTGTGTGTATTTGTGTGCATGTGCATGCAAGCATATGTGTATGCATTCACCCACGTATTAGTTGGGGGTGTACGTGTGCTTGCATGTGCGTGTGTCTATGTCTATGCATGTGCAAACTTGCACAAGTGTGTGTATGCATGGGTGCTTGCATATATATGTGTTTCAAGTGTGTGGATGTGAGTTTGTGCATGTGTGTGCATGCATAGATGCATATGTGTATGCACATGATGTGTGTGTGTGTGTGTTTGTTTATGTGTATATGCATGTGTTTGTATTTGTATGTGAATTTTTATGCATATATGTGTGCATGTGTTTGCATATGTGTGTGAGTTTGTTTGTGTGTGCATGTGTTTGTTTGTGTATGTGTATGTGTATGCACACATGTTTTATTTTGTGCGTGTGTGTGTGTGTGCATTTAATTATATGTGAGTGTGCTTATATGTGTGTGTATGTGTGTATGTGCAAATTTGAGTGTCATTATGCACATGTGTGGTCATTTATTTGCATTTAGGCATACATATGTGCATGTGTGTTTTTGTAAGCATGTGTGTGAGCTTTTGTGTGCGTATGTGCATATTTGTGCACATGTGTGTGTGCTTGTTTGTGCTTGTGCATGTGTGTTTGTGCATTTGTGTCTATGGGCGTGTGTGTGTGTGTGTGAGTGTGCATCTTTGCATTTGTATGTCTGTGTGCAATTGTGCATGCTAGTGTGTACATGTCTATTCTTATGTGTACATGTGTGTGCACATGCATGTGTGCATGTATTTGCACATGTTTTTCTATGCATGTGTATATGTATGTATGTGAGTTTGTGTGCTTGCAAGTGCATGCATGCATATATGTGTGTATACACACACTAGTATGTGCATTTGTGTATATGTATGGGTCTATGCTTATGTTCTTGTGCTTTTTTGTGTCTATGTGCATGTTTTTCTATGATGTATATTTGTGTGTGCATGTTTGTTTATGTTTGTGTGTGTGGATGTGCATGTGTGTGTATATTTGCATGTGTTTATATGCATTTATGCTTGTATAAGTGTGCTCATGCATGTGTAATCATGTTAGTGTCTGAGTGGGCATGTGTGTGTGTTCTTATGAATGTATGTGTGAGTGTGTGTTTTTGTTTGTGAGCATGGCTGTGTATGTTTATATGTGATTATTTGTGCACAAGTGTGTGCAAGTGTGTATTTACGTGTGTGTATGTGTGCATCTATGAGTTTACATGTGTGCATGCATGTCTGCATATTCAAGTGCATGTGTATATGTGTGTGCTTGCGTGTATGGGTGTGTGGGTAAGGGGGTGCATGTGTGCATATGCACGTGCATGTACATGTGTGTGTGTATATGTGTTTGAATGCATTTGTGCATGTGTGCATGTGTGTGTGTGCATCCACAGAAACTTGTGCATATGTGCATTTGCATGCATGTGTGTATGTCCATGCATCTTTGTGCTTTTGTCTTTGTATGTATTTGTGTACACATATGTGTGTATGCATATATGTGCATTTGTGCATGTGGATGTGAGTGTGCATGTATGTATTTATATATTCATGTGTGTATCGGTATGCATGCATATGTATGTGTGTGTATGCACATCAGTGTGTGTGTGTGTGTGTGCATGTGTGTGCAATGTGCATGTGTTTATATATGTATTTGTGTGTGTGCATATCCATTTTCTTGTGAGAGCATGGATAGGTGTGTCTGTGTGTGTGTGTCTGTGCATCTATGTGCTTGTGTGGGCATGTGTGCACACATATAGGTTTGTGTGTATGCTTGTGTGTATGTGTTTGTGTGTGTGTGTGCAAGCATACATGCATGTGTTTGTGTGTGCATGTGAGTGTGAATATGTGTGTGTCTATGCATGAATGATTATGTGTATGTGTGTGTGCATGCATATGTGTCCATGTTTGTGCATGTGTGAGCATATGTACATGTGTGTATGTGTGTGTGAGTGAGTGTTTGTACATGTGTTGTGTGACTTTGTGTTTGTGTGCTTGTGTATGAATGTCTACGATTGTGTATGTATGTACATGTGTGCATGGTGTTGTGTGTGTGTGTGTGTGCATGCACTCATGTGTCTTGGTATGCATGGATGGTTGCACATAAATGTATGTGTGCATGAGCATGTGTGCATGTGTGTGTTTCTACATTTGTTGTTGTGTTTGTGTGTGTGATTGCATGTGTGTGTGCATGTGTTTATAAATGTGGGCATGAGTGTGTCCCTATATGTGTGTGTGTGTGAATGTATGTGCGCATGTGCTTGTGTGCTTATGTATGTGTATATATACATGTGTCTTTGTGTGTGAGCATGTGTGTGTTTGTGCATATGCGTGTGCTATGTGTGTGCATATGTGCATATATGTGTGTGCTCATTATTATGTGCATGCATGTGTGTATTTGTTATTATGTATGTCTATTCTTGTGTGTGCTTGTGCATGTGTGCATGAGTTCATGTGTGTGCATGTGTGTGTGCACACTTGTGCACATGTGTGCATGTATGCATGTGTTTGTGGGTGCATGCATGTGTGTGTGGTTGCTAGTGTGTGCAGGTGTGTTTGTGTATGTCTAATTATGTGCTTCTATGTGTATATGCCTATTACTCATGCATGCTTTTGTATGTACGTGCTTATGTATGTATGCATGTGTGCATGTGTGTATGCAAGTGTGTTTGTGTGCATGCATCCATGTGTGTAGGTCTATGTGCATGTGTGCATGCATGCACATATGTGTATGTAGGTGGGTTAGTATATGCGTGTTCATGTTTGTGGGTGTGTGTGGATGTGTGTGTGTACATGAGTGCATAAGTGTATTTGTGCATTTTTTCTTGTGTGTGTGTGCATGAGCACATTTGTTATTGTGTGTTTTTGTGCAAGTCCATGTATGCCTCTATGCTTATGTGTTTGCATGTGTGAGCATCTATGGGCAGATGTGTATGTGTGCATATTAGTGTATTTGTGTGCATGGATGGTTGTGTGTGTGTATGCAGGCATGTTTGCATGCACCCATATGTGTGTGTGTGTGCAAGAGTGTGTGTGTGGGTGTGTGTGTGTGTGTGTGTGTCTACCTGTATACATGTTTATGCACATGGACATGTGGTTATGTGTGAGTGTGTGTATGCATGCTTGTACATGTGCTTGCATGAGTGCATGTGTCTGTGAGTGTGTCCATGTGACTGTGTGTGTGGCTATGGGAGTCTCTATAAGTCTATGTTTATGTGTTTATGCAAATATGCAAATGTGCATATGTGAGTGTGCCTATATTTGTGCATGCACATGTATGTGTATGGGCCTGTGCATGTGTGTAAGTGTGCATGTGCGTATGTGTGTGTGTGTGTGTGAGCTTAGGTATAAGTGTGTACTTGTGTGCATGTGTTTATCAGTGTCTATGTGTGTGCATAGATGCATGTTAATTAATACTTGTGTGTGTGTGTGCACATTCATGTGCATCCATATGTGTTTGTGCATATTTGTGTGAGTACATGTCTATGTGTGTGCATGTGTGTGTATGTGTGCTTCTAGACATGTGTGGTTATGTGTGTGTGTGCATGCTAGGGGGTGTGAGTGTGTGGATGTCCATTCACACATGAACACATTTATACGTATGTGTGCATGTGTGTGTGCATGTCTTTTCATGTGTGGATGTGTGTGCTTGTGTGTATGCATGTGTTTGTGCCCTTATGTGTCTATATGTATTTGTACATGTCTGTGTGCATTTGTCCATATCTATGTGAGCATGCATGTGTGCCTATGTGCAAGTGTGTACATGTGTGTGTGTGGGTGTGTGCCTGCAAGTGCGTAGGGGTGTGTGTGTGTATGTATGCATGTACATGTGCTTTTGTATGTGTGAGTGCATGCATGTGTATGTGTGTATACATGCATGTGTGTGCATGTGTGTTATTATGTGTGTTTGCATGTATATGCATGCATGCAAGTGCATCTGTGTGAGTGTGAGTGTCCATGTGTGTTGGCATGTGTGTGTCAATCTTTATTTACATTTGTGCCTTTTTGTGTATGTGCTTTTATGTGTTTGTGAATGTTTGTGCAAGTGTGTGTGCATGTGTGTAAATAATTATGTATTTATGTGTGTGTATGTGTGTGGGTGTACATCAATATATATGTATGCATCTGTATATGTGTGTGCATGCATATGTGCAAGTGTGTGTGTATGTATTTCAAATGTGTGCATATTCATGTGTGTATGTGTATGTTTGATGTCTGTGTGTGGGTGCATACATGCATATATGCTTGTGTGTGTTTTTGCACTTGTGTGCCTTTTTGTGTAACTATGCATGTGTGTGTTTATGTGTGCGAGTGTGAACCTATGTGTGGGGTTGTGTGTGCATGCGTGCATGTGCATGGTCATGTGTGGGCATGTGTGTGTGTCTACATGTCTCTATGCATGTTCATGTGTACATGAATGAGCGTGGTTATGTATGTGTAGACATGTGCTTGCGTTAGCATGTGCATGTATAAGTGCATGCATACATATACTTCTTTGTGTTTTCATGCATATTGTTTTTGTCTGTGTACATGTGTATGTATGTGTGCATGTGTGCATGCATTTGTCTTCGTGATGGTGTGTTTGTGCATATTTGTGTGTATGTTCTTTTGTGTATGTGTGGGTGCATGCATGTGTGCTTGTGTTCATGCATTCTTATGCATGCATGTGTGCTTGCTTATGTGCAAAGATGTGTGTGTTTACATGTACATGTGTGTATGTTTTTGTTCATGTATATGCATATGAGTGCACGTAAGTGTGTGTGTGTGCTTGTGTGTCTGAGTGTGCTAATGAGTGAGTGAATGTGTCTGTCTATGTGAGCACACACACTTGTGTGTGCATGCCTTTGTGTGTACTATGCATGTGTGTGTGCTATGTGTTTTTCTGTGCTTATGTGTGGGTGTGGGTATGGGTGTGGGTATGAGTGTGGGTGTGTGTGAGAGTGCATGTCCATGAGCGTGTGGATATGCACGTGTGTGTTTTCTTGAGTATCTATGTGTGCATGAGCTTTTGTGTGTTTGTGAATGTGTATTGTGTGTGCATATATTTGTTTGTCTGTGTTGGTGCATGTGTATGTACGTGTGTATATGTGACTATGTGCATGCATGCAAGTATTTTTGTGTGTCTACGTGTGTGTCATATGTGTGTGGGTGCATGTTTATGTGTTTATGCTTATCCATCTGTGTGTGTGTGTGTGTATGTGTATGTGCATGTGTGTGTGCATTTGTATTACTTACACATGTGTACATCTATATGTGTGCATGCATGTGTGTTTATAAGGGTGTGCATGTGCTCAAGTGCATGAACAAATACATGTGTGTTTATGCATGCTTCAATGTGTTTTTATGCATATGTTTGTATGTATTTGTGTGTGTGTATAAATGCACACATTGGCATGTGCATGTACCTGTGTGAACATTTATGCATTTGTGTGCATGTGTGTGTTTGTGTGTGTGTGCGCGCTAAAGTGTGCATGTGTCTGCATGTATTTCTTAGTGTGTATGGGAGCATGTTTGTGTGTGTGTGCTTGTCCATGCTATAGCATGTCTATATGTCTGTGTGTGCACATGTGTCTACATGTACAAGTGTGTGTGCATGTGTGTGTGCGAGTATATGCATGTGCTTGTGTGTACGTATGCTTGCAAGTCCATTTGTATTGGCGTGCATATGCTTATGTGCATGCACAAGTGAATGTGAGTTAATGTGCATGCATGTTTTTTTTATGTGCATATGTGTGTTTATTCCTGTGTGTATGTGCATGTGTATAGTTGGGTGTGTACCTACATGTGCATGAATGTGGGTGAGTGCAAGTGCATATGTGTGTGCATTAATGTTGGTGCAGGTTTATTCGAGTACAAGTTTGTCTACACATGTCTTATGTGTGCACGTGTACGTGTATGTGTTCATGTGCATGTCCATGTGTGCATGAGCATGAGTTCTTATGCATGTGTGTGTGTGTGTGTGGGGTTATCTATGTAGGTGTGTGTGTGGATGTGTGTGTGGTTATTTATTCATCTGTGCATGTGTGTACACTTGTGTGTTTGCATAGTTCCATGTATGTATTTGTTGCATACATTTGTGCATGTATGCTTGAGTTTTTGACTTTTTACACATGTGTGTGTGTGTGCAAGTGTGTGTGTGTGTATGTTTGTGAGTGTGCATGTTCACGTGCGTGCATATGCCCATCTATGTGTGAGTGGGGGTGCGTGCATGAGTGTGTGTACATGAGCATGCATTTGTGTGCATATTTGTATGCATTTAACAAACATCCATGTGTGTTTGTGTCTGTGTGTGTGCATGTACATGTACATTTGTTTCTGTGTGTGTGTTCTTATGTATGTGAGTATGTGTTACTCTATGTGTGTGTATGTGTTTGAGTTTGTGCATATGTGTGCTTTATTGTACATGTGCATGTGTTTATGAGTTTGTGTGCATGCATGCATGTATCTCGATTTACATTTGTGTGCATATGCATGTGTGTGTGTGTATGTGTATGTGTATGTTTGGGGGTGTGTGTATTTGCATGTGGGTGTGTCTTTGCACATGCGAACATGTGTGTATGTGGGCACATTCACTCATGTTTGTGTTCATGTGTATGAATGTGTGTTGGTGTTTATGTATTTGCATGTATATGTTTCTACATAAGTGAGTGTGAGCATGTGCATGTTTGTGTGCACAAGGGCACCTATGTGTGTGTGTGTTTGTGTGTGTGCCTACATGTGTGTGATTTTGTAAGAGTGTTAGGATGTGTGCTTGCGTGTATCTGTGTGCACTTGTATTTGTGCATATGTGCATATGTGTGTTCATGAGTATGTGCATGCATGTGTGTGTGCATTTATGCATTTGCATGTCTATGTGCATAAATGTATGAGTGTGCATTTGCATATTTTGAGTGTGTGTATTTGTTTGTGTATTCACATGAATGTTTGCATGTGTGTGTGTATATGTATGCATTTGTGTGCACATGCACATATCTGTATGTGCACAAGTGAATGCATGCATTTGTTTGTACATTTGTGTATGTGTGCGAGCATGTGCATGTATGCATTCATACTTGTGTTTTTGCATATGTGGCTATGTATGTGTGCATGTTTTTGTGTGAGCAAGTGTGAGTGGGTATGTGTGTCTGTGAATGTGCATGTGCATTTGAGTATGTGCTTATGCTTGTTCGTGCATGTTTGTGTTTGTGCATGGTTTTGCATGTGTGTGTGCATGTGTGTGCATGTGCATACATGTGTGTCTCCATGTGCACATAGATGTGTGCATGCATGTGTGCTTGCATGCATGCATGTTGTTATATGTTTAGGCATCAATATGTGTGCATACATGTGTGTGCAAGTTTGTGTGTATGGTGTGTGCATGCAAGCATGTGTATGTTTGTGTGTTTTGGTGTACATACATGCATTTGTGTCTACATATGTGAGTGTGTTTGTGATAGTCGGTCTATGGGTGGGTGTTGGTGTATCTGTGTGTACATGTACCTACAAGTGATCTTGTGTGTGTGTCTATAGGTATGTGAGACTATCTGTGTGTCTCTATGTGTGTGTGTGTGTGTGCATGCATGTGTACATATGTCTATGTGTGTGTCGACATGTGCGGATGTTTGTGTGTGTGTTCACATGTGTGTTTGTTTGCTTGTGTGTGTTTATGTGCGTGTGTAGGTGTCTATGTTTGCGTGCGTTCTATGTGTGTATATATGTGTTTGTATGTGTGTGTGGCTGTACCTGTGCATTTGATGTGTGTGTACATGTATGCAAGTGTTGTGTTTGCATGTGTTTGTGCATATGTGTATGTGTAAGTATGCAAATGAATTCATGCATATGTATGCAAGTGTGTATGTGTTTGTGATAGATCATGTGTGTGTGTGCATGCAAGTGTGTACATGTGTTTGTGTCTTTGTGTGCATGTGCTTGTGCAGGTGTGTGAGTGTCTGTGTGTGTGTATGTCGATGTTACATGTGTTTATTAGTACATGTGCAAGGGTGACTTATGTATTTGTGTGCTTTTGTACTTGTGTTTATGCATTTGTTTGTATTTATGTGAGCATCTACATTTGTATACTTTTGTTCATGTGTGTGTATGCATGTGTGTGGATGTGGGCAAGCGTTTGTGGTTGTGTGAGTGTGGGTGTATGTGTATGTGTGTGCGTGTCCACAAGTGTGTGTGCTTGTGTGTTTGAGGTTATATTTGTGTGTGCCCATATGCTTTCATTTGTATGCATTTGTCTATGCATGCATGTCTATGTGCATATGTATGTCTGTGTGTGCTTGCACAAGTGTTCGTATTTGTCCATTCAAGTTTATGTGTCTATCCATAAGCATGTCTGTATGCATGTGTGTGTCACTATGTGTATGTGTTTGTGCATGTGCTTGTGTGTGTGTGCACATTTGTGTCTATATATATTTGTGTGTGTGTGTGCTTGTTTGTGCGTTTGCTTATGTGTGCATGACATTCTACATGTGCATATCCTAAGTATTTATTTATGCTTAGATCTTATATATGTGTGTGTGCATGTGTTTCTATGGCTTTGCACATATGTGTATACATGTGTGTGTCTCTACATGCATGTGCAGGTGCTCATGTGTGTGGGAGTGTATGTTCAAGGGTGTGTGTGTGTGTGTGTATGTGCTTGTGAATGTGTTTGTGTGTGTATACTTATTAGTGTATTTGTGTCTTGGTGCCTGTGTGTGCGTGTGGGTACATGTGTGCATTTGTGTGTCAATGTGCACATATGTGAATAAGTGTGTTCGTGTTTGCATGCATGTGTGTGTGAGTGTGCTAGTGTGTGTATGGGTTTGTTTGTGTGTGCTTGTGTATGCATGTGTGCATGAGAGTGTGTGTATTGGTGTGTGTGTGTGTATGTATGCTTATGTGTGTGGGTGCATGCACGAGTGCTTGTGTATGTGCATTTGTGTGCTTGTGTGTTTGTTTTGTGTGTGTGAGTGTGTTTGTGTATGTGCATTAGTGTGTGTGTACATGTGAGTAGTTTCATGTGTGCACGTTCGTGTATGTGCACGTACATGTGTGGTTTGTGTGTTTTGCATGCATGTTTGGGTGTGTGTGGGTGTGTGTGTGACCATGTACCTGCATGTGTGTTCACTTGTTCGTGTACGTATACTTGTGTGTGTTTGCATGTTTTATTTTACATGTGAATGTGCATGTATATTCATGTGTGTGTGTGTGTATACATATGAGTACATCTATATGTGTGTCACTATTAAAGTGTATGGGGTTGCATGGATTTATGAATGTTTGGATATGTTCCTGTGTGCTTACATGTGTGTATGTTTGTGTGTGTGTGTGTGTGCATGTACATGTGTAGTTGCATGTGTATGTTTGTGTGCGAGCACATATGTATGTGGGTTTATTTGTGTGTGGGTGTGCATTTGTGTGCTTGTGTGGGAGGGAGTGTTTCATGGTGTGTGTAGAAGTGCATGCATTGGTGCTTGTACATATCTGTTAGTGTGTGTGTGTGTACGCATATACATGTTTGCATGCATGCGTGTATGTGTTCACGTTTGTGTGCATGTGTGCATTTCTGTATGTGAGCTTATATGAATGTGTCCACGTGTATGTGTGTCTTATTGTGAGTGCATGTGTGTATGCATGTTTGTATATGCATGTGATTACATGTGTGAGTGTATGTGCTTGTGCATATGTGTGTGTGTGCATATGTGCATGTGTGTACACATTTGTATTTGTGCATGAGTTCACATTTGTGCATGTGTGCATGTGTGTGTGCAAGCAAGAGTTTGACTTGGTGTGCATGCATTTGCACGTGTGAGTGCCTATGCATGTGTGTGTGTATGCATGCATGCTCATGTGTGTGGGTGTGTGACTATGAGTGTCTATCTGGTTGTGCATGTGCAAGTATGTGTGTGTGATTGGAAGCATGTGTGAGTGTGGACATATGTGCATGCATGTGTGTGCCTATTCATGTGCATGTGTGCATACATGGGTGCATGCATGTGTGTGCGTGTGCTTATTCATGTGTGTGTGTAAATGCTTATGTTATTTATATGTGTGTGTGTGACTCTGTGTGCATGTATTTTTGCACATGTATGTGAGGGTGCATTTGTGTGTGTGTGAGTGTGTTTTCATAGGTTTGTGCACATCTGTGTAGGTTTATGTGCATAAGCATGTGTGTGTATGGGTGTTCCTATGTTTGTGCATGTGTGTGTGCATAGGTGCATGCATATGTGCATGCATTTGAGCATGTGTGTATAAATGTGTTAATGTGTGTAAGCATTGGTGTGCGAGTGTGTGCCTGTGTCCATGTGCTTGTGTGTGTATATGTGCATGTGCACATATGTGTGTATTTGTGTGTATGTGTTAGCATGTGAGTGTGTTCTTTTGTGCATTTTTGCATGTGTGTGTATGTTGTGTGTGGATGTTAGCATGCATGTGTGTGTATTGTGTGTGCATTGTGTATGGGTACATGTGCCTCAGTGTAGGTGTGTATGAGAGCATGTGCATGCATGTGTGTGTGTATGTGTGTGAGTATATTTGTGTGAGTATGTGTGTGTGTGTGTGCTAGTTGTGCATGTGTTGATGTATGCATGCATGCATGGGTATTCATGCATATGCATTTGTCTATGTATGTGGGTGCATGTTTGTGTGTGCACATGTTTGTGTGTGTGCTATGCATGTTGTGGATGCCTATGTGCATGTGTGTGTTTGCATATGTGCATGCATGCTTGCATATGTGTGTGCATGTTTATGCATTTGCATCTTCCACTTTTTTTATGTGTGGAGGTGGTTGTATGTGTGAGTGTGTGCCCATATATATGTGTGGCTGTGTGTATGTACATGTATATGTGCATCACATAAATGTGTATGTGTGTGTGTGACTATGTGTGTATGGTTTTATGTGTGTGCACACAAGCATACATGGGTGTGTGAGTGCACATGTGTATGACATGGTGCATGTGTGCATGTGTGTGTGCGTGCTTACATGTGTGTCTATATGTATGTGTTCACGTACGCACATGTGTGTCTATTTGAGTGTGTGGGTGAATGTGTTTGTTCGTGTGTGTGGCTATGTGTGGATTTGTGTGTTTGTGTGTGCATGTGTGTGTGTGTGCATCAACATGCTTGCTTTTTTGTGTGTGTACACGTGCACATGTGTTTATGTGTGTGCTTCTATTCATTTTCTAGTGCAAGTGTATTTCCATATGTCTGCATGCGTGTGCAAATGTGTGTGTGTGTGTGTATGCTTGTGTGCATGTGTGTGTTCTTATGGGTGTGGTTATGTGTATGCATGCATGTGTGTGTATGTCTATGTACGTATCTATGTGCAGGTTTGTGCATGATGTGGGTGTATGCTTTATGTGCTTGTGTACGAGTGTTTGTGCATGTGTGTGTGCATTCAAATGTATGCATGTGTGTATTGTGTGTGCGGGTGTGGGTGTAGGTGTGTGTGTAAGCTTGTGCACACATGTATGTGTATGCATGTGCATGTATGCATGAGTGTGTGTATATGTTTGCACATGTGTGTGATGATTATGTATGCAGGTGCACTTATGTGCATGTGTGCATGTGTTTGTGCATGCACACATTGTTTGAGTGCATGCTTGTGCAAGTGTTCATGCATGTTGGTGTGTGTTTCCAAGCATATATGACAAAGCACATGAGTATGAGTGCTTGTGCATGTGCATGTGGGTTTGCATGTGCATATGCATCTGTGTGCATACAAGTATGTTTGCATGTGTGTGTGTGTGAGTTTTGTTTATGTGCATGTGTGTATGTGTGTGGCATCTACCTGTACGTGTATGTGTGCACGAATTTATATGCAAGAGTGTATGTGTGTTGGTGTGTATGTGTGGGTGTGAGTGTGTATGCATGTATGCATCTGTATGTGCATGTGTGTGTGTGTTTTTTTGTGTTTGCATGGGTGCATGCATCCAAGTGTGTGTGCATGCATTCATGTGCATGTCTATGCATGCGTGCATGTATGTATGTATGAGAGTTTATGTGTGTGTGTGTGTGTCTATGCAAGTATGTGCACTTGAGTGTGAGTGAGCATGAAAGCATGTGTGTGTTTGTTTGTGTGAGTGTGTGTTTACAAGTTTGAGTGTTGTGTGTGTGTGTTGTGCATATGTGTGTGCATGTGTGTGGGTGTGTGCACATGCACATGTTTAAATGTTTATGTACCTTTGCATGTGCACATGTGTGCTTGTGTGTGTGTGTGTGAGTGTGCTTGTGTAAGAGTATTTGTGTGTTATGTTTGTCCTTGTGTGTTCTTGCAAGAGTGCATGTGTGAGTGTGTGGGTGTTTGTGCATGTGTGTACATTTGTGTTTATATGGTGCACCTCTCTTTGTGTGCTTGTGTGTGTTCTTATTTGTGAGCTAGTGTGTATGTTTGTGCATGTGCATGTGCATGTTTGGGTTTACATGTTTGTGTGTTTATGTGTGTGTGTGTGTGTGTTTGTTTGTGTGCATATTCATGTACGTTTGTGCATGGGTGTGTGTGCATGCATGTTTGTTTTTGTGTGCTTATGTGAGTGACTGTGCACTTATGTATGTTCATGTGTGTGTGCATGTGTACGTGTTTGTGTGTTCACCTCTATTTATATGCATGTGTTTATGTGCACACATAAGTGCATGTGTGTGCTTGTGTGTGTATGTGTTTGTGTATTGTTGTGTTTGTGCATTCAAGTCTGTGTATTCAAGTGCATGCAAGTGAGTGTGGATGTGGTGTGTTTTGTTATGGATGTTTGTTTATACATATTTGTCCATTTACATGTCTACATGTTTGGGTGTGTTTAATGTGTGTGTGTACAAGTGCTTACGTGTGTGAGAATGTGTGCATGTGTGTGTATGTGTGTATGTGTGTTTGTTGTGTGCTTGGGTCTATGCTTATATGAGTGTTTGCATGCATTTGCTTGAGAGCAAACATAGAGCAGTGTGTGGCTATGTGTTGTAGTGTGTGTGGAAGTATATGTGCCTATGCTTGTGTTTATGTGTATGTGTTCTTATGCATGTGTGTGCATTTATGTGTGCATGTGTGCATGCTCATGTGTGTGTGGGAGCACATGTGTTTGCATGTTTGAGTGTGTTGTGCTTGAATGAATGTGCCTGTGTGTGTGTGCAAAGGCTTGCATGTGTGCTCACACACATGTGTTTTTGTATGTATATGTATGCATGTGTGTTTATGTGCATTTGCATGTGTGTGCTTGTGTGGGTGCATTCTTATGTGTGTGTGATTATTATTTTTTGCATATATATAGCATGTGTTTGCATGTGTGCATGCGTGTGTACATGTATTTTCGTGGTTGTAGGTTTACATGTGTGTGCATGTGCATGTGTATGCTCATGTATGTGTGTGTGCTAGTGTGCATGTGCAGGGGAGTGAGTGTAAGCATGTGCATGTGAATGTCTTTCTATGCCTATGTATGTGTGCATGTGTGTGCATGTGCTTGTGCCTATAATTGTGTGTATGGGTGCTTTCATGCATTTGTGTGTTCGTGTGTGTGGTTGTGTGTGGGTGTTTGTGGTTGTACATGTGTGTGTGTGTAAGTGAGTGCACACGCTTGTGTCTATGTGTATTTGCATGTAGGCACATGTGTGTGTGTGTGTGGGGGCATGTGTTTGTTCATGTGTGTGTATGCATGTGCATGGGTGCCATTATGCATGTGTTTTTGAAATAGAACGTGCATGTACATATGCTTGCATATGTACATATGTGCCTGTGGATGTGTTTTTCTATGTTTGTGCACTTGTGTCTCCATTTGTGTACGTGCATGTTTGCGAGCTATTACACAATGCACATGTGTGTGTGTTATTAAATGTGTACAAGTGTGTGCATGTGTGTGTGCATACATGTGTGAATGTGTTTATGGGTGTGTGTGTGTGTACCTATGCATGTGTTTCGTCATGTGTTTGTGCATGCACATATGTGTGTGCATGTTTGCATTTATTCAAGCATGTGTCTGTGTTTGTGCATGTGTGCTTTTGTGAGTGTGTGTGTTTGTGTATGTGTGTGCTTATTGATATGTCTATATGTGCTTATGTTTATGCATGTGTACAAATGTGTGTGTGTGTGTATGCATGCATTTGTGAATGTGTCTACACATGTGTATTTTTTGTGTGTGCATTAATGTGTTTATTTGTGCATATGTTTGTGTATGTTCATATGTATAAGTATGCATGCATGTGTGTGTGCATTTCTATGTGCATGTATGCATGTGAGTGCGTGTGCATATGTGCATACATGGGCATATGTGTGTGTGGCTATGTGCGTGCATGTGTGTATGCATGCATTTTTATTGGTGTGTGTGGGTTAGTGCGTACTTGTGTGCCCATGGGTGAGTGTGTGTGTGTGTGTGCGTGCATATGTATATGTGTAATGCATATGTGTGTGTGTAGGTGTCTGTGCAAGTCTATGTGCATGTGTCTATTTGTGTATGCCCATGTGTGTGTGTGCTTATGTGTTTTCATTTATGTGTGTATATATGTGTTTGTGTGTGTGCATTTGTATGTGTGATTGTATGATTATGCATGTATGCAACTGCATGTTCAAGTTGGTGTTTTCATGTATATGTTTGTGTTCATGTTTATGGGTGTGTGTGTGTGTGATTTCTTGTATTCTTGTATGTTTGAGTATATGTGTGTGTGTGTTCATTTGTTCATGCACGTGCTGGTGGGTGTGTGTGCATATGCATTGATGTATGTGTATGTGTCTATGCATGTACGTATGATTATGTGCATGTATGCAAGTGTTTATGTGCTTGTGCATACATGTGTTGTGTGTGTGTGTGTGTGTGTTTGTGTTTGTATGTTTGTGCTGTATGTTTACATGGAAACATGTATGCAAGTGTGTGTAAGTGGATAAACGTGAGTGTGTGTACATGTGCATATTTATACATGTTTGTGTGTTTGTTTCTTTTTGCATGTGTGCATCCATATGTGCATGCATATGTCTATGTGTGAGCAAGTATTTATGTCCATATTTACAAGCTTGCATGCATTGTGTGTGTGTGTGTGCACTTCTGTTTATTTGTTCACATGTGTGCATGTGTTTGTTTGTGCATGTGCATGTGTGAGCAAACTCATGTGTGTATATGTGTGTGTGGGTGCATGTTTGTGCGTGGCATGTTTGTGTCAGTGAGCTTACACGTGTGTGTGTGTGTATATGTATGTGTGTGCATATATGTGTTTGCATGTGTTCATATGTGTGTGTGGGTGTATATGTGTTTGTGTGTCTTCATGTCTATGTGCTTAGCGTGTATGTGCAAGTGTGTGCTTCTGTGTACATATGTGTATGTGTGTATAAATGTGTGTGTAAATGTGGACATGGTGTAAATGTGGCATATGCATGAGTGCCCTCAATTATGTGCTTATGCATATGCATGTGTGTTTGTGTGTCTACGCCTCTAGGTGTGCGTTCATGCATGTGTCCATGCATGCATGTTTGTGTGTATGCATACGTATGTTTGCATGTGTTTATGTGTTTGTGAAAGTGTGTGCATTTGTGCATGTGTGTGGGGTTGTTTGCATTCCTACATGCATGTGTGTGTGTGTGCATGTGTTTGACTTTATGCATGTGTATGCATGTCTCTGTGTGTACATGTGCATGTTCATGTGTGTGCATAGTCATGTTTATGTATTTTTGTGCATGTGTGTGTTTGCATGTTTGTGTGTGCATGTGAACATGTTTATGCATGCCTTTGTCAATGCATGTTGTATGTCTATATGCATGTGCACATGTGGTTTTCTAGGTGTATGTGCATGTCTTCTTGTGTGCTTGTATGTGTTTTTATGTGTGTGCATGTATTTGTGTGTATACATGTATGTGTGTTGTATGTGTACCTGTGTATATATGTGCATGGGCACATGTGTGCATGTGCCTGAGTGTTTATGTGTGTTTATGTTTGTGTGGATGTGTGCATGTATGAGTGCATGTTTGTGTAGATGTGTGTGTGTTCGTGTGTGTGCATGCTTATGCATATGTGTATGTGTTTATATGTGTGTGCATATGCAAGTGCATGCATGGGTGTATGCATTTGTGTATGTATCTACTTGCATATGTGCGTGTGTTTGTGCATATGTATATGTGTGTATCCATTTGTGTATCTATACGTGTGTACTTTGGTGCATGTGTTAGCATAGGCATTAGTATGTGTGGGTGTGCATGTGTGTGCACATGCATATGTGAGTTTGTGTGCATGTATGTGTGTGTCTATGTGTGCTTTTATATGCATTTGTGCACATGTGTATGTGCATATGCATTTGCATGTACTTGTTTGTACGAGTGTGGGTGCATGTGCGTGTGTGTATTTTTGAAAGTGGGTGTACATGTGTAAGTTTGTATGCACATACGTATGTGTCTGTGCATGTGTCCATGTTTTAATTTCTGTGTGTGCATGAATCTATATGCAAATGTATGTGAATGTCTATGTGCATTGGTGTGTATCAGTGTGAGTGTGTTCATGGGTGTGTGTGTGTGTGTGTGTGTGCTTGTGTGTATAGATGCATATATGTGCGTTTATTTTAATACATTTGTATTTGTGTGTGTGTGCATGCATATGTGGCTGGGTGTATGTAAAATGTGTGTGCATGTATGCATGTGTGTATGTGTACATGCATGTGTTCATGTGAGTGGGTGTGCATGTGTGAGTATGTGCGTGTATGTGCATGTTGGCATATGTGTGTGCATGTGTGTACTTTGCATGTGTGTCTGCATGTGTATGCATGCATGTGTGCATGTGGGTGTGTGTATCTATGTGTATGGATGTGTTCATGTGTGCTTGCATGTATGTGTTTGTGTGTATGTGCTTACATGTGTGTACTTGTGCATATGCATCTGTGTTCCTTTTTGTATGTGTGTTTATACATGTGAGTGTTGGTTTGCACCTGCATATTTGTAACTCTCTGTTTGCATGTCTATGTTCATGTGTATTTGTGAATACATGTGTTTATGTGTGAGTGTGTGTGAGTGGTTTTGTGGGTGTTCATGTTCATTATGAGAATTTAAATGTATGCCTATCTTGAGAGATAGGGAGTGTGAATATGCATGTGTGTGTATGCATGCATACACTTGTGCATGCTCGTATGAGTGTACACGTGTGTACATGTGTATATGTATGAGGGTGCATGTGTATGTGTTCATCTGTGTGGGTGTTCAGCTAAGAGCATATGTGTGTGCGAAAGCATGTGTGTGTGTGTGCATTCATTCATGTGTGCACATTGTCACATCTGTGTGTGGTTGCATGTGTGTGTGTGAGTGTATGCATGAGCAGGTGTGTCATTGTGCATGTGTGTCTACTTGTGACTGCACGTGTATGTGTGCGTGCATGTGTGCTTGTGGTGTACATGTGTGTGTATGTGCGTAAGTGTGCTTTTGTGTGTTCCTATGTGTGTGTGTGTGTTTATAGTGCTTGTGCATGTTTGTGCATGTGTGTATGCTAGTATGTGTACACATGTGTGTACATATGTGTATGCTAGTGCATGCACATATGTGTTTGCGTACATGTGTGCCAATTTGTGTGGGTGTGTCTGCGGGCACACATGGTGAGTGTATTGTGTGTGTGTGTGTGTGTATGTATGCATGTTTGTGTGTGAGTTTGTATACATGTGACTGTATTGGTGCATGTGAGCATGCATGTGTTCCTTCTGTGTCTGTGTATGTGTATGTGTGTGCATGCATACATGTGTTTTTATGAGTTCATGTATCTTAGTGTAAGTGTGTGTGTGTGTGTGCATGTATGTGTGCATGTGTGTATGTCTATTTATATGTCTGTGTTTGGGTATGTTTTTGTGTTTTCATATGGGTGTGTGTGCCTATGCATGTGTGTGAATGTGTTTGTGTGTTTGTGAATGTACATGCATGTGTATGTGCATATGTGTGTGCACACATTTGTATGTGTCTATGTGTACGTGTTCATGTGTGTGTTTGTACATGTGTGTATTCTTGCATATATGTGTATGTTTGTGTTTTGTGAGCATCTTAGCATGCCAATGTATGTGTCTATGTGTGTGCCTATGTGTTGGTCTCTGTGTGTGTGTTTGTGTATAGGTGTGTGCATTTGTGTGTAGGTTTATACTTTTGTGTATTTGAACATATGTGCATATTTGTGTTTGCATGTGTTTTTAATGTTTGTGTGTGTACATGTGTATGTGTGCATGTGTATGTGTATGTCTCTATGTACATGTGTGTGTGTGGTGTGTGTATATGTATATGTATGGACATGTGTATGTATGTGTGCATGTATGTGTACACCGGGTGCCCACATTACATAAGAATATACATGTGTGTCTATGTGTCTATTCCTTTCGGTGTGCATGCATGCATGTCTGAGTGCATATGTGTGTGGTGCATGTGTATTTGTGTGTTTTGTGTGTGTGTACATGTGTGTGTATGTGCATGTATGTTCATATTTCTTTGTGTGCATCATCATAAGCATGTATATGAGTGGACATGTGTATGTATGTGCATCAGTGCATGTGAGTGTGTTTGTGCATACCTTTTTGTGTGTATGTACTTGTTTGCATAGGCATGTGTGTGTGTGCATGTGTTTAGTATATGCATGTATATATATGCTTTTGTGCGTGTGCATGTGTGTGTGTGTGTGAACCTGCATACAAGCATATGTGTTTTTGTGTTTGTATATGTTTATGTAGGTGTGCATATGTGCACATGCACTTTTGTGTGTGTGAGTGTCTTGTGTATAGTGGATGTGTGTATTTGTTTTTGCATGTGCATGTACTATGTTTGAGTGTTTTTGTGTGTTCACATGCAAGCATGTGTGTGTGTGTCTGTGTGTGGGTGCATAGGTGCACATGTGTGTATATGTCTTCTTTTGTATGTGTGTATGTACACGTTTGTGTGAATGTGCATGTGTGTGTGCATTGGGGCATGAATGTGCATGTGTGTGTGTGCGTCTATGTAGGTATGTGTGTGTATGTGCACATGTGCAAGTATGGGTGCATGTTTTTGTGTTGTGTGTGTAAGTGCTTATGTCTATGCTTGCAAACATGTATGCATGCATATGTGCATGCATGCTTCCATGAGTTTATGTGTCTGCAAGTGCGTGGATGCATGCAAGTGTGTGTGCAAGTGCATGTGCATCTATGTATGCATGAATTGTGATAATGTGTGCATGTGCGTATGTATATGTGGTGCATCTGTATGCATTTAAGTTTGCATTTGTGTATGTGTGTGACTTGTGTGTGTGCTTGTGTCTGTGAGTGCATCTGCGCATACATATGCATATGCATTTTTGTGCATGTGTGCCATGCATATGCATGTGTATATGTGTGTGTGTGCATGTGTATTCTTGTGTGTTTGTGTATATGTGTGTACAAATGTGTGTAGTTTTTTACATGTGTATTTTTGTGGTTGTATGTTTTCATGTGTGTGTGAGTCTGGGTGCATCTGTTTGGCATGTGTGTGTTTGTTCATGAGTGCATGTCCATGTGTAAGTGTGTGTGTGCACATACTTGTTTGTGTGTATGTGCATGTGTACATGTGTGCATGCATGTGTACATGTTTGGATGCATGAGCGTGTGCATGTTTATGCAAAAGTGTGTGTGTGTGTGTCAATGTGAGAGTGTGCATTTGTGTGTACGAGTGCTTATGTGTGTGGGGTGAGTGTGCACTTGTGTGCATATGTGTGCTTCTGCTTGTATATGTTCATGTGAGTGTATGTGTGCATGTGTGTGTATTTGTACATGTGTGTGTATGTGCATGGGCATCTTGTATTCTTATGTTTGTGTATGTGTTTTATGCATCTGAGTGTTGCTATGCATGTTCATGTGTGGAGGTGTGTGTGTCTACGTGCATGTGCATGTGTATGCGAGTGTGTACATGTGTGTGTGTGCCCATGTGTGTAAATGTGAGTGTGTGCATGTTCGGGAGTTAAGAGTGTGTATATGCATATGTCTATGAGGGTGTGCCAATGTATGTGTGGGTGTGTGTGTATATGCATGGATATGCATTTTTGTGTAAGGGCACATATTCTAATGTGTGGGTTCTTTTCTAAGAGCATGTGTGTATGTTTGCATGAGTACAATGTGCATTGTAGTGTGTATGAGTGGATGAGGGGTGCTCATATGTGTGTGCAAGCAAGTACAATGTGCATGTGCATTTAGGCACATGTGTGTGTGTAAGAGTTCATGTGTATGTATATCATTGTGCATAGTGTATGTACATGTGTGTGCATGTGTGTCTATGCGTGCTTGTGTGCATGTGGGTGTGCATGTGTGTGTGTGAGTATGTGTCTTCACATGCATGTTCTTGTGTGAGCATGTGTCTATACGCACTTGTGTGCATCTGTCTACAAGTGTGTGTGCACGTATGTGTACGTACATGTATGTTAAAGCATGCATGTGTGTGTGTGCAAATGTGGGTGTGAATATGTGTATGTGCGTGTGTGTGCTTGCACACAAATGTATGTGTGTGTATGTGTGTGCATGTGTGAGTTAATGTACATGTGTGTGTGTTTGTGTGTGTGCCTATGTGAGTGTATGGATGTATATGTGTGTGCTTTTGCATCTGTGTGCACACATGTTTTTGTGCAGGTGCAGGTGTGTGTGGGCATACGTGTATGTTTGAAATTATGTGTGTGTGTGTGTGCATATGCACGTGCAGGTGTCCATATATTTTTGTGCATTCTTGTATGGGTGTGTGCGTGTCTATGTGTGCACGTGTGAATGTGTGCTTGTATGCATATCTTTGTACACGTGTGTGAGTTATGTATGGCGTGTACATGTGTGTGCATACATATCGTGTATGGGTGTGTGCTTGTGACTACGTGTGAGTATGTATGGGTGTATTTGTTTGTGTGTGTGTGCATGTGCACCCATAGACACACAAGCACATAGACACACTCACACACATATGCACACACACATACACACCCCCCACACACATGCACCCAAACACGCATGCCACACAGACATGCACACACTTGTGCACATCTAAATACACAAGTGCATGTACGCATGCAAAACAACCACACATACATACATGCAAAGATGCAGGCAAAACATAAATGCACAACATGCACACAAAGACAAATAAGAACCTGCACAAGCACACACATGCACACACACACATGCATAAAAGAACAAACTCAAACATGCAAACACAAACAAGCATACACACTTGCACGTGCAAACACAAGCAAAACACATACAATCACAAATGCACACATGTATGCACAAGCACACACAAACATATGCACGTGTGTGTGCACACACACACAAAGACACACATGTCCATTGCACACACTCACATGTGCAACTAAACTCATACACACACTCACAATGCACACAAACACACATGTACACACACATGACACATCCACACACCCATATACACTTGCACGCACACATGCACACACACATGCACACACACAAGCACACAGACACATGCATGCACACACATACACACCCATACTTGGAACACCACATTCATGCTTACACACATAAATACACACACTCACACACACCCACACACTCCCGCACATCGATATACATAGACAAATACAAACAAAGATAAAAACACACACACACACATACTTACATGCATAAGTACAAGCATGCACATGCACACACATGCATGGACATCCACATATAAGCATTGCACTCACACACACCCCGCACACAAATGCTCGCATGTGTGTAGGAACACGTGCACATAAGCACTCTAGCATGCCCACATGCACGCACCACTCACACACACATAATACGTACACATGCATACAAAGACATGTGCATGCACACACTGACATCCTTACATGCACATGCATACACTCAAACACACACCCACACTCAGACACTCATATATCCACACAAATATGCATATAAGCATGCACAACACACACACAACCAAGTGTGTGCACATGCACACACACAATAATACACACATGCACATAGACACACAAACACACCCCACACACATATACACTCACACAGATATGCACACGACGCACATGCACAACTCAGACCCACCCACACATTCATATACACATAAATGAACATGCACACAAGCATGTATACACACACAAAACACACCCATCCATGCACACATGTACACCATACACACACAAGAACACACAAATGCACTAGTACACACATACACCCATAAACACACACCCTACACATACATGAACACAAATGCATGCACATGCATACGTACACATAGACACAAATATAGGCACATGCACACCATACACACATAAAGAGCACACAAATGCACTAGCATACACACACATGCAATCCCACACACACCCACAACTTGTAAACACATGCACACAAATGCATGCACATGCATACACACAAATACATACACATGCACACATAAAAAAAGATATATTGGCACAAATGCATACACACACACATACACACACAAATATGCACATGAGTGCAAATGCATATGCACAAATGCACATGTGCATACCTAGTCACACGTGTATGCCAACACACACTCACAAACAAATGTACACACAAATAAACATGCGCACATGCATGCACACTTAAACACATAGGCACACACAATCACATTCATACACATAAGAATATGAATGCACTCACATGCAAATATGCATACACACACATGTGCACTTGCACATGCACTCACACACACTCATACATGCACTCACTCATATGCACACACACACAGGGACACACACATGCATATAAACACTCGCACACAAATAGTTGCATATGCACACACACACTCAAATGAACAGTTGCACACACATAAGCACAACCATGCACATGAACATACACACACATAAATGCACTTACATGTACATGTAGACACTCATATCCCACCAACACACACATGCATGCAAGTATGCACACACACATGCACTATACACACAAAAGAACACAGACACACAAATATGCACACATATACAACCACTTACTCATGCACACAAATGAATGCACATGCACAAACACATACACACTAACACAAATGTGCACTATGCTCATGCACAAATGCAAACATATGTATAAACACACATGCATACACACATATATAAAACATATGCACATGCAAATGCACACACACAAATGCGTATGCACATACGTACTCACACATGCATGCATACATGCATGCACATGCAGATGAACATGCACAAATGGAAGCACAAATGCATAGGCACACACACTCTTATGTATACATAGAACACACTGCACGCACACACATGCACATATGCATATGCACACATTGCACTAGCACACGTAGTTGCACACATGGATGCATCCACTCGCCCAAATGCACATAAAAACACAAAAATACACACACAAGCATAGAAATGTACACACACAAGCTTACAAATACACACACTCACAAACTATCCCACATGCACTTACTCATTTACATGTACACGTGTTTCCATGCAGACACATGCACCCGCACAATCACACACATGCACATGTACAGACACACATGCATATGGACACATGCACACACACAAATAAATAAGTGCACACATGCCCACACACACACGCTTGCACTCACGCATGCATAGACACGCATACATGCATGCACACATTGAAATGCATCCATACACACATGCACATGAGCACACAGATAGACACTTATGCACTGATAGATATACAGACACATGCACACAAACACATGCACAAGGATGCATACACATATACATGTACAAGCACACACATGCTCGTTTGCACACCAACACACAAATATGTTTATTAACAAACATATGCACTGCCACGTACACACACACACAAAAACTTGTACATGCATGCACAAACATAAAAACACATAAAAACACACAAAGACACACATAAGAATGTGCCCAAACACATACAAGTGCACACACACACATGCACATACACATATGTATACACACATGACTCGCACAAGCATGCAAGCGAATGGACACACATGCATACACACATATATGTATGGACACACATGCATGCACACACAAATACAAAATTGCACATGCACATATACACACACCTACAAGCACGCATGCACATACTAGCACTCACAAGTGTGTCCAAATGCACACACATGCATATATACAAGCAAACAAAACCACAAGCACAAATATATGCACACTGACGTACAGACATACACACAAGCACGCACACACACACACACATACATGCACATAGAAACACACCTGCATGTACAAACATACTTGCACACATGCACACACATGCACACATGTACAACCTTGACCACACATACACACATATGCACATGTAGCCACATAGGTACACATAGATGCACACACAAGCTAACCCACATGCACACACATATCATCATGTGTGCACACATAGATGCACCCATACACAAATATATACATGCACACAGATGCAAAATCTACACATTCACATCCCCACACACATGTACAAAAAAAATAGGCACATACATGAGCACAGAAATGCATGCACACATTAATGCACACACAATACACAAATGTATACGCACATACAATGCGCACATATGCACTCAAAAATGCACATGCGCACACACTTACATACAAGGGCATGCATGAATGTGCAAACACATAAGCATATAATCATGCACGCACTCACACAAGCATGTACACAAAAACATGTACCCACATACCATGATGCACGCACATGCACATATACATATAAGCATACATGAACACACCCAAACACATGTACATACATGTACACAAACACAGACACATACACACACACACATTAACATAAGCACACACATATACACACATGCTTATGTGCACATAAAAGCTCACACTCATGTAGACGAATATGCATGCACATGCAATCAATCCACACAAATATGCACATAAGCACACCTACACACATGAACATGCACACCAACATGGACACACATGCACATAGATGTACATGCACATGCACACACACAAAGGCGACCACACATGCATGCCCAAGCACAAATGCATATGAAAACACCCAAACAGACACATACGCATACACACATAACCACACACACATGCACACACAACCACGCATGCACACACATAGATGTACAAACACCTATGCATACACACACATGCATACTTACACATTGAAGCACACACTCGCACATACACACAAGCACACACACACACACATGTGCCTAAGCATATGTAGAAGCAAACATAAGCATGCATATACATGCACACACATGTGCACACAAACTTAAATGCAAATCTACTCATAACCACACAAGCAAGAGCACACACACACACATACAAACTTTAACACAAAAAGGCACAAACCCACAGACACATGCATAAGAACAAACAGACAAATGCCTACCTAAAAAAACATGCATGCATGTAGACAGACATGCCCACACATAGACATGCATGCATGCTTTCACACACACACCAAGAATACACCTCCATACATAATCATGCACTCATAAACATGCATGCACATGCATACATACATAAACCCACATACATATATGTATAAGCACAAACACATAGACATACATGCATCTAAAAAGACATGCATATGCATGCGTACTACCACACAAACACATGTCCACACTTGCACACCCATACATCCACACACATACACATACATATGCATGCACGTAGACTCGCACACATAGGAACACGTAAACAGGCACACTCATGCAAACACATATAAGAATGCACACACAGGAACACACACAAAGACACACATATATTAACCTACAAGCATGAACACACATGCACTCACATGCATCTGCTAATGCACATACATGAACACACACACCTACTCACATACACACACAAATACATACATCCACACACAAACACACACACACACATGCACACATGCATACAAATGCATGCAAACAAGTACACACACACTCACTCAGACATATTCAGGCACACATACACATACATATGCACACACTTACTCACACACTTCTACAGACAAACCCACACACACATGCACGTACACATGCACACATACATGCACAAACAAACATAAGAAGACACATAGAGGCACACACACACATGTGCACAGACATGCATACACACATGCATGAACACTCATGCATACACAGAAGCACAAGCATATAGACACATGCACACACAAACACACACACCAACATTCACACACAAATACGCACACATGTACACACAAACGTACACATGCACAAGCATGTGCATCCCACATACACACATTTTCATGCATACATAGACACGCATGCATACACATGCACATGAACTTACACATGCGTCCACAAACTCACCCACAACACATGTGTGTATGTGTACACATACACAAACACACACACTTGCATGTATTCATGAAAGCATGAACTTACACAAGCACACACACCAACACACATACACCCTCACATACATGCACACACATGAGCATGCATGCACATGCACACATGTAGACACCCACAAATACATGCACACACACACTCATGCACATTCACACTAATATGACTCGCACACAAACACACACTCATACACACAGATGCATGTGTATAGCCACACATATACATAGGTGTAAACAAGTACACTTATACATAGACAGATAGGCACACATATATGTGTCCACACATATACTCAATAACACAGAGACTCATGCAAAAACACATAAAAATGCATAAGCATGCACACACATGTATTTATTTGCACATGCACACACACTTGCAGAATGGCACACCTATGCACATGCACTTGTAAACATGCATAGATGCATAAATGAGTACACACACATACACACATGCAAAATCAAACATGCATAGACACACATACTAACACCTAGACATGCACCCACAAATGCACACACACATGCACATTAACAAGCACACAAACACTCACACTCACCTACTCATAAGCAATAATTCGCACATGCACACACACATATGCAAACACATGCACACAGATTCTCATATTCACACACACATGCACACACACATGCACAAACATGTACACACACACACACATACCCACATACCCACACATGGACATACACACACACACACATGTATTCACGCATACACACAAGCACACACACAAATGCACACATGTACACACACACATAATCATCTATAAACACATGTGAACCCATGCACACACATACATGTACAAGCACTTGTACATGCACACAAACACAATCATGTATACACACACACACACACACAAAAACATAGCCACACACACATGCATTTACACAAATGCATGCACATGTTCACACACACAGACACACACGTACTCACACGCATATAATCACGTAAACTTACACAGTTAGACATGAACACACACACATGCATGCACAAATGTGCATGCCCACACATGCACACACAAGCACGCATGTGCAATGACACACGCAAACACACAAACACAAACCTATGCACACACACCCACACATATATGCAAGCATGCACACACACCTACATGAACACACAAATACATGCACAACAACACACACACATGCCCATGTCACATTAATAATGTGGATACATATGCACAGGTAAATGGCACATAGGAATGCATAAACACACATATGTGCAGCATGCATGCACACATGCATACACAAACACACACATAGGAATATGCACACACACCTAAAGGCATACACACTCAAATTTGCACACACACACATAGAAATATGCACATGCATGAACACACACACACATGCATATGCACACAGACATGCACACACACACACACGTATGTAACTAGGTACAAACATGCATGCATATATGCTCACACATGCATATGTACACCCACACAGATGCAATCCTGTAGGCACAAACATGCACATGCACACTTACATGCATAGGCATGCACACCCACACATGCATGCATGAATCCACATACATACAAAAACATATGCACATGCACACATGCATCCACACATGTGAACACACATGCACACACACACACACACACAAACGTGCACATGCAAACACACATACACACACACAAACACCAAGGCATAGATTAAACACATAGACACACATGCCAATGCAAATACACATGCACACACATACACATAGATAAAAAAGAGTAGACATTCACACATACACATATACACACACAAACACAAGCACATGTAGACAAACTCACACTTGTCAACAAGCATACAAATGCATGCATAAACATGCACACACATGCACACACACTCGTACTTGCTTGTGCATGTACATGCACAAACATGCAAATGTACACACATACAGATGTACACACACTCAAATACACACAAGTTAGCGCACACCCACATGCATGTACATGCACAAACATGCAAACATATGCACCAACATCAACACACACATATACATACAGACACATACACATATAGTACATGCACAAACATGCACACACATATGCCTAACACACATATAGTTACACATGAGAATGCAAATAAAAAATACACACACTTGTATACACACACACATGCTCTCACACACACCCATACACATAGACGCACATGTGCAAGCTTGCACACATGCATGCACCCATACACACACACACACACACGCATAAGCACATGTGCATACATGAACAAAGCCACAGACACATGCAGATGCACACATAAAGGCTTATAGACATGCACACACACACTCACATGTGCACATGCATGCCAAAGTATGCACAAACACACACACATGCTCACTCATGCACACACACACACACATACACACATATACATAGGCAAGCATACACACATGCACATGCATCCACACATAAGGACACACATACATATGCACATGCACACAAACAAACACATCCAAACTCATGCATAAACATAATTAGAAACATGCTTGCACATGCACAAGTCAGTAGATATGCATGCACAAACACATAAACACATGCATGCACACAAACATGCACATACACTAGTGCACACATGCATAAGTACACATACGCATGCATGTGAATGCACACACGCACTTGCACATATGCATAGTTGCTTGCATAAAAAGACAAATGCACACACATGCACACACACATATGCATACACATGCACACACACACACAAATTCTCACACAAACACCCATGTACAAACATGAGCACAAACACCTATAATGATACATGTACAGGCACATGTACACACACTTGCACAAGCACTCATGCAAAACCACACACATGAACACACGCACATAAGCACACACGAACACACATAAGCACACGTATGCACATACACACACATTCACACATGTGGGCATGCACATACACAAACATGTACAAGCATATAAACACATACATAAAGACACACATATCGAGACACATACACACACTCACAAATGCACACACACTTGTGCACACATTGACAAACACACATACATACATTAACACAAGAACACACAAAGATGCATACACACCCACTTGTGCACCTATATATGATTGAACAAGTACATAAACACATTCAAAAACCCGCACATGCACCCACATGTACATGCACATACACACACACATGCATGCATGTATAGACACACAAGTGCATAAGTATATATACACATGCATACAAACACATGCACATGCAAACAGATACACATACACACACACACACACACATGTAAGCACACAACCACATGCATGCATTCGCATGCATTCACACACATTGACACACATGTAAATAGGCACACCCATGCAGACACAAACACTGATAAATCTACACACACCTATACACATTTACACACAAACATACCCATGCACCTACACATAGACATAAGCACATGTGCATACACACACATGCACACCCATGCACACATACAAGCAATCACAAATGCACAAAATAGACACACCCCCCAACACACACTCGCACACACACATGCATGAAAACATACATAAAAGCCACACACTCACACATGCACACATATGCATACGCATGCATGTGCATAACCATAAATATAAATGTGCACATACATATAGCCGCACACATGCATGCATTTACACACACACACAAGCACATACATGCACATGCAAATGCATACAAGAGTAACACACATATAGACATGCACAAACACATATACAACACACACATATGCACAAATATGCATTCAAATGCACACACATATGCATAAACAAGGACACATGCATGCACAAGCACACACACACACACTCTCATATACACACAAGCATGCACAGATGCACAAGAATGTATGCACACACGTACACATGCACACAAGCACACACACACACACATATACACTCATGTGCACACACAAGAACTCCCCCACACACAACCATACACTGGTGAACACAAGCACAGACACATGTATGCACACACCAACACACACACAGAGATAAACCATGTAGACAAAAATGCACAAAGACAAACACATAATCGTATGCATCTACACATGTAAACCTACGAACATGTAAACACACCACTGACATGCACACACAAGCATGCACAAACACACACACACAAATACACACATGCATAGGAACACGCAGTCACTCACACACTCAAATGTAAACAAGAAAACAAAAACACATGCACACATGCACATGCTTTCATATGCACACATGCATATGCACACATGTATACACATGAAGACAGAAATACACACAAGTGAGTGCACCCACATGCATCTACACACACAGATTCACACTAATATCCACACACACATGCACATAGACACATGCACACACATCCACCTTTTCCCACATGCACACACACAAATGTAGATACACATACATACATACATGTGTGAACATACTCAAAAACATACAAACATACACACATATGCACACACACATGCAAACATCCACACACACACACATTGAGACACACACATCAACACAACCACACACATATGGAATCTTGTACATAGGCATGCACCCACACACACACACAAGTGCACATGTCGACTCACCTACACACACATGCACACAAGCACACATACACAAATATGCATGCACACACACACCCCCACACATACACACGCACCTACATGCACAGAATCGCATATAGATGAACAAAAAAAGACACATAAGCACATGCACACACACACACACATACACATGTAAAACCACAGAAAAGTATGTATAAATAAAGGCTTATTGACATGCATAGACAAGCACATGCATGCACATAAACATAATAGCACATACACACACTCGTGCACACACACATATACTTGCATGTAAACACACACACAAACACATATGGCCATACGTACGTGCACTAATGCACACACACATTAATGCACACACATCCATGTGTACAAGCATGCACACATGCACATGCATGTGGACATAAGCAAAAACACACACATATAAACATGCACACAAACAAATATATACACACAAACACATACACATATGCATGGCCATGCTATACACATAAATGCACAAACACACACACGTGTATGCTTACACGAATAGAAATACATATGCATAGACATGTACATACACAAGCACAAACACACACATGCACACATAAGGACACACACAAACAAACACATGCACACACGTACACACACACATGCACACACATGCACAAATGGACATGTGTGCTTTTGCACACGCACTTGCACATATGCACACATATGTGCAAACACACACACATACATAGACATGAACACAACCATGCACACACAAATAGACATACATAGGTACACACACATAGTAACATACATGCTCACACACATGCATGCACAAACACACACCCACAATGATACATGCACACACACATATATACACATATACACATGTGTAAACACACACACATGCATGTATGCACACAAGCACAAACAAACACACCCACACACATATGCACAGAAATTTACACAAATGGGCATTCATGCACACAAACATGCATAAGCACACAAGCACATGAAAGAACACAACCACACATAGACAAACATGTACATGTGCACATAAGCACATACACACAAACAGCACATGTTGACACACACACACACATATATGCTTGCACACAAATTCACAAAACCAAATACATGCACAAAAACACACACCCACTTGCATGAACACTCACACAAATGCATACACACACACATGAAAGCACGTGCACACACTTGTACAGACACGTGTGCACACACATGAAGACACCCATGCACATCCACACATGCATGAACACACAAAAACATGTGCTTGCATGCACACGTGCACACATGTAGTCTCAAATTTATAGGCACACGCACATGGATATGCATGCAAAGAGATACACACACACACACGCATATGCATGCACACATATCTATAGGCACAAACACATGCACATGCACACACACATGCATGTGCATGTGTAAACACATATGCATCCACCAACTAAGCCACACACACATGAGCACATGTGCACACATATAGACATGCACACACACACACACCTCAACACACACATACACACACACTCGCATACATGAGCATGCATACATGCTCATAGACATGTACACCCACAAACATACAAACACACACATGCATACATATGCATGCTTATATGACTTGCACAAAGACAAACACACAAATACATGCACACAAGTGCATAGCCACACAGAAACACGGGCACACATAAGCACACTCATGCATAACCATAGGCACACATACACACATGCACACATGTATTCACCCACACACACATGCACACACACTCATGCACAAACAAACAAAAACACGCAAGCTTGCATATGCACAAGCACACACACACAAACTTCTATGCAAATAAATGCACAAACATCTACTTGTATACACATGCACAAACAAACATATGTATAAATTGTTGTAGAAAGGCACACACGAACACATGCACATATAGACATGCACACATGCACATGCAGACATGAACACATGCACAAATGAACACACATACACACATGCACACATGCACAAACACACATATTAACAAATGCACATACAAAAACTTTCATATGCACCCAAAAATGAACACACACATGCACATGCATACAAACACACACATAAACTCACATACATACTCACACAAGATAACACACAAATACACACACATGCACCAAGATATACACATGTACATAGACATGTACACATATATACATGCACAGATTCCCACACAAACTTATGCCTTTACACACATACTCACATGCAAACATACACCCATAAACACACACAAGCACAGACAGGTGTGCACACATACACATATGTACATATACAAATGCAGACATGTATAGACACACACACGTGCATCCACACATATGCACCTATCTGCACCTATGCACATGTGAGCACCTATGTGCATGCACACAAATAAAATCAGGCATGCACACACACACAAACAAAAATACACAGCTATACATGCACATGCACATGAACTCAAACACACATGTATATGCACAAATGCACGAACACATTCAATTACACTCTCACACATATTAGCACGCACACTTACAGGCACATACATGAACACATCCATGCACACAACCACACATGCACGAACATATGCACACATGCATGCATGTACAAGCATTAACAATTATAGATACACAGACATACACACACAAGCACACACATGCATAAGTACACACAACCATGTACACATGTAGGCATGGACACACTTTGCCATACTAGCACACACAAATACATGAACAAACACATGCACACACACACACACTCGATCACACACACACAAATGCATGCTCACAAGTACACACAAAGAAACATACACATATGTACACATATGTACATCAACAAAAATACACATGTGCCTACATGCATGCATAGGGACACATGTGCACACACATGCACATATATAAATGCATGCATACATGCACACATACCTGCATACACATGCACAATAGTGCACAGACACACACATAGGAATGCACACATGCCCAAACACATACATATACACAGACATTCCTGCAAATGTGCATGCACACACACACACAAATGCTTTTGCACATGCACACACACAAGCACATGTACCTATGCACAAACATGCACAAAAATATGTGCATCAATGCTTACGTAAATGCACTCATGCATACACGCATATGCATAGCCATGCACACACATACACAAAAGCATATGTACATACACACTTGCAACCACACATGAACACAAACATAACCACACAAATGATGACCAATGCACACACACACACACATGCACATGTACAGTCACATACACACACACACAAATAAAACACATTGAAACATATGCATATGCACACACAAATAAAATACAAGGATAGATACACATACATACACATATTTACATTCAAATAGAAACACACATTAAAAAACTCACACCTACCAACATACACACACATGTATAAACACATACATAAGGACACAAATACACACACATGTAGGTACTCATAAGAACACATTCACACACACACAACTACATGTGCACATGAATATATGAACATATGCACATACATGCATGCTTCTACACACATGCACACATGCATACATACACACATACACACTCATGCACACACAAATACATACAAGGGAGTGTTCATCCATATACACACAAGCACATATGCATAACCATAGACATGAACATGCACACACATATATACACATAGAGACAAACACATACAACAATCAAACACACACATGCACACACAACTATCTATTGACACATACACACACACACTAACACATACACATATACACACATACACACACATACATGCACACACAAAAATATACACACACATGCAAGCACATGTACACACACAAACACACTCTCAAAAAGCACAAACACATAGAAACACTTGTGCAAGCTTGCACACACTCATGTACCCACACACACACATAAGAACACATGTGTATACATGTATTCACACTCACACATGCACACATATACCCATGTACACAGAGACACAAACACACATGTGCACACACAAAGAAACATACTTGCACATGGACACACACACACACACACATGATTAAGCACATGCACACACATAGATGCAAAGTCAAACACAAAAGTTCATAGACATGCACACACTTACACATGCACAAGCACAAAAAAAGTATGCACAAATACACACACACACACATATGCTCACTCTTGCACTCACATAGATGCTCACACATATAGATGGACAAGCATGCACACACGAACGTGCATGCACACATACGTATACACACACATATGCACATGCTCACAAACACATGCCACATAGGCATACACATGAACAATCATGCATTCACATGCCTACATGCATGCCCAAAAATGCATGCATGAATGTAGAAATACACGCACATGTATGCATAAACAAAGATAAAAACACACATGTATATGCACAAACGAGCACATATGTATGCACAAAAACACACACACACATGGACATGCAGACACACATGCACATACATACACAACTACACATGTGCATGCATATGCATGTGCACACACTTGCACACACACATACACATATGCACACACATGAACGCACACCTAAAATAATACATGCACACAAACACACACATGCACGCACACGTGCGCATGCATGCATGAACAAATATTCATGTGCATGCATGCACATTTGTGTACATACATACATACACACAAATTCATACATACAGTCATGCACACACACAATCATGCATAAGCACACAAACACATCCACAAACACAAAGAAACACATGCACATATTGACTTGAACATGGACTAAAACATACGCATGCACACATACACATAGACACATGCGAACACATACAAAAGCTCACACACATATGCATAAACACACGTAGGCACACACACACACACACACTTGTGCATACACAAATGCACACACACCCACACATACACCCACATACATGCATAAGCACACACACATGTAAAACTTGTAGATGCACACATGTGCACACACACCTCTTACAAACACCCACACACTTACAGGCATATATGCATACACACACACACACATGTGTATAAGAACATGCACATATATGCATACACACATGAACACACACACACATGCTCATAAAAACACAAAGGCATTGGCACAGACAAGAGCACAAAAGCACACATAGACACATATCCGAGCATTCACAGAACAAAAACATATGCACACACACACACAAGCACAATAGCACATGTTCCCACATGCACACCAACACACATACGCACATGTGCAAACAAAAATACACAGAAGCGAGCATCCACCTCTATGTTGCACATGCATAGATACACATGCACACCCACATCAACACACACCTATACATATAACATGTGGACATATATCACAAATATGCATGCACACACATTTGCCTATGCATACATACACACACACACACACATTCATATGCTCATACACACACACACGTGTTGGCACACAAAAGCAAATGCATATATGCACACACATATACACACATATATATATACCCACACATACGTAAGCTTGCACATATGCATGCATCCACTTGCATATAAAAGCACATATATGCACATATGTATGCATAGAGACACATACACACATGTGCACACACACTCAAACATGCTTGAAAAACACACAAACAAACTCCCACACATATGAATGCACATATATATGCAACACATACACACATATAAGCACTTGTGCATACACACGTGCAAAGTCATAGGCACACTCACATGCACACACAAATGTTCATAGATATGCACACATATGCACAAACACATGCACATACGTACATACATGCACATACACACACGCACTCACATATGCACAAGCACACAAAAGTATGCACAAACATACACACACACACATGCTCACATATGTACACATATACATGTCCACACACGTACACAAGGATAAGCATGCACACGTAAATGTGCATGCACATATAAGCATACACACACATATACACATGCACACAAACAGATGTCACATAGATATACATATGCTTACTCATGCATTTGCATGCCCACATATATGCCTATGCACACATACATAAATAAAGAAATACACACTTACGTATGCATTAAAAAAGATAAAAACATGCATGCATATGCACAAGTGAGCACATACACATACACAAACACACGCACAAACACACATAGACACACACACGTGCACATATGCACAAGTACACACATGCATGCAGATGCATATGCACATAAACTTGCACACACAAACCCACAACGATACATGCACACAAACACGCACGCACATGCATTCTTGCATAAACACACACATGCATGCACACACACAAGCACACATGAATACACATAAACACATGCACATACACATACAAATTCACACGTGTGGGCAAACATACACACAAACATGCAAAAGCACAAAAACACTTATAGAAACACAAACATATGCATGCATAAACAAGCACATAGACTAGCTCATGTAGGTATGCACACACACATACACATAGGCACATACTCAATCACACATATATGCACACACACACTCATGCACAGATGCACATTCTTCCACATGCATATGTGCACAAGGGTGCACAAGTACACAAAAATGTACAAAAACATGTACATGCACACATGTGTGAATACACACACATACACACAAACACAAACATGCACACATATAGACATTCATGCATATGCATACACACACATATGAATACACACATGAATGCATGCACATGCACATGCACATACACACAAACACACATAAATGCATGCATGTACAAATCTACGTGTATATGCACACACAAGCAAGCATGTACCCACATACATACATGTGTCTACAAAGATAGATAAAAACACAGCTAAACATGTAAACAAACATGCACACATAAACACACACAAATCCAAACATGCCCACACATATTTTCACACTATTACACAAACACACACAGAAGAACACTTACACACAAGCACACATGCACGCACATCCACATAGATATATGCACACAGACACATAGACACAGCACACACACATGTATACACATATTTGTTAATGCATGTATATATACACATACACACACATGAACAAACTTGTACAAACACATACAAACAAATACATGCCCATGTACACACACACATGCACACGGCCACATATGCACATGCATGCCAAATCTTTCATATGTGCAAATACATGCACACTCACATAAGTACATGCCACACACACACACATGCATGCACACATACACACAAGCACACAAACATGCATGCACACACTCACACATATACACATGCAAATGCACATGCACACACACACATGGATAAGCCCATGCATAGGCATGCAAACACACACATACACATAAAGGCTCATAGACATGCACACTCATGCTCAGACATGCACATAGATACGCACACACACATATACTCACACATACACATATATGCAAACATATGCACAAACACCTTGGACACACACATGCTCACTCACTTACACAAACACAAACATGCACACATTCATGTAGAGAAGCATGCACACATGTAGATGCATGCACACATAGGAATAAACACATGCATGTGCACCCACACACGCACGCAGCACGCAGCACAAACACACACATGTTTATTCATACATGTAGATAGAAACATGCACACACATGCATAAATGTGCATATACACATACATAAGAACACACAAACACACATGGATGCACACAAACATCCATGCACACACATGCACACACACAGGCACACAAATGCACAAGTTCACACATGCACATGCATGCATCTGCACAATACTTAAATAGATGCACAAACACACACACATGTACACACATGCATATACAAATACACACACATGTACTCACATGCACACATACTTGCAACACACACATAGAAACGTAGTTACACATGCACACACATGCATGCAAAAACACACACCCATAATGATACATGAAAACACACATACATACACATGAACACATGTACAAATGCACAAACATGCACATATATGCATACACACAAGCACACACAAATACACACAAAGACATGCACACACATAGGCACATACATTCACATTCGTAGGCATGCATACACTCAAATATGCACAAACACAAACACAAACACACGTACATATGCACATATGGACATACACAAATGCTAGCACATATATACACACACACACACATATGTGCACACACACATACATTCACCAGCACGCATACACGCGCACACACATGCATAATCATAAACATGCAAACACTTATATGCACAAGCATACACATACATAAAAAACACACATGCACACACACACACAAATGCAAGCAGGAACACTCACACACACACGCATGCATGCACGCACACAATGATAAAAATGCATGCATATGCAGACACGTATACACACATGTGTGCCCACACACACAAAATCACAACCACAGATGCACAATCATGTATATAAACACATACTCACATATACACACACTCGCACAAAACAACAAGCAATCAAGCTTGCACATGCACGTAACTACACACATGACCTTGCACACACAATCACACACCCACATGAACATGCAATCACAAACAAAGACACATGTGTACACACACCTAAACATGCATGCTTGTATGCATGCTCATGCACAAGCACACACTTAAAAAACATGCATTGAGATACATGAAGACAAGCCTACATGTACACACAAAAACAAACACACATGTAGACACACTTGTACAAACACAATGTGCACCCAAGCACACACACATACATATGCACACACTTATGTGTACAGTTGTAAACATAGGAAAATACAAATGCACACTCATGAGTGTGCATATGCACACACTCATATGCATATTCATAGAAACACACACTTACACAAATAGGCACATAAAGAAATACACACACACATGTATATGAATGAACACCTACATGCATCAAAGCACACAAGTATACTCAAGCACACACATACACATACACACACACATACACATGCATGCACACTCACACATATATGCACACACATTATGAACAAGCACATGTGCACACATTCGCACACATGCACAAATATAAAGATGTATGCACACACACATGCACATGCACATATACACACACAAACATGGACAAACACAAAAATGCATGGACACACACACACACACATGCATTCATGAACACATACACATAGAGATAAACAAAAACTCACTCACACATGCACATGTAGATGTACACATATGCATAAGAACATAGACACACACAGACACACATAATGTGTACACACACAAGTATGGATGTGCATACATAGATGTGCACAAGCACACACCTAAACACACACCTACACACACTTGCACATACACACATAAACAATTAAAGGCAAGATCACACACCCATATGAATACACACAAACACGATGACAGACTTACATGCAAAGACACTCAAACACACACACGCGGACACATAAATGCATATGCTCACACACACATATGCATGCATGTATGCACATGCACACACAAATGCATGCATAGAAACACAAATGCATATGCATGCATGCATGCATGTACACACACACACAAAGGAATCTATAGATGCCCATCGGCACACACACAATGACAAACATGCATGCACACACACACCATTACATGCATATGATCATGAACGAACACACATGTTCTAACGCACATCCATACACACATACATATGCACACGTACACACACACATGCGAGCTCTTGCTAATGCATGATCACAAATATGCACACACACACACAAACAGACATGCACACACCCACACACACATGCATAAATGCATTCATGCACACACAACACTGACATAAGCACACACATGTATAGTCATATGCATAGACATATGCACTCTCATGCACAAACATATGCACACACACCCACGCACTCTTTACATGTACACACACAAGGACCAACACACACACAAGAACAAATGCACCCACACAGACAAACATGCATACACACACATACAAATGCACACAAACATGTACATACACCCACACATAAGCACCATCACACATGCCCATACACACACAAGCACACACGCATATATTCATGCACACATGTATGCATGCACACATGCATAAACAAACACATGTGCATATAAATACACACACACACACAAAGACACACAGGTGTGTATGCCCTAGCACACACACATACATTTATGCTTGTACACAAACACATGCACATGCATGCATGCACACATGCACATGCTCACACATAAATGCACACCTACACACATGAACACATATGTGTATGCACTCACAGACAGACATGCACCCAGGCTCAAACGAATGCACATGCACATACAAACACAAACACACATACATATACATGCATGCATGTATGCACATACTAGTTGACATAAACACATGCATGGGTACAGCCACACACGCACACCTGCACACATTTGTAACCAAACAAATGAATAGACATGCACCTACAAACACATACATATATGCATGCACATATGCACACACACATGAACATGCAAGCACACACACAAGCACAAGAACACAGACATAATAATAAAATCACACACACACACATGCACAAATGCATATGCACACACAATCACATCCATACATAACACACACCCACACACATGCTCAAAGTATGCACATGCACACACATGTGCACATAAACTCACATGCACACAATAATTTGCATAAAAGTACACATATGTAGGTGCACATGCACAAACATATATATGCAAACAAGCACATATACATGTCCAAATGCACACATATGCAAATGCACATGTTCATACAGAGACATACATACACCCACACAAGCTCATGCCTATGCACGCTGACACTTGCATGCATTTGCATACGCACAAAGACAACCACATATGCATATATAATCATACATACATGTATAGATGCACATATACACAAGCATGCATGTATACACACACACACAAACACAAATATATCCACACAAATGCTTGTATGTACATGCTTGCACATGCACACATGCTTATGTATGCAAACACACACATGAACACACATCCACACATATGCACACACCTACACACCCCTTAACACATAAACATGCATGCAAACACACATATGCACACACACATATGTGCACCCATGCACGTACATCCACACGCAACCCATGCTCATACCCACTCCAACACTTGCAGATGTACATGCAAATGCATAGGCACATAGATGGAAACGCACACACATGAACACACAAACTAACATGCATAGGCACAGACGTACACACACGCGCGCCAACACACACACACATGCACACATGCACACATGCACATCTATATGCACACGCATGCACACCCACATGTACATAGGCATAATCATACAAACACACATACACATGGATACACCTGTACATATGCCCATAAACAAACTCATGCATATATACACAAATGCAAAAATAGACACAAACACACATATTTGCACACAGACACAAACTTGTGTACACACATCCATAAACACAAAGACACTCGTACACACACACACAAGCACATGCACACACAAGCATATATACATGAACAAGCACATGCACATGCACACACAAGCCCACATGTATGCAAATGGATGCATTCAAACACATACACAACCACACATGCACCCGACCACACATGCACATACACTTGCACATGTGCATGCACAGACACACACACATGCATATGCACAAAGATGCATGCACACACACAAGCATGCGTGCTCGCATGAATGCACAAACATGCACTCGCACTCGCATGCACATGCACACACACATGCACAAATGCACACACGCATACACACATATACACATGCACACACACATATACAAAATAACACACATGCACTCACACACGAACACATGTATAGAAAATACAATCATAAATTGTCACACAAGCATGGGCACTAGCACAAATATACCCACACACTCAAGAAAATCGACACACACATAAATACATAGAAGCAAACATATGTGCACAAACATGCAAAGGCACACATGCCAACATAGATGAATAAACACACACACCCACATGTAGAGACATGCACCCAAATGCACTCACATGCACGTACACATGGATTGATGCTCACACACAAAAATACTCATATGCACCTACACACACACACCCAACACACATACACATAGATAGACACATGCACACACTCAAACAAATAGACACACACACCCATGCACACAACTGCATATGCACACAAACACATTAACATATTCACACACAAACACATGTACACACATAGGCATACAGACACACTTTGACACACATAAATTTACACAAGCATATGCACATGCACACACACACACACACTCACAAAACACAAATACACACATGCATGGACACACACACATGAACAAATATATGTACAGGCGCACATAAACACACACATGTGCACACACATAAATGTGTACAAGCACATGCACTACCACACACATGTGCACATAATCAAACACACATGCACTCATAGTAACACACACATACACATGTAAGGACACACATATGCACACACATGCACACATATGAACAAACATACCCACACACACAGACACCCATAGAAGGATAGATACACCCAAACAAGAAAACATTCATAGATACACAACACAAACACATGAATGCACATGCATGCCTAGACATGCATATATGCACACAAATATGCACGCACACATGGACACAAGCACTGACACACACATTCTCGAATACATGTACACATGCACACACATGCATGTGCACATAAACATGTACACACATACATGCATACAAGTAGATGCACATACACACACACACACCAACACACATAGACATACACATGCACATTCCATGGATACAGACATGCACAAACATACAAACATGTACAAACATGCATGTGCACATCACACATTCACACATACACATGCTCACACACACATACACCAACACACACGAACACATGCATTTACATTCACACATGCACACATAGCCAAACATGCATGCAGATGCATATGCATGCACACATGCAACACTCACAAGCATATACACATGTGCACGTGCATGCATATAGGCATATACACACAGACACCTATAGTCACACACACACAAATATAGTCAAACGCATGCATAACTCAAACACACAGACACACGTGAGTACATAGACACATGCGAGCACGTACACATGCAACCACTCACATGTGTACACCTGCTCTTATGCATTCAGACACACACACACACACACACACCAACATACACACATGCACACAAACTCAAGCACATAGGGAAACATGCATGCATTGACACACACGTAAGAACACACACAAACATATAAAGACACACACCCATACACATCTACCCTTGCACACACCCATCTAAATGCATATGCTTGTACACACAAACATTAATGCAAACATGCACACATGCACATACATACATATAAACAAGCATGCACATGCACAAACACAACACACATCCTCAAACACATAAACATGCACATGCATGCACACAAACATTTACATGCTTATGTACACCCATGCATAAAAATGTACAACACAGGCTTCTACACATATACACAAATGCACTTCATAAGCACAAAAACACATAAAGAAATAGGAACACACACATGCACACATACTTACATCAATGCACATACACAACATACACATGCACACACACCCACATAAAAGCAAACTCACAAATGCACACAAACAAGCATACACAAATATGCATGCATACACACACGCACAAGCACACACGTGCAGAATGAAAGCACATCCACACAAATGAACACACATGCACGCAAATGCCCCCAAACACACTAATGCACTTGTACACACCCATACACATATGTGTATATAGTCACACATGCACGCACAAATAAACAAATCTACACACACTTGTGCATACAAACGCACAAACTTATGCACACACACACATACATGCATCCACACACACATGCCAATGCACACACACACACATGTACAAATGCAAAAACACATGCACACATAGAAAGACACACACACACACACATGCACACACAAACATACACAAACATGTGCACCCATACACTCACATGCAAAAGCACACCAACTCTAACACATGCATGTGCGCACACACAAACTTGCACAAATATGCACACACACATGCACACGTCCATGCACATGCACATGCACACTTGCACACACACATGTAGACATGCATAGAGACACACACATTGCACATGAATATGCACACTTACATATATAGAGATTAACACACATAGATGAACAAAGTCATACACACAAACACATGCACACAAGCACACATGGACACATGAGCACACATGCACATATAGCCATACACACATGCTTATGCACACATAGTAGGCACACATAGACCATCATGCATGAACACAAACATGCTCACATATATACATGCATAGATACACATGCACACACAAACATTCACCCACATACATACATGACCATGCATACACATGTGCACCCACACACACATACTCATGCACACAAACATGTCTACCCAACCAAACACAAGCACACACTCATGTTGAAACTCACATAGACATGGACATGCTCCCACATGCATTTGCATAGGTACACACACACACATGCACATGCATATGCAAACATACACAAGAACACCCACACATGCAAACACACAGTCATATGTATGCACATATGCGCACACATAGGCAAACACACATATATGCACACCCACATGTGCACACACTCACCAACATGCACAAGCACAAAACAAACATACACACATGCATGCACTCATACACACCCTTGGATGCCAACTCCCATATACAAGTGCACACAAAAATATACACATATACACACACACACTCTCATGAATACACGCCACATGCACACACTTGCACAAATACATAGATGCACAAACACACACAAAATGCACTTGCACCCTCGTACACACATGCACACATATTAAGATATATGCACACACACAAATACAAACACACATGTGAATGCACACACAATCAAGCATACACAAAGATGCACACACACAATTAAACACACAAACATAGGCACATACAAGCATGTACACAAGCATATACACATGCATGTACACACACAGACACTTGCATACCCATGCATAAACACACATACACATGTGTACAAAGTCTCCATGCAATTACCCACACAAACATGTATGAACACACACCTATGCACAAACAAACACACACACTTACTCACACCAACACACCCGCACACACATGCCCATGTAGACACACATCAATGTAGACACATATGCATACACATGCACACTGTCACATATGTGCATGCACTCATATGTACACAAGCACACATACACACAAGGGTAAATATATGCACACACACAAACACACTCTTTCACACATTCACGTATGCATACCACAAACAAACATACACAAAAACAAATGCACGAAGAAGCACACACACATGTTCTGGCATAGTCTCACAAGCACATAGAAACATGCACATATGTGCACATGTACAACTACCCACATATGCAAGCTCTAGCACACACACACTTTTACATGCACATGTGCATGCACACATGTTCACACATACAAACATGAACACACAAGCACAAACACACATGCAACACTCACAAGCATACAAACACGCACACATATAAGCACACACACACACACACAAATACAGCCACACAGTAGCACAACTTAAACACAAAAGCATAGATGCATTTGAGTACATATGCACATGCAAGCACATACACAACCAACCACTCACTTGTGCACGCACGCACTTTCACGTACACACACTTGTAAACATACACACACACACAACAATATATACACATGCATGGACACACACAAGCACACAAAAATGAGAACACATGAAAATAAGCATGCATCCACACACACATAAGAACACATGCACATATACCTATACACACACACACTCACACATACCTACCCATACTCACACACACACCTGCACACATATGCATGCATAAACACTCACATAAATAAAAACACATACACATGTATGCATGTATCCATACATATAAACACACACACACTTACACAAATGAGTGCTCCTACACATGCTCAAACACACAAACATGCACATGCATGGACACACACATTTATATCCATACGTGCACCCAAGCATAAAAATGCACACACACATAGGCTCCCACACATGCACATAAATGCACTTGCATAAGCACAAAAACACATAAAGAAATAGGAACACACACATACACACATGCTTACATGATTGCACATGCACACAAACCCACACAAAAGTACTCCCACACACACAAATAAGAATACACAAATGTGCATGCTTACACATACACACACATGCATGTCATGCAAATGTATGAACACATGCACACAAATGCACACACATATTCATGTAAACTTACACACAAAAAAATGCCCCTGAAAATGCTAATGCACTTGCACACACTCAAACACATGTGTATATACTCACACATGCACACACAAATGCATAAACCCACACACACCCATGCATACAAACACACAAACATATGCATATACACACACACATACATGAACCCACACACTTACCACCACGCACACAGACACACATGTACACACAAACACAAAAACACATGTACACATACAAACACATCCATGCACATGCACAAACATGCATGCACACACAAACATACACATGTGCACCCACACACACACATGCAAATGCACACCAACACAAACACATGCATGCACTCACACACACACTTGCACAAATTCACGTACACACACACGTGCATGCACACGAACACACATGCACACGTGCATGCACCTGTACATGTACACACATGTAGACACACGCATGCACAAGCACATACACACAAACAAATATTCACATTAACACATGTAGATGAACAATCTCATACAACAACACACAATCACACACATGCACACAAGTACACATGAGCACACACATGCATAGAAACAAAGGCATACATACACATGCACACATGTATGTGCACACACATGCAGACACACATAGAGCATCATGCATACAAACAAACATACCCAGGCACATACAAGCATAGCTACACATGTACACTCAAACATGCACCCATATACACACATGACCATGCACAGACATGTGCACACATATGTGCTCCTACACACACATACACATGCACATAAATATGTGTATCCAAGTAAACATAAGCACATACACACACACATGTGCACAAACACACATAAGCACAAACACACTCATACATGCATATGCATAGGCCAACACACACACACACACACATAAATATACATATGCATAATAAACATGCACATGCACATGCATGCACACACATAGGCAAACACACACATGCACACCCACATGTGCACACACCCACATGTGCACACACACACACATACACAAGCATGCACAAAAACACACACACATGCATGCACTATCACTCACGCTTGCATGCCAACACCCATGCACTAGTGTATAGAAAAATAGACCAATACAAACACACACACATAGATACACAAACAAACACACAAATGCATGCACACCCCTACACATACATGCACCAACACACATATAGACACACACAAATACAAACACATATATGAATGCACACACAAAGAAGCACACAAATAAATGCACATACAAACAATTGCAGACATGAACAAAGGCATGTAAACAAACACATAAACACACATATACACATGTGTGTACACATAGAGACACTTGCATACTCATGCACAAACACATGCACACACATGTACAAAGTAATACATACAATCACACACACAAACACACATGCATAAACAAACACACACACACCTACATGCACCCACACAACCACACACACATGCCCATGCACAAACAAATACGCATGTTGACACATGCACACACATGCACTCTATCACATACGTGCATGCACTCATATGTACACAAAGCACACATACACACATGTGCAAACATATTCACAAACAAACATGTTTGTAAAAGCACACACACACATACACTCTTTCACACATGACATATGCATATGCACACAAACACACACATACATGTGACCATGTAGTCACATAAGCACACACATATATGCACATATGTGCACATGTACACTTACCCACACATGCATGCTCTAGCACACACACTTTCACATGTACACATGCATGCACACACGTAAGCACATGTGCACAAATAACACATGCACACACAAGCACACACACACACACTTGTAAACTCATGCACATACATGCATGCGCACATGCACATAGACAGGCACATAAACATGCATGCACAATCTCAAACAAGCACATGCACACATAAAATTAGACATAAGCACATACACACATGCACAAAGCCAAATAAACACATGTGCCTATGTGTACACACACACCCATACACATGAGCTTGCACACACCCCCACACAAGCACCTTTGGGTAAGTACACATACACACCCACACACACATATGTACATAGATGCACATACATATGGACACACACATGCACCCCCCACCAAACCCCAAATAATGCACATGCCCACACACACAAAGAACTTACACATATGCATTTTAACACAATCACACATGCACACATACCCTTACACATAGACACATACATGCAAAGTGGTCCATGCATGCCAGTACATAACAACACGCACATGCACATGCATAGACACATGTACAAACACATGTATACATGTACATACACAAACACATAAACACACATGCACATGCGCAAAAACATACATGCAAAAACACACACAAGCATAGACATTCACATAAACACACACACACATAGGATCATGCATGCACATATAGACCCACAATTACACTGATGCACATGCACACACACCCATGTATGCATACACACACACACACGTGGGAGCGAGCATGCACTTGCACCAACTCACATGATTACACATGCACAAACACATATACACACATCTACACACACACACCCTCACACAAATAAATGCACGTAGTAACACACACACACACATGCACACACATGAATGCATGAATACAAGGCAACATGTATACACCCAAACATACATGCATTTATAAGACACAAACATGAATAAACACACACATGATCATACTCATGTATGTGCACACATGCACACATGCATGCACACACTAAAATACAAATGCACAAACACATACACACACACTTACACACAAGTGAACTACCAGACACCCATAGCTCTGCACACACACATGCAAACACATACACACACATGTACACAAACACATTTAAACAGACTTACAAACCCATGCATACACACGTAACCACATGCACACACCTATACTCACCCACACACACTATCATATGCACATGTATAAGCATATAAACACCCATGTGCATTGAGAGACACATGCACATGTGCACACATGCATGCACATGTACAAACTCATAAAAGCACACACATGCACTCACACACACACAAGCAAACTTATGCACATCCACACCTATGTGCACACATACTGATGCATAAGCATAGACAAATGCACAAAAATATACATATACACACAAGCACCTATACAAACATAAGCACACACACATGGACAAATGAGTGCATGAAAACACACACACATGTATATACATGCGCTCATAGAAATTGAAGCACACACTCACATATACACATAAACATGCATTGGCACATCTACACACACATGCACACGTGCACACATGCTCACATGAGCATGCATACATGAACACATGCACACACACACCCACACACTCATGCCCATGCACATACATAAACATAAACCTACAAACACACACATACAATCAAACACACATGCACACATGTAGATACACACGCACATAAGCACAAAGGCACGCACAAATACAAAGAAACACACACACACACACACACGTACAAAGACACATGCACATAAGCATGCACACATCCACATGCGCATACACAAAACCACTCACACACATGAATAAATAAACATATTGACATCAACACACAAAAACATAAAGACACACGCATGCACATGCATGTGTGCACACACACTCACACACATGTACACAAGGACAAAAGCTCACATGTATAAAAACACATGCATAAATAGTAAGCATACATGTATACACAAAAATATACACACACATGCACGTGACCATGTACATGCACAAATAAACATGCATAAAAGCATGCACAAGTGAACACACACACACATACATGAACACTTGCATGCAAGCTTGCAAATGAACAAACATGTGCAGTAGACAAACATGCATACATGCACACACACACACATGCCCACAAGCATAACCAAACAAACACACATGCATATGCAATTACACGCACAAGTGAATAGACACATAAGCACTCACAAGTGCACACGCACATGCATAAACAAACTCACATGCACATGCATAGGCAGAGACACACACTCACAAGCGTGAACACATGCACATGCAATTGCAAACACACATGCATATAAACACACACATATGCATGAGTAAGCCCATATGTGTCTAAGATTAGACATATTTACAAACTCACAAACACACAAACAAATGCACACACACATGTGCATGAACACACACACACAAAGATGCCTTCACACAAACACTTACACACATGCACACACATGTATGCACACACACTACCACATCGACACATAAACATGAGCATACACATGCACACACACCCCTACAAACACATGTGCATGCATGCACAAACACAAACACACCCATGCATATGTGCACGCTTATATAGACATGCACCCACACCGTCTCCCTCTCGACACCCACATGCTTGCACACACACACACTCAAATACACATTTATGCACATATGCATACATAGACAGACACACTCTCATATATATGTACACACATGCACATACATAGACACACACACCCACACACACACAACCACACATATGCACCCATGAATACACACATGCATGCATGCACCCATACAGGCATAGACACATAAACACATGCATACACTCACAAGCACATAAACATGCACACACCAACACACACATAAAAGAACACAAACACACATATGTACAAAGATATGTACACAAACCTGAACACATAAGCATACATTGGTGCACTAACACACACACATACAAATACACAAATAGACATGCAGGAAAGCACACAGATCCATGTAAGTAAACATACACACATGCACACACACACATGTATGCACACACACACACACACATATGCAAACAAACACACACATACATGAACTGACATGCACATGCATAAGTACACATACCTAGTCATATAGACCCACACACACAATAATGCACACGCACACATATAAACAAAATCATAGATGTATGAACGTACACACATAAACACATTCACATGCACAAACATACAAATACAGAAGCTTGCATGCATAAAAACATGCAATGGCATACACACACGCATGACTAGGTAAACACATGAACTCACATAGATGCACACACATATGCACATGTAAACCCACATGTAAAGACACACATACACATGCTTGTACACATGCACATGCACATGCAAAAATGCACATGTACACACTAATGCATACACACAGATACATGTATCCGCACACACAAACACATCCATGCACAATTGCCCACACTCACACACACGCATGCACACACAAATAGGCATGCAAACACATGTATACGAGCTCATATGCACCCATGAGCCCACATGCACACAAACACACACATATTATACCCACGAATATACAAACACACATGCACACTTACACAGTGCAAATCACATGCCTACACATGCACACATTTCCATGTATACAAAAAGGCACACGCACACACACACTCCCACATGCATTTATGAACACCAACATGTACATACACACACACCCATGTGCACTCATCTTACACATGCACAAGCACATCAGCACACACACAGATATATATATATATGAACTTGTTCACATAGTCCTGCACATACATGTACATACACATGTATGAACATATGAACATACACACTCGCACACACATGAACACACACACCCACAAATGCAAAAGTAGGCACGAACACAAACACATATATGTGCACACACACATCCACAAACACAAAGGCACTCGCACATAGACATACACATACATACAAATGCACACATGCACATGCACAAACAAGTACAATGCATGCACATACATGTGCCGATGCACAAACATGCATGGAAACACACATATACGACTACACATGCACACATGCACAAAGACATGCACACGAATATACATGTACATTAATACACATATTCACACACATGTGCATGCACACACACATGCATATGCATAGAAACACATGCATGCACACAAGAGTGCATGCTCACATGAATGCATAAATGTGCACTCAAACACACATGCACATGCACACACACATACACACATATACACACCAACAGACACATACACAAAATAATGCACATGCACACACACATGAACACATGGATGGAAAATGCATGCATGAATTGTCACATGAGCATGGGAACTAGCACTCGCAGTCCCACACACTCAAGCAAACTGACACACAAATAGATGCACACATGTAAACCTATGCACACAAACATGCAATGGCACACATGCCAACATGGATGAAGAAACACACACCCACACACACACACATGCATTTGAATGCACACACACAAAAATACTCATATACACCAACACACACACGCCTCTAAACACACACACTTATACAAACACACATATACAAACATACACATGCACACACTCACAATTATACACACACCCATCCACAAAAATCGACATGCACAAAAACACACTAACATACTCGCACATGCACATGAACACACATATGCATACAGGCACACCATCACACACAAATCAATTCACACATGCATATGCACATGCACACACATACAAACACACGAGTGCAAACCCACCAACACACACACACACACACTAGGACACACAAAATACACACATGCATGTACACACACACACGTACAAATACATGCACATGCATACACAAGCACACACACACACAAACATATACAAGCACATGCACCCCCACAGTCATGTGAACATAAGAAAACACACATTCACATAGACATGCACTCATAGTAACACACATACACATAAAGATAGACATATGCACACACACACATGAACACACTTACCCACACACACAAACACACACACACATAAATGCACACACACAAAAACACACACACTCTCCAATAGAAGGATAGATACACACAAACATGAAAAACATTCATAAATAGACATGCATAAACACATGAATACGCATGTATGCATAGACATGCACACAAACATACACACACTCATGGACACAAGTATAGACACGCACACACAAACACATGTACACACACACACACATGCATGTACACAAGTGCACATGTGCACATAGACTTGCACACACATACATGCATACAAGTAAGGCCACAAACACACACTCACACCAATATACACACCCCCCAACACACATATGCGTGTACACATTGACATAACACGCACGTGCCCATGCATATAGACATGCACAAACATAAAAAAATGTACACACATGCATGTGCACATCTACAAGTACATAACTGCACATGCTTGTACACACATACACCAACACACAAAAACACACACACATGCACATGCACATACAATTACACACATAGAGAAACATGCATGCAAATGCATATACAAGCACAAATGCAACACTCACAAGCATACACACATGTGTATGTGCACACATATAGGCACACACACATAGACACCCACACCCATACTCACACAAAGAAAGTCACACGCATGCATAACTTAAACACATAGACACAGACACACGTGAGTACATACATAAATGCACACACGCACACATGCTACAATTATATGTGTACACACGCACTTACGAATACACACACACACAACAACATACACACATGCACATGAATGCAAGCACAAAGGAAAACATGCATGTAACAACACATACATAAGACCACATACACACACACATAGACACACACACACACAGCCACATACATTTACCTATGCACACACCCATCAACATACACATACATGCATGCACACACACATGCATGCAAACATACACACATGCATGCATACACATGAACATACACACACATATAAACACACATGCATATGCACGCACACACACATGTGTGCACCCACACTTGCTCAAACGCATAAGCATGCACATGCATGCATACACACATTCACATGCATGTGCACCTATGCATAAAAATGTAGACACAGAGGCTTCCATGCATGCACGTAGAAGCACTTGCATAAGCACACAAGCACACAAAAAATAAGAACACACACATGCACACATACTTGCATCAATGCACATACACGCACATACATATGCACACTCACCCACACAAAAGCACACTCACACACACATACACAAACAAGCATACACAAACATGCATGCATATGCACACACACATGCATAGATTACACACACATGCACACAAATGCACACACACATGCAGGCATGCACATACACAAATGCCCCTAAACACACACACTCACACACCCATACACGTGTATGTACTCACACATGCACACATAAATGAACAAACTTATAGACACCTATGCATAAGCACAAACATATGCACGCACAGACACACACACATACACACATAAATGCACCAACACACTCATGCCCATAGTCACACACACACATGCAAAAATGCACACACACATACAAAGACACACACACACATGCATAAACATGCATGTACACACAAACATACATAAACATGTGCACCCACACACTCACATGCAAATGCACACCAACATAAAAACATGCACATGCTCGCACACACTTGTACAAATATGCACACACACATGCACGCACAAGAACACGAATGCACATGTACACGGACATGCACATGCACACTTGCACACACATGTAGACATGCATAGACATACACACATTGTACATGCACATGCACATACACATATACATTTATAGACATGAACATACGTAGATGAACAAACTCACACACACACACACACATGTACACGAGCACACGTGCACAAAAAACATGCATACATACCCATGCACACATGCTCATGCACACTTCGATAGGCACATAGACCATCATGCATGCACATAAACATGCTCACATACATACATGCATAGATACACATGCACACACAAACATGCACCCACATACACACACAACCATGCACACACATGTGCATACATATGTGCACCCACATACACATACACATGCACACAAACATGTGTACCCATGCAAACATAGGCACACGCTCATGCACACAAAGGTGCACAAATGCACATAGACATGGACACACTCACACAAGCATATGCATAGGTACACGCACACACACATGTGCACATGCATATGCAAACATGCACATAAGAACACCCACACATGAACACACACATGCACATGTATGCACACACATAGGCAATCACACATGCACACACACCTACATGTGCACACACATATCGATATGCATAAGCACACACAAAAACACACACATGCATGTACTTACACAAACACTTGCATGCCAACACCCATACACAAACACACACAAAAATAGACCCATACGCATACACACATACATGAACACACCCACATGCGCATACGCTTGCACACACACTTAAATACAGAATCACACACAAATGCACATGTGCCCTTACACACAAAAGCATGAACACACACATGCACATATATTAAGGCATACAAACACACACAATACAAACACACATGTGAATGCACAAACACACACAAGCACAAACATAAATGCACACACACAATTGCACACACAAACATAGGCACACACAAGCATGTACACAAGTGTATCCTCTTGCATGTACACTTACAGCCACTTGCATACTCTTGCAAAAACACACGTACACATGTGTACAAAGTCTCACAAATAATTACTCACACAACAAGTATGCACACCTACACACACATGCACACACACCCATGCACAAACAAACACACACACACACCTACTCACATCCACACACACATGCCCATGTAGACAGACATATGCATGTAGACACATATGTGCACACATGTACACTATCACATATGTGCATGCACTCATATGTACAAAAGCACATATACACACATGTGCAAATATTTGCACACACACAAACATGAATGCATCTGCACACACACATGTGAGCACACACAAACACATTCTTTCACACATGCACATATGCATACCCATAGACAAACATACACACGAACACATACACACAAACAAATGCATGAAGATAAGCACATGCATGTGCCAACACAGTCACACAAGCACACATGCACATGTACACTTATCCACACATGTAAGCTCTAGCACACACGCACACATTCATATGCACATGTGCATGCACACATGTACACACACATGCACCCAAACACACATGAACACACAAGCACACACACATATGCAACACTCATAAGTGTTCAAACATGTGCATGTGCACACATATAGGCCACACGCATAGACAACTGCACCCTCACACGCACACACACACACACAAATATAGCCACACAGATGCACAACTTAAACATGCAAGCATGAACATGTGTGAGTACATATACATATGCGAGCACATACACATGCAACCACTCACATGTGCATACACGCACTTGCACATACACACTCATGTAAACATTCGCACACACCAATATACACACAAGAATGTACACATGCACAAAAGAACTCAAATGTAAGCACACATGAAAACATGCATGCACCAACACTCACATAAGAACACATGCACACATGCAAAGACACACACACACTCGCACACACACACACACCCACCTACACAGAAATGCATGCATACACACACACATGAATACAAACACATACACATGCATGCATGTGGCCATACATATAAACATAGATACACACACAAACATTTATTACATGTGTGCACCTACACATGCTAAAACACACAAACATGCACATGCATGGACGCACACATTTACATCCATAATGCATAAAAAATGAACACACATGTAGGCTCCCACAAATGCACATAAATGCACTTGAAATAAGCATACAACACAAAAAGCAATAGGAACACAGACATGCACACATGCTTACATGATTGCAAATGCACACACACACACACACACAAACAAGCATGCACAAATGTGCATGCATACACACACAAACACATGCATGCTATGGAAATGTACACACACATGCACACAAATGCACACACACATACATGTAAACACGCACACACAAAAATGCCCCAAAAATGCCAATGCACTTGCACATGCCAATACACATATATGTATGTTCTCACACATGCACACACAAATGCACAAACCTGCACACACCTATGCATTCAACACATAAACATATGCACACACACTTACACACCCATACATACACACACACACACTAACCCACACACTAACACCTATGCACACAATCACACATGTACACACAAACACCAAAACACATGCACACTTACAAACACAAGCACAAACATGCATGCACACATAAATATACACATCTACACCCACACACTCACATGCAAATACACACCAACACAAACACATGCATGCACTCACACACACACTTGCACAAATATGCACACACACATGTATGCACACAAACACACACACATGTACATGCACACATGCACACAGATGTAGACACACAAAGATACACACACACACACAAACATGCACAAGCACATGCACGCATACATATATAGATATTAACACACATAGATGAACAAACACACACACACACACAATCACACAAATGCTCACAAGCACACAAACAAAGGCACACATACCCATGCACACATGCATAAGCACACATAGGTAAGCCTACACAAACCATCATGAACACACACAAGCATACTCAGACACATACATGCATAGATACAGAAGCACACACAAACATGCCCCCACATACACACATGACCATGCAAAGACACATGTACACATATGTGCACCGACACACACATACACATGCAAACAAACATATGTATCCATGCAAACATGGGCACATACCCACAAACACACACATGTGCACAAAAACACATAAGCGTGAACACGCTCACACACACATATGCATAGACACACTCACACACATACATATGCATATGCATATGCATATGCAAACATACACACAAGAACACCCACACATGCACACACATCACATGCATGCACACATGCACACATAGAGGCAAACACACACACACACATGCACACCTACATGTGTACACACACACACATGCACAAGAATACACAAAAATACACACACGTGCATGCATTCACACACACACACTCGCATGCCAACACCCATGCACAAGCACACACAACAAAAGACCCATACACATACACATGCACATGCTTGAACACATACACATAGATGAACAAACACACACACAAATGGAAACACAACCTTGCACATACATGCACCAACACACATATGCATGCATATTAAGGCGTACGCACACACACCAATACAAACACACATTAATGCACACACACACACACAATTACACACACAAGCACATACACATGCATATAAACATGTGTGAACACACAAACACCTTCATACTCATGCACAAACACATGCACACATAGTCTCACATACAATCACCCACATAAACACACATGCACATACAGCCATGAACAAACAAACACACACACACCTGTATGCACCCACACAACCACAAACACATGCCCTTGCACACACGCATACCCATGCAGGCACATGTACACCTGTGCACACTATCGCATACGTGCATGCACTCATATGTACACAAGCACACATACACACATGTTTAAACATATGCACACACAAACATGTATGCAAAAGTGCACACACACACACTCTCTTTTACACATGCACAAATACATACACACACACCAACATACGCATGGACACAAACACATGCAAAAATGAATGCATGAAGAAGCACACATGCATCTACTCACATGGTCACACAAGCACAAACACATGTGCGCATACATACATATGTACATTTACTCGCACACGCATCCTCTAGCACACACTTTCATATGCACACATGCCTACACACCTGTCCACACATGTGCACACAAACACACATGCACACACTAACACACATAGTTGTAAACTCATGCGTACACATGCATGCACACACGCACATAGATAGACACATAAACACACCTACACAATCACCCACATGCACATGCACACATATAGTTAGACATAAACACACACACACACACACATATGCACGAAGCCAAACAAACACATGTATTGTGTGCACCCACACACAAGGACATGTAGGAACACCTACACACACGAGCACACACCCCCCCCCCACACACACACGATTGTTCAAGTACACATGCATGCCCACACATATATACGTACATAGGCACATACACATATGGTCACACACACACCACACCAAAGCCCAACAAATGCACATGCCCACACATATACACACAAAGAAAACAAAATACATACACTTTACCACACACACACATACCTTTGTACATAGACACATACACACAAGCTGGTACATGCATGCCAATGCACAATAATCCACACATACACATTCATAGACTTATGCAAAAACACATGCATAAACACACATATGCACACACACATAAACACATGCACACGTGTAAGAAGATGCATGCAAATCACACACAAGAATAGACATTGACATAAACACACATACACACACATAGGCACATGCATGCACATATACACCCACAATCACACAAATGCACAAGCACATACACCCATGTGTGCATACACATGCACACACACATGTGGGAGTGAGCATGCACATGCACGTACTCATATGCACACACATGCACAAACACATTTACAAACATATACACACACACCCTCACACAAATGCATGAATACAAGAAAAAATGTGTGCACCCAAACAAACATGCAAAAACACACATTAACACACTTATGCATGTGCACACATGCACACACACATGCATGCAAACATGTACACATGCATGCAGACACGAAAATAAGAATGCACAGAGACATACACATGCACACACACACACACTTAGACACAAGTGAATCAGTACATACCCATGGCCATGCTCATGCACATGTATACACATATGCACAGAAACTTGTAAACACGCACACATACACATACACACAAGCATGCTCACATACATACACAGAAACATTTGCACACACTTGCAAACCCATGCATATACACGTAACCACACACACACACACCTATACTTGCACACACTTCCATATGCAAATGCATAAGTACACACACACACATTTGCATAAAGAAGCACACACACACATGTGCACACATGCATGCACTTGCACAAACTCACATAAGCACACATATGCACACACAAATGCACTCATGCACATAAACACACAAGCACATCCACACTTATGTGAGCATACACACGTGCACAAAAATGCACATACACACACACATAAACACTCACACAAACATAAGCACACATACATGCACACATAAATGCAAGCACAAAAGCACATAGACTCACCCACCTTCACAAATTGAAGCATACACATGCATATACATGTGAGCATGCATTGGCACATCTATACACACAAATACACACACACACACACTCACATACATGCACATACACACCTACACATTCAAGCCCATGTACATACACAAACATACACACTGGCACACATGCATAAACCACACAAATACCACATACACACACACATACATGCACACATCCACATACACACATGCGTATAAACATAGAGGCACACACACATGCACACAAATACACACACATACAAATAGACACATACACATATACATGCACACATCCACATGCACATACACATACACAAACACTCACACACATGCATAAATACACATATAGACATCAACACATAAAAACATACATACACACACATGCACACACACTCACACACATGTACACAAGCACAAAAGCACACATGTACACAAACACATGCATAAATAATAGGCGTGCACAAAAAATACACACACACACATGACCATGCAGATGCACAAATACACACACACAAACATGAAGAAATGAACACACACATACATACACGCACACTTGCATGCATGCCACAAACACACATACATGCACACACACATGTGCTCACACATTTCCACAAGCATAACCACACAAACACACATGGATATGCAATTACATACACACACGTAGACAGACACATAATCACTCACAAGCACACACACACATGCACAAAAAAACTCACACGCACATGCATGGTAGAGACACACACACACGAACACATGCATTAACACATAATTGCAAGCACACATGTGCATAAAAACACACATATGCATGAAAATGCCCATATGTGCATATGATTGCACACATACACAAGCTCACAAACACACAAACAAAAGTACACACACACACGTGTGTATGACCACCCACATACACACAAAGATGCCTACATACACACTTGCACACACATAAATACAAACACACACAAACATAAACACTCACACCCATGTGCACATAAGTAGACAAACATGCACATACAAATGCATCCACACACACTCTCACACATGCACAAAGACTCAAAGACACACCCGACACACTCATAAATGTATACGTACACACATACAACACTAACACATATGCATACACATGGACACATACACATGTACACAAACGCCTACAAACACTCAGACATGCACACACAAAACTCTTACACATATGCACACACACATAGAAAGGAAAGCATACATGCTTATGCACACACACACACACATGCATGCACAAACATATGCACACACACAAACCACTCACATGTAAACACACACAACCAACTCAAGTGTAAACACACATGTACTCACATGCACATCCACACAAACATGTGTGCACATGCATACAAGCATACAAGAAGACACATGTGCACATACATGGACAAACACAAGTACCTGCACTCACACACATGCATAAGCAAACAAACACATGCACACACACATAAAAAAATGCATACAAACATGCACCCACAAACTAACACAAGCACAAATGCACACACATAACCACACATGAACAAACACATATGCACTCATGCACACACGTTCACACATGAACGCTTGAACACACACATGCACATGCATACCAAAACATCCACATACACACTTATACACTCACATAACCACATACTCACATACACACAAACTCACATATGCACATACACGCACACACAGTTACACACACATACATGCAAACACAAATGCACATAAACACTTGTGCACACATACAAGCATATCCAAAGACACACACATGCATGCACAAACGTACACACACATGCATGCACAGACATACACATATGTCCACACACACATATATCTACAAACACACACTTATGTACTCATGTAGTACATAACACGTAGACACATGTGTACATAAACATTCACAAATTTGTGCACACACGCACACATACACACACACATGCAAACAAAGAAACATACGTACATGCATACAGAGACACATGCACATAGATGAAGAGAAATATGTAGCATCACACACATGCACATGAATACACACACGAATGCACACATACACTTATATATGCACATATGCCCATGTACACACACACACATGCACTCACATAAACAAATAAACACACACACAAAATCCAAAGACATGAACACGCACATGTAAAAACTGTAGACACGAACACACACACATAGGTACACACACCCACACAAACACACACATATGTAGGTGCACATGTGCATGCACACATACACACATAGATATATACATGCAATCACTCTTAAACCCATACACAAGCACACATTCACAAATACATATGCATGCTTATATGCACATGCACTCAAATGCAAACACTAACATACACACTCACACATGACCAACAACACACACAAACACACACAAATATGCACACACATGTGCATATAGGATAACACTTGCAAATACACACAAGCACACACACACACATAGACACAAAACACATGCATAGATGCATGCATGCACACACTCACACACATCGACATACCAACATGCAAACAAAGATGAAAATACATGGACACTTAGCATGGATAAACACAAACACACAAACACAAGCTCGAACACAAAGTGACACAAATATGAACATGCACATGCAAGTACATCCATGCACACATGCAAACACATACACATGCACACAAATAGTCAAACATGTGCACACACACATACATACACACACTCACATGCACACACATGTGCTCTCACTCACATACAATCACATAGTCATGCACAAATCCATGCACACACACACACATACCTAAGCACACATGCATATATAATTGCATACACACCCAACACAAATAACAACACTTATGCATAAGCACACAAACACACACACATAACATGCATGCACATGGATAGACATACACAAACACACATGCACATGCAAACACACACACACACACACCCACACACACTCACACACACCCACATGCACATACATGTATGCACACACACAACCACACACACACACATATATGCATGTAGACACACATGCACACTGTCATATACATGCATGCACTCATATGTACACAAGCACAAATACACACATATGCAAATATATGAACATAAAAACATGCATGCACATGCACACACACATGTGCACATACACACATATTCTTTCACACATGTGTGTATGAATATGCACATGCAAACATACAAATGCACACAAATAAACCCATAAAGAAACACACATGCATGGGCCCACACAGTCACACAAGCATATAGGCACACATGCATATGCACATATCTATACTTGTAAACCCACCCACACATGCATGCTGTAGGGCACACACTTCCATATGCACATGTGCATGCACACATGAATACATAAGTGCATAGATACACACAATCACACACACACATGTAAACTCATGCACATACATGCACACACATGCATGCACACACACACACAAACACAAATGCAATATCAAAAACATGTCCATGCACACATACAATCACACACACACATGCACGAAGCTACACACAAACATGTGCCTATGTGTGCTTACATACAAAGACACGCACAAACATGCACACACACACCACACACATGAGCACACACACATCCCCATACATAGAGGCACAAGCATGAACATATAGACCCACAACCCCACAGATGCAAATGTGCACAGATTCACGTGTGCATACAAACATGTGGAAGCATGCATGAACACTCACCCACTCACATATGCACATATATACAAACACATACACACACACACACACCAACAAATATACACATACAACCCCACATATTTACATGCATGTAGGAATACACACACACATGAATGCATGAAAATAAGACATGTATGTTTAATGCATGCATGCACACACATTCATGCAAACATGCACACATGTATACCCAAATGAAAACATGAATGCATAGACACACACACACACTTACACACAAGTAAACTGACAAACACCTATAGCCATTCACACACATATGCATACATATACACATGCACTCACACACAAACACTCATACATAGACACATGCACAAACACACAAGCATGCACACACATAGACATATTTACACACACTTGCGACCCACGCATATGCACGTAACCACACACACACACTTGTACTTGCACACACACTCCTACATACACAAGCATAAGCACATAGACACATATACATGTGCACACACATGCACATGCACGAACTCATACAAGCACACACGTACACATAATAGCACACTCTTACACATAAACACATGCACATGCAAATAAATATGCACACATACAAATAAACACACACACATACACACTTGCATGTACACATCCACATGCAAATACACATAAAACTAATGCATATGCATAAATACGCATACAAAAATCAATGCACATGAGCATACATACACACACATGCACACATGTGTGCTCATGCACATGCACACACACTCATACACATGTACACAAGCACAGAGGCACACACAAGGCATGCATATATGCACAAAAAAATATACACACATATATGACCATGCACATGCATGGACATGTACAAACAGACACACACAAACATACACAAATGCACACACGTGTTCCTGTACACAAACCACATACATGAACAAACACATGCACTCACACATGCCCACAAGCATAACCACACAAGCAAATACAATTAGACACACGTGTAGATGCACACATAGGCACTCACAAGCTTACAAACACATGGTCAAACACACTCAAGCATATGTAGTGGCATATGCACATGCATATATGCACAAGGACACACTCACACACAAACACATACATGGATACACAATTGAAAACACATATGCACCCTCATATGTGCACCTACATATATGCACATAGTCATACACATATGCATGAATAAGCCCATATGTGCATAAAATCACACACATAAACAAACTCATAAACACACAAACAAATACACACTCATATACACACACACATGTGCACATGAACACACACACATGGAGATGCTTGTGCGCACACACTAACACACATGCACACAAACAAATGTAAACACAAAAACACACAAATAGTCACACACATGCACACACATATGCACACATAAGTAGACACATGCACATATACCCACACATATGCACATAAAGATGCATGTATGCACACACCCATATGTGCTAACACATGCACACATACTCACACATATGCATAAAGACTCACACACATCTTCCCACAAACACACAAACATGCATGCAAATATGCACAAACATGCATACACATGGACACACATACACACATGCACACACACACCCATAAACACTCACAAATGCATGCACACAAAGTCTTGCACACATGCACACACATATGGAAAGGAAAGCATACACAGGCTTATGCACACACACATGCATACACATGCACAGTGCATACATACATGCACAAGTAGAGACATGTCGACATACATGGGAAAACATGCATGCTTGCAAACACACACACATATGTGCAAGCACACAAACACATGCACACACATAAAAACAAATGTATGCAAACATGCACCCATAAACTCACACATGCACACACACAACCACACACGAAAAAATGCACCTACATTTAAGCAAATACATTCACACATGGATGCTTGCACACACCTGTGCATGCACTCCAAAACCCAAAGTTATGCATTTGTGTAGTACCACACAAGTAGACAGATATGTTCATAAACACTCACGCAAATATGCAAACACGCATACATGCACACCGGTACATAGACACATACAAATAAAGAAACACACGCATATGTAAACACACATGCATATAAAGACACACATAGAAGTAAAGAAATATACACCATCACATGCATGCACACAAACACACACATGAATGCACACACGCACCTACATACACACATGTGCCCATGTGCACACACACACACAAATAAGTACACATACATACACACAAACATACACATAGGTACATGCCCTGAGACACAGACATGTATGTAGGCCCATGCATGCACACACAAACACAAAAACATGCACACACATGTGTACACACACACATACTTTAACCCATACGCAAACACACACATGAATGCACATATGCACATGCACTCAAACACACAAACATAGATGGACACATTCACACATGCTCAGTAGCACACACACAAAAATATACACCAATATGCACATAAGCACATATAGAAAAAACACATGCAAGCACACACACATAGACACTCACACACAGACACAGCCGCACATACTCACATATGAACATTCATGGACACATAGCATGTGCAAACACAAACACACAATGACACGCTCGAGCACAAAGTCACCCGTGTGCAAATATTCACACACATGCACACACACGAAGACACATACAAATTCACACAAATAGAAACACATGTGCACACACATTTACATACACACACTCATATGCACACACATGCACCTACATTCATATACAATCACACACTCATGTACAAATGCATGCACACATGCACATACACAAATTCATACACAACCACACACACACTCAATCACACATATGCATATTCACACTCACACACACACAAAATGCATGCACATGGATAAACATGCATAAACACATATGCACATGCAAACACACATTCGCACACACTCCCACACACACATGCACATACATGCATGCATACACACAAGTAGACACACACACACACACAAGTTCACAAACACACACATGCACATGCACACACATAAACACACTTGTGCACACACACATGCACACATGTGCCCAAGCACACATGCACACCTACACAAACATGCACACTAACACACAATAGTAGACATCGATGCACATGCGTACACACATGCACACCCATGACCACACTCACTTGCATGCATGCATACATACAAACACAACACACACATGCACACAAACATCCTTGAATGCATGCACACACACACACATAAACACAGACATGTCCATACATACAAACACACACATATGCACACACATGCAAATATACACACACATACATGCACAAACTTACATTTACACATATACACAAGCACACATGAACACACCCACTCACACATGCACACAAATGCACACACATGCTTGCACACTCGCATGACATGCACACATGCATGAACCCACATAACCACACAGATAAGAAGGCATGTGCACACAAATAGACACACACAAAACACTCACACACACATAAACACAGACATGTGCACACATACAAACACACACATATGCACACACATGCAAATATACACACACATACATGCACAAACTTACATATGCACATATACACAAGCATGCGTGAACACACCCACCCACACATGCACACAAATGCAAACACATGCTTGCACACTTGCATTACATGCTCACATGCACGAACCCACATAACCACACAGATAAGAAGGCATGTGCACACAGATACACACACACAAAAAAGTCACACACATATGAAAAAAATGCATACCCATGTACTAATACAAACATGCATGCACACACGCACATGCATATGTATAAACATAAATGCACATGCATAGACATACAAAAGATACACATACACACACATACAACACATGCAAGCACACACATAGACACACATATACTCACACACACATGAACACACAAAATAGACACACATATATTCATGTATGCATACACACACACAAGAAAAAATAAACATGCATACACACATATATGCATAAATACAAACATATATACACACACAGATGCATAAACACAAACATACACACACACAAAGGCACACACAAGCATAAGCACAGACACATGCATACACACTCATATGCACACACACAAACAAATGAACACACACATGCATAACAACACATGAATAGATGCACACCTACAAGAACACACACCACATGCACAAAAGTGCACACAAATATGCACAAACACCCACAAAAGCACACATATGCACAAAATACACATACACACATACACCCATGTAAATACACATGCACATATACACACACACACATGAATGAATACACACATGAACACCCACATACATGCATATGCACACATAAACACATATACATGCACAAAACACTCACAAATATACACATGCATGCAAGCACACAAATATGCACAAACACAAACACGTAGAAACACACAAGCACAATGACATAGACATGTGCAAATGCACATGCAAATAAACACACACACAACATATAGGTACACACACTTGCACAAACAGTAGACACACATATGCACACCTACACACATGCACATATCAACACACATACACACATACATGGACATATGCACAAATGCATGCACACATGTGCACACTCGTACATGCACTCACACATGCACGCACACATGCACACACACACACACACCAGCTCACATATAAGTGAAAAGGCACGCACAAGCACAAACACAGACACATAAATGAGAACGATAATGGATATAGATAAGAGCTCGCACACAAGATGACACATAAGAACACATGCACACATGCATGCACACACATCAATAAACACAAGTGCATGCATACACATGCATATACAAGCATAAACACACACAACCTAGACATTCTATCACTAACACATGCACAGTAAACCCAAACACACAAACTCATGTGCCCGCACACCACACACACATGCACCATACGCGCACATACACACGAACACATATGCATGTGCACATGTTGGCCTGCATATAAAAAAAACCCAAATACACAAGCACTCACACCCATAAACACACACACACACACATAGCCACATACTTAAGCACAAACACAGACACACACACAAATGCATGCAAATACACACATCTATGCTCCCAAGAGCACACACAAGCACCCATGTGCACATGCACACACACATGCATGCAAAGACACATATACACACACAGAATAACACACACATACACACATTCATGTGCACACACACACACACACAGATAAAACACATGTACACATAAAATACACAAACACACACATACACAAATAGACACATGCAAATGTGCATGCACATGCAAACAGATGCACATCCTCACACAATCACATGCACCTACATGCACACAGCTTTTTATACATGCACACAGCTTTTTATACATGCACAATCACACACATGTACATGCACATAGACATGAACACATGCAGGCACACACATAGAGACTCACACATATACATGCATAAGCATGCACATGCACATACACACACATACATGCATACACTCACAAGAACACACATATACACATATGCACATGCACATGGACATTTACATACAAAAACACACATATGTATTAACAAGCACACACACACACACACTTACACCCACACATAAGTAGACACACACAAACACACACATGCATACACACTCCTAGCCATAAATACACACACATGCACACATACTTGCACACTTGCATGGCACACACACATGCATGTGACCACATAGAAACACACATAAGAACACGTGTGTGTAGGTGCATATATGCCTAGACACACATGCACAAATGAATAAGAATGCACATATATACAAATGTACATCCATGCACACACATGCACATGCAAATGTATGTCCAAGCACATGCACATGCATAAGCATAGACACATATACATAGACATAGGCTCACAGACATGCACACACACAAGTACACACACATGCACATAGACACTCACACAAATGCACACACAAAGACACTTATGTACTTATGTACACACATGTACACTCACATACATAAGCACAAGCATGCACATATGTACATGTATGCACCAACACTCACACACATGCACACACACATAACTGCACACACACAAGCTAACACACCATACTCACACACATACACATGTATGTCTAGACATTAACATGCACATATATACTAATATGCACATGAACACTTACACATGCTCACAAATACATGCACGCACACATAAACACACTTATAGTCTCACACACATGCACATAGCCATTCAAGTGCAAGCACATATGCACCCACATTTATAAACACAACCACACATACATGTACACACACGCATATGCACACAAACATATGCACATAAACATGTACACACATGCACACACACGCACAAACAATAAGGCACATGCACACAAAAATGCATGCATATACACATACATGCACAAACATAAATATACACACATGTACTCATAGACACACACACATGCACAAACACACACATAAGAACATATGCATGCATAAGCACACACATGCACACACATGAACATACACAAACACACATGCCCACACACACCCACGCAAGCACAAACACATACATGCATGCAAATAAACACACACACACACAAACACTCTCACATGGACATGCACAAATGCATAGACAACACATGCACATGCAAACAACACATCTATAAACATGTACATAAACCCATGCTCACACCCATGCATGTATGCACATGCATGTGCATAAACATAGACACAGAAAACCACACACACATGTATGCACACACATACACACAAACATGGCCACATACATAGGAGCACGTGTGCATGCCAATGCATATACATGTATGTAGGAAGAACCCATGCACACACCCACAACTACTCATGCACATGCACACATGTACACAAGTAGACACAAATGTATACACATGAAAGCACAAATGCACACACACACTCACACACATATGGATGCACAAACGCACACATGCAAACAAACACATATGCACACACACACACACAGACAAAGATGCACACACGAATAGACACACACACTTGCACATGCATGCATGCACACACATATATACACATAAGTGCATGCACACCCATGCATGTGTACACACCCATATGCAGACATACACACACATATACATGCATACACACATGCATATATACACACATTGGTGCATAAGCACACCATATAAATGCACATATTGAAATACATGTGAACACATATATGCACATATTTACATGCACATGCACACATTCACACACACATGCCCAGTATATGTGTCATTATAGTTAGCTACTTTAGAATAATTTTTAAGTTGTTTGGAAAAGCATTTTAAGTAATCTATTAGTAGCTTTTCAAATAGCTTTTGCTTCATTTTCTAATGGCTATAACCAAAATGTTTCTATAAATACTTAATCATTATGAATGAAATAACTAATAAATATAAAATATTATTTGAGATCTCAACAAAGAGGTCTAGTACATTCTTTTAGTATAAATTTCTCCTGGCAACTCCTATGGTTTAGACAACTTAAAATTCCAAATTCTTCCAACTATGCCTAAATGTTTTAAGCTTTTATTTTCTTGATTTTGTTCATAATTTTGAGCTTTTTGTGCCTTTTTATATTTATCAATAAATATAAGAAATTTTGTATGTTTTTATTAGAAATTTATTTCATACTGTATTTTTCTTTTTCCTTCGAGTTGGCTAGCTCGACATTTGCCAAAGCTCGAGTCTAGTTTGATCTTGTAAAGAACTTGAGTTGGGGTTAAGCTCGTAAAAGCCCAGGATTATTTGAACCCATAAAAGCTAGTAAGTTGGAGATGAAATATCGAAAAAAATTTCAAGTTATAAATCTTTTGATAATAAAGTTTTTCTTGAACATATTTGGGTTGAACCAAACAACCTAAAATTTTTTAGGTACCATTATGACTCCTATTTTTATTTTTTTAAATAAAAAAGTTATAGATTAATATATTTATAAATTATTATTTCTACAAATATAAAATTATTTCTATAAAGAATTAAACATTATTTATAAATTTGAATATCAAGATTTTCTACAAACATAAAATTATTTCTATAAAGAATTTTTGAAAAACACTTACATGGGAAACCATACATAAACATCTACACATGTACACACACATGTAAACACACGCACACACACATGCACTTAAACATGCATGCTTGCACATAAGCTGGCATGCACACACTCACGCACTCTTATGCAAACACACAAGAACACATGTGTACACATGGACACACGCACACACACATGCATTCACACAAACAGACATGCACACACATACACATACACACACACATGCAGGCACACACATGCATAAGCACAAGCTTAAGTACAAACACACATATAAACATAGGCTCACAAACACGCATACACATACACACAAATGCACAAAAGCACATTCTTGTGCACACACACACTCATACGTATGCAAATGCATGCTTAAAAATGAACACACATGAACACAAAATGACACACACATACACACACAAGTAAGCAAATGCACACGTGCACGTGCACATGCATTAACACAAAAATGCATATGTGCAGGCTTACACACATAGAAAAACATATGTACATACATACACACACAAAAACTCACAGATGCACAAACACACAAGCACACATGGAGGCATAAACACACACACAAGTTTACACACGTGCATACATGCACACAAACATACCAACACACACGCACATGTACACACAGACAAACGCACAAACATGGGCACATGCACACACATGCACACACACATGTACATACACGCACATACGCATATGCATACACATGTAGACATGCACATATACATGTGCACACACGCATGCATGCACACAGGAACACACACATTCGGATGCATACACTCACACACATACACTTGCACACACCAAAACCAAACATGTACAAATATACACACATGCACACATAAATGCACATGTATGCATACACAAACAAACACTCATGTGTGCACCTACATGCACACATAAATACACATGTATAAACACACACACATGCGCACACTCACACACACTTTTACACATCTGTGCATGAACAGACACATACAAACTTGCACACAAACACAAACACATACACAGACAAACACACATACATATAGATATGCAAACATGTGTATGCATACACATTCATACACTCACACACTATCTAACATGCATGCACACACATAAATGCACCCATACATATGTGTACAAACACACACATGTTGATACGTGCACACATACGCACATATACGTACACATGCAGGCAGACACATGCATAGGCATGCACACACATGTATACACACAAATACATATGCAAATATGCATGCTAATAGAGACACACACACGAAAGCATGCATGTAGATGCATACACATGCACACATAAATCCATATACACACACATACAAATGCAATCCTACAAACATGTCTGTACATGTGCCCACACACATACACATGTGTGTATGCACACACACATAGATACACACACACACCAGCATGCATCCCCTTTACACACACATATGCTTTTCTTTTTAACTCATACAAACTTGCATGCAAACAAACATGCACATGTGCATACACACACACACACACACACCAACATTCACTATCCCACACACATACTTATGCATACATACAAATGCACTCATAAACACATACTTATAGAAACACACACACACACACATGCACAGCCTAACAAACACATGCACACACATGAATAGACGTGCACCCACACACATACATGCATGAACATACACCCACACAAAGGCACATGCATGCACACACACACACACAAGAACACATAAACACATATGTAAACACATTGAAGCACACATGTAAACACATTGAAGCATGAACACATGAGCATATGAACATGCACATACACATGCACCTATGCATATACACGTACACACAACACACATACAAACATGTGCACACAAATACACATGCATGGACACATACACACACATATGTTCATACGCACGCACTCACAAGGACACCCATGCAATAAAACACATACACATTCACAACACACACATACATGCACAAAGACATGCACACACATGTATGCATGCACATAAACTCAAGCACACATGTAGACATGTGCACACATATACACACTCAGCAAAACCCACACATAATTTATCACACATGCACACGCACATACTTATAAACACATACACTTGCATAAAGAAAAGAACCACACACAAACATATGTGCATACAAATATCCACAAGCACATGCAAAAAAATCCACGAATATGTGCACTCACACACACAAACATGCACATACATGCATGCATAGACGCATATAAATGTACGACATGCATTCATGCATATACATGTATGCAAGTGTGCACGAACACTTATATAGTTGTACACATGCACAGAAGCATGCAAACACAAATTAAAAAATCTTACATACACTTGCACACACACATGCACACACAGACATATACAGGCATACACATACACACAAACGTGCAAACACGCATGCACATATTGACACACACACCCATACCCACACACTAAATAATCACACACACACCCCTATGCACACACACATACACAAACACACTCATGTGCAAATGTATAAGCACAAACATGCACACATAAACACACCCCCACATATGCACATACACATGCATGCCAGCACACCTACACACACGTATGCACACATACACAAATGCTTGCAAAAACACCCACCTACACATGCACAAGAACTAACAAACACAAATGTACACACACACACACGTACAACCATACGGTCACACACATGCACACCCATGCAAACATTCATACAAACACAACAACACAAATACAAACACACACAAACACATGCACATGCACATGAATACACACACATATATGCACACCCACACACAAGCACATGCACACATACAAATGTAACTACACACACACAAATGCTGATGCACATACATGCACACCTTGCATGCTCATATACACACATGCACACATAGGAACATACACATACACATTCACAAGCTCATGCACATATATGTATGCATGCATGCATGCACACACACACACACATGTATACTTAAGCACACATGCATGCACCCTAAGATGCACAAACACTTCCACAAATACATTCACACACAAAGATGCTGGCACGCACACACACATGCATGCATGCCCCACACATGCAAACACCCACTCATGTGTGCAAACACACATACACAAACACACTTACACATATACATGTGCAAACATGCACACACATGCACATATACACCGATACACACAAATGCTAATGTACACACAAAAATGCACCTCCAAATACGTGCACACTCTTTCATGCGAATATATAGAGATGCGCACATAGACACACATGCATATACACATGAACACATATGCACATCCATTTATGCACACACATGTACAAGCTCATGAACACATAGGCATGCATGCATGTATGCACAAAATGCACACACACTCACAAACACACACACATGCATACACACACATATGCACACACTCTCACACACATAAACACTTGCATGCATGCTTTCACACACAAAAACATTGGCACACACACGCACACAAACACAAATGCACACATGCATGCATACACATGCATACACCCACTCATGTTATATGCACACACACATACAATTGTACTCATGCACACAACACACACACAAACATGCACACATGCATACACATGCACACCACACACTCACACACACATGCACATAAATGCATGATTGTGTACATGCAAGCATGTATGCAAACATGCATGAACACATACACACATGCACCCACCCACCCGTACATGTGCTAGAACTTATAAAGACATTAGTACACACAAAGATGTACAACCACATGCACCTACATGCATATGCACACAAGCACTCAAACACATGTTCATGTGCACAAACACATACAGATGCTCATGCACACACACACACACACATTTATATGTACACACACACAAAAACACATATACACTTGACAAACTCATACGAAAACAATTGCACACACACAAATGCATAAGCACATACATGCCCACACTTGCATTATCACACATAGGCACACACTCAAATGCATGCACCATTAGACACATTCATATGCACAAATGCACATGCACACGAACACAACATATAGACATGTGCGCACATGCACATGCATGCATGGACTCGCAAACACACAGGCACACATGTACACAAACATCCACACACAACCTTGCTCATGAACACAAACACACACATATGCACCCACGCACACTATGCATGTGTGAACCTACATAGAAATGCACACACACACAAATGCAAATGCCCATGCACAAAACACTTACGCAAGAATACACACACACACACGTACATATGATTACACACACAAACACACACACATGCACACACTTGCATGCACACCCACACAGACACATGTACATACATGCACATGCAAACGCATGTAGCAACACACATGTACATGCACTCATATATGAATACACACATGGACACACCTACCTACATTAACGTACACATGTGCACATAATCTTAGACACACACACACACACACACCAAAACAAAAATACATACACACACACATGCACAAAAACACACATGCACGGACATATGCACACTCTTATATCAATAGAAACAAGAAAACAAATAGTCACAAGAACATGAATGGACTTATGTACACATGCACATGAAAACACATACACACATACTCATAGTCACACTCATGCTCACACACATACACATAAACATGCACAAACACATGCGAAGACACAATTCAGCCACAAAACACATGCATGCACATGCCCAAACACACACATACACATGCACATACATGCACACACACACACACACACATAGACCTACATGCACAAATGCTTGCATGCACACACACTCACACCAACACATGCACACACAAACATGCAAATACACACACATGCATACACACATAGGCACATTAACATGCACATGTGCTCACATATATGCACACATACACACTGACATAAATGCACATGTGCAACCCATTAATACACTTACATAAGAAGAGCACATGCTCAAGCACTCACACAAACATGCACATGAACTCCCACAAATAAGCATAGCTAGAAGCACTCATAGAAAAATGCACAAAAAAACACAGTGGAACACAACACATGCACATTGACATACATGCACATACACACACAAGCTCACATACACATGCACACATGCACACACACATGTACATGCTTAAGCACAAACACATGAACTTGCACCCACATACACGTGCACTCACACACACAAAATAAAACACACTAACATATAGGCATGCACACACACATGCATGTGCATACATATATGCACAAATGCATGCACACATACATGTACAAACACACATGCACTCACATGTACTTGTACATGTGCACACAACACATGTACACACATGGACATACTAACATGCTCCAACATGATCACACACACACACGCACTCCTAGCACACATGCACACACGTACACACACATGTACACATGTGCACACACATACACACATGCACACACACACACATATACACACATACAAACAAACATGCATGCATATACACACACATATACACATGCACACTCACACCCATGTACACACACAGATATAAACATATACATACATGCGCACAGACAAACACCAAAAACACATATTCACATGCACACTTATGCACATGAGTACACCCATATGCACATGTCTATGCGCACATAAAGACACACACACACACACATGCATATGCATAGATACACACACCAATGCACATGTACACACATGAACACATGAATGTACAGACACACAAAAACACATGCATGCACACACACACACACACTTCAATGCACATGCACACACCATTCATGCACACAAACACACATATGAATAGGCACAAAAAACAATATGCACACACCTATGCACACATCCACATAGACACACTTACAGGAACACAAGCACACACCCACACAAACTCACATGCATAGACACACATACTAATGCACACAAATGACCATGCTTAGACATGCATACTCACATGCACTTGAATATGCATATGTAGGCACACATCACACATGCACATACACTTGCACACATGCATACACACATGCACAAACACACATAAGAACCTACACTTGCAAACATGCACATACTCAGACGTACATATATTCATGCACTCATGCACATGCACACACTCACATGCATGCATGCACATACACACACACACAGATGAATATGTACATGCATATATGCACTCGCACGTGCACATATATCCACATGCACATGCACATGCACGTACAAGCATAGGTATATACACACAGACCCACACACATGCATGCACACACACACATTCACATGAAAAAAAAAGCTCAACCAATGACACACATACACATGCACATATAAATGCATACACCAACACATGCTCACAAATATGCATAAATATATAAACACACACACATGCAAGCACATGCACATATACACTTGCATGCATGTGCACAAACACATGTATAGTCATATGCACACACATGTGCACACAAACAAATGTGCTCACATAAATATACATCCACAAACATGCACATAACACCCAAATGCATGCACAAAGACACACATCTAAATAGATTCACACATGACCACATATACATGCATGCACACATATGCACACACACATGCACGCATGGACAAATACACGTACATGTACATGCATGCATGTGCACACAGACGCATATACACACCCACACACACATATGTAGAAAGACACACAAACACATACACACATGCACATGTATACACACCCCCACAACACAATCAGTCACATCCATAAACACCTACACACATGCATATGGACAAACATGCACACATATGCACACACACACACACAAAAACACACACATATGCTCACGCATGCACAAATGCATGCCCACCCACACAACCACACACGAGCTCATAGACACAAACATGCACACACACATATACTCATACACACATGTAAATACACACACGAATAGACACACGTATATTCAAACACATGCACATACACACATTCATAGACACATGCCTGCATACACACACATACATGCACTGACAAGCACCCACACACATAGATGCACCCTCTCACACATATAAAAACATATAGACTTGTGTACAAAAAAGCTCACACAGGCAAATGCAAATGCATTCACATACGCACACATGTGTACACATACACATACATAAACACATACACAAGCACATGCATACAAGCACTTGTAGGAAAGCACATAAACATGCACACATGCAAATGCAGTAGCATAAGAACATGCATTCACATGCACACACACACACAAACATGTGGTCAAACACATGTGCACACATGCATACACTTACACACACAAACACATGCATGCAAACACAAATGTACACACATAAGTGTTCATAAATGCAATCACATGTGAATAATTGCACACATGTAGGCACACACAAACACCCATACATACACATATTTTTGTGTGCACATGTACATGCTCATGCACACACAAAAACTTACCTATGCACTCATACACACATGCATGCATGCTCATATGCACACTTACATGTGCACAAATGCACACACAAATACACATAAGCATACGTGCACACACATACTATCCTCTACACACACAAATGCACACATAAACATGAACACATGCATCGATGCACACAAAAACACAGGTAGAAACACATATAGGCACACACACACACATGTGCAAACATGCACATAGAACCATTCACACACACCAAAACCCAAACCTATAGATACACCCACAATAATATACACACACATAGACACACATGCACATACATACATATACATGCATACATGCAAGAAAATACATGCACACATGCTTGGGCACACACACACACACACTCACACCAATATTCTTAATCACACACACTCTCATATACACAAGAAAAAACATGTACCCACAAATATGCATAAGTACATGCATGATTGCATAAACACATACACACGCACATGCACAAATACAATTTCATGCATACACTTGGACACCCATCCACCCACACGCACAAGAACACATGAACATACAAGTATACACACATAAAACTGCACACTCCTATACACATGCATGAATGCAAAACCATGAATTCATGTGCACAAACACATTTACTTGCACGTACTCACATATACACGCACATGCACTGACCTAGCACAAACCTGCACACAAACATGCATAAGCATACATGCGCACATGCACACACAATTGCAGACATATGCAAATTCACACATACACACAAATTTTGAAGCACATACATGCACACACATGTATTGATACACACACATGAACACATTGACAAATGCATACACGCTCACATGGATAGGCACATGCCCACATATGCATACATGCATGCACACGCAAACACACCCACATGGATGTATACACACATACACACAGGTATGCACACACACACACACATGCACATGCACATGAACAAATACTTGCACACAGAAACACATTTACACACACACAAATACACACACTTAAAACAAGGCAAACAAATACACCCACAAATACACAATCATGCACATGCAATAAGACATACACTTGCATATGCATAGGCACACACACATGAACAAACATAGGCACAGATACATGCACACACACATGCATGCACACTCAAGCACATGCACAGCTACAAACACTCACAAATGTGTAAGTACATGTGCATGCATGTACACACATATGTGCACACTCATACTTAAACAAATGTGTACATACATATGCAAACACACAGATACACAGACAAGCAAGCACATAAGTACATACACGTATGCATTCACACATACACACGTATATGCATGCATATGCACACACACACATGCGTCCACACACACGAATGAACATAGACACATACACAAACTCCTAAACATACAAATACACATGCATGCAAACACATATAAGTGTGTAGGCACACACACTCCTACATACATGCACACGTATACAATGTCTCATGCCACACACATACACACATGTGCACAAATAAACACACACGAATGCACAAATGTGCACACGCAAAAACACACAAAAGCATAAAATGCTCATAAATGCATAAAAACATGCACACATATGCACACACATGGACATAAACCAGTAAACACAACCACACACACATCTGCACAAACCCACACATGCACGAGCACTCACATGTACACACAATGCACACAAGAATATAGACACAAACAAGAGCACATACAAAAACATATACACAGATGCACAAACACACAAGAACATACAAATTTACAAGCATAATCATGCACACACAAACATGTACATAAAAACACACACGCACACACATGTACATGCCCAAGCTCAAGCTAGTACATGCACATGCATATGTACACACCCATGCATACAAATGAGCTCACACATATAAAAATACACCTGCATACACACACATGCCCAAACACACACACATGCATGCACACACATGCACATGCACACAAAAGAGCTCACATACATGGAGTACACCTGCATACACATACATGCACAAAAACATGATCATGCACACACACACACACATGCATGCACACTTATGCACACAAGCACATGCACAAACATAGATGCAGACTAACATACATATGCACAAGAATGCATTCATAGATATCAAAATACAAACACAAGGCCACACACACAAGCATGCATACCCACACACACACATATGCACATGCATATAAACAAATGCACACACACACACACGTTTGGACTCACACAAGCACCTACACACGTGCACGTGCATATACAAACATGTGCACATTTATGCATGCACATGAACACACATGCAATCACACATGCAAACACATGCATTGACACACACACACAAATGCATGCATCTATTTGTGCACAAACACAAATACTTACAAAAAGACACACACACACACACACATTTGAACATACAAATGCACATGCATATTGGCACAAACATAGGTACACATGTCCATTCAAATAGGCACACACACGCACTCATACATGCACACTAAAACACATGCACACCCACACAATTATACCAATGCATGCATTCATGCACATGCACACCCAAATGTACACAACATGCACACTCAAAGGCATAGACACACATGACCATGCACACACACTCACACATGCACACATGTACATATGCACATACACATAACTACACATGCATATACACAAAGACAACCACTCATGTGCACACACACAAACATAGATGCACACACACACACACGGGCACATACACACATGCATGCATGCACATAACCATACATCCACACATAAACATGCACATGTAGAGACACATTCTCACATACACACGCAAAAACAAACACATGCATAAGATCAAAAAACATGCACATGCACACTTGCACACACACATGCACACATGAACAACTGCATACAAACATATGCACATACTTGCAGATAGACATGCAAACATGCTCACACACAGACACAAACACATATACATACTTTGCATGCATACACACATATAAAGAAACAAACATGCACACACATGCACATGGACAACACATGTATGTACACATGCAAGTACACACAAACATGCACACATGTAAATGCACAAGCAAATGCACAACCTTGCGACACATACACACACCTATAGACACACATATATACAAATACACACAAGCATAAACACACACACAGACATGTGCCCCCTGTACACAAGCACATGTATACACACATGCATGCACATATTCACGAACACAAACACACAAACATGAATGAACACACCAACACACACAAACACGCTTGTGCACATATGCACAAACACACACATGCACACCTACACACACATACATGCACATACACATATACATCGACACCCCCCACCCAACACACACACACAAGCACAAACACACAAACACTCAACACTCACACATACATGCACACCATCAGGCAGACACACGTAGGCACACGCTCATACATAGACACAAGCATATGCTCACGTGCAAAAGCATATACATACAGATACGCACAAACACAAGCACTCATGCACAAACACTTATGCACTTGAACACACATGCACAAGAGTACATATACACACAAATAGGAATGTATGCATAAACACACACAAGCAAAAGCATGCCTGCATAGAAATGCACATCTACATATGCACATACAATCAAACAAATGCACATGCACCCATAACTACACACATGCATACACATACATGCATCCACATGCATACACCCATACACACCCATGCATACACACACACAAATATGTGTAAATATGTAGATACACACACATAGACACACTCCAAAACACACACATGCCCTACATATGCATACATCCACACAAGCACTCAAATACACATAAACAACCACTCACGCATATGCACATGCACATAGCCACACACACACATGTAGGTAGACACACAAATAGAAGCACTTACGTGCATGCTTGCATACAACCACACATAAACATGCACCCACACACAAAACATAGAGGTATGCACACACACATAAGCACATTCACACATGCAAACACACACAAGAAAGACATGTGCATGTGCACATGCACACACCAACATGCACATATGCATCCACATGCACACACTCAAATGCACACATATGCAAATAAGCACACACACCCACAAACACACACACACACACACAAGCACGTAACAAATCCCATAGAAGCACTCACACATGCACTTATGTGCATGAATGCATGCACATGTACACACACATGCACCAACACATAAACAAAAACATACACACATGCATGCATACACCCACCCACACACACATGCACACTCATGCACACACACACATGGACACATATGTCTGCTCACACACACATATGTACAGCCACACGTACATGTATAAACACACACATATATGCTCATAAACAAAAATATTCACACACATGTGCATGCATGCACATGCACAGGCAAACACATGCACACACAATTGCAAACACATGCATATACATGCAAGTACACACACCCATATACATGTACACATGCACACACAAGTATTTGTGCATGCATGAACTTAAGTGCACATGCTCATAAGTAAGTACATGCATGTGCAAAACTGATATACACATGCACACACACACACATATACACACATAAATATGCATGCACATACATACACACACATAGAAGTACTTGCTCATGCACACACCCACACCCACATGCACACGCACATGCATACACACACAATGCATGTACACAAAAAAATACACACGCACACACACATATGCACATGCACACACATACACATAGACAACACACACACACACACAAATATACACACACACATGCATACGCATGCATAAACACAAAAACATATATACACACACATACGCATATACATGTACACACATATACACTCTCAAACATACATGCACACACTAACACACACATGCTCACAAACACTCATGAATGCTCACACACACACACACATTAACATACACACACATATGCACACATGTACACACATGCACATATACATGCTCACATACCCCCCAACATACACACACACTTAAATATATGCACGCACATATCTACACGAGGATAAACATGCACACAAACACTTACACACATGAACAATCACACACACACAAATATGTACACACAAATACACACACATGCACACACACACACACACTGATGTGCACATGTACACACATGCCAAAACACAAAACGTGCATGCACCCACATTGGTGCTTACTATTAGTTATGACACCACCTATTTTATGGGAACAAAATAATTGTGTTTGTTCACTATTGCTATTCTCGAGTGTCTTTCAAATCATTACCTTAAGATTTTATAGCTTCAATTAATTATAGAGTTTTGATATAATGTTTCTTGAAGAAATCCATAATTAAAGTAATGTAAAGTTGTGATGGTGACCATGCAATAACTGTAATGTAAATGGCTTATCAAGGAGCTATTGATCATATTATTGGTAGAGTAGCTAACCATTAAGAGTTCATCTCTAAAACATCTACTGGTTTCATCATTTATCCTAGCATGTGTTTACATATGTCATAATTAGGTTACATAACATTATTCATTCTCTTACATGATCACTAGTTTTTGGTGCATTATTATTTTAGTACTTAGAAAACTATTTTATTTACTTTAATAACTACAAAAATATTTTAAAAGTAAAAAAAACAATTAATATTTAAAAGATGACTTGAAAAAACAAAACCTTGGCCTAACAACTCACACATGACTAAGCCTAGAGGCTAAGGGCCAAGGGGTTCAAACAGCTTCTCGATAACAGTCCTTGGGTAGCTTTAGGTTAAGAGATAGAATAAACCAAATTGAGTCAAGATTGAGTCTAAGTGGATTAAATTAGGTTAAGAAATAACTCTTAAATTGGCTTAGGCATATCATATTTGGAAAAATCATGAACCATTAAGTAATAGGATTAGGTCAGATCAAATCTATAAATATATGCACAGGTGACTTGGGTCATTACTTCCTAAGAGCACCAAGGGATAGCCAAACCCATTAGGCTAACCTTTATATGTGAAAGAAGTATTATAAATGGTATAAATCATATACAAGCTTGTAATACGGGATTAAAAATTAGACCTATTTGCTTTTTAACTAAAGCAAACTAGTGCCATCTGATTACACATTTTTGTGATCAAACAATTAAGATCACATTCAATTTTATGAATGGTAAGTTTCATCAAACCATTCATCTAGCAAGCTAGATCAAATGTATGAGATCAATTTTTCCATTTTGAATAGTAATTTTCATCTTACTTCCCATATGTAAATTCTATCAAATGATTATGAGCTTCTCTACATTTGTGAATAGTAAATTTCATTTAGCCATCCATCAATAGAGCTTGATTAAATGAATGAGATTGTCTCTACCTTTATGAATAATGGTCTTGCCCTTTAACACCATCCATCCAACATGTGAGATCTAATGTTCTAGATCTAATCTCACTTAAATTAGACATAAACCCTTTATTCAATATTCTGATTGAGTGGATCCTATTTTATCCTCCTAGATCAATTGCTAATCACTATTCTTACTCATAACTAGTGTTTTAGAAAGATGTTTGCGTTTGTTTTGAACATGGAATTATAATTGCTATTTTAGGTGACCTTTTATAGTCATTAAAAAATTTTGTTTTCATCTAAAATATTGTAATATAAATAGAGGAGTCTTAGAAGATTGAGGGTTAATGATTTAAACTTTTTGCATTAATATTTTAGGAAGACAAAATGCAAAACTAAAAATTATAATCTAATTTCAACATTGAACTATTATTTATAACTCATTGTTTTGTCTTTCTTACATCATCAATTTCTTTGATTGTACATCTTATTAGTGAATTCTTTAAAATTGATCCTTTATTTCCTTATTTTTTTTATTTTTCAAGAAAAGTTCATATTAAAGCAAGTTCTTTATTAATTCCATTTTTTTATATTTTTAATGCATTTTGATAAATGTTTTGGATTTAATATTTCAACACTAAGACTTTTAGATTGTTTTAACATTTTTCATATATGTATTCATATTCTGACATCCTAATCAATAAACTTGTGCTATATGTGTTGTTACAAGTAAATAGTGAAACGTAATGGGTAATTATTATTTGTATTTTACTTCAATATTGTAAGATTTTATAATTGAGATTATGATAGTGGACCTCTACCTATTATGATAAACAACTATAGTTTACAAATATTACCTCTGCCTACTATGTTGAAAGAGAGTGGCTTTGTTAGTGGATCCTTGATCATGTCAACTGGGGATGGATGTAGGCACGAGTTAGATCAAACCACCTAAAATTCTCTTATCACTTTTATTTTCTTTATTATTATACAATTTATGATATTTTTACATTTAATAATATTTAATTAAAAACACATATAAAAGAAATTTATCATAATTATTTTTATTAAGCATAAAATATTTTATTTAAAAACTTTTTAAGAACTTTATAAATTTTATTTTATTTTTTATTTTTGTTTTAAAAAATTATTAAATAAATGATTGTATGATTTAAAAATTTTTAGAAAAAAGTTTAAAAGCATAATTCACCCCCACCCCCTCTTATGCATTACCTCAACATTGATTACATCAAGTTGTATCAGAGCAGGCTATATCGAGGGATAGAATTTCTAAGAGAAGAACTCATCTTTTTCATTTCTTGTTATGCGGTGAATTTTTATTTATATTGTTAACTACATGGATCCACCTCTGTTTGAAGGTCAAAATTTTTCTTTATAAAAATGATTTTAAACCTTCTATTTTAAATATTAATTTTGATTTATGGTTTTCATTTGAAAAGTTTTTTATTATTTAAAATGAGTTTGATTAATAATATTGAAGTTTAAGGCAAAGAAATCAAGAAATGAAATATCATTATTTTTATTTTTTTAATAAATTAGAACCAATATTTGTAATCTAAAATTTTTTTTGAGGCTACATTATTACTAAAAACTTTATATGACAAATTAGTTATGTTTTTTACCCAAGATAAGAAGCACATGAGGAATAAAAAAAGGAACAATGAAAGAAGAAGAGAGAAGCTTTATGCTCCTTAAAAGCAAGCTCTTTATTCCAAGGTGCACAACATATTTATTTCTCTAATAGAGATAATCAAATTGTTAATGATGATGAATTGATTATTTCTTTTGATGAACTTATAGTTGTGGATAAGAAATTGATTGGGATGTATGCAAGACTTATAGTAAAATATGACAAGTAAGACCAAAATTTTTACTTATTAAAATACCATAAAGGGAACTTAAATAAAAATGTACAAATTTAAAGTGATTTACTTATACATGCTATTAATTTAAGTACCATACAAAATAAATTTGATGAATGTGAGGCATCTTTAACCTTAGGCAATTCATGTATTGATTCTTTGAAATGCTAAAATATTTCTTTAAGAAAAAAAATTATTTTAAAAGAAACCATAACAAATATTAATTTGGTAGAAAAAGAGTTAAATAATTTTAAAAAAATGTTTGTTCTTGTTTCTTCATGTTCTTCTACTTCATATCCACATTCATATGTGCCTATAAATTTCCACCTTGAACTCATATGAATAGAAATAATAATATTATGAGTATAAATTCTAATGTTACATTTTATTTTACTCAAATTATTGATTGAAATGTTCTTATATATATATATACATCTGTGTGTGTGTGTGTGTATCAATGATAATAAAAGTTATTCTATTTCATGTATGCATAAACATTTTTCATCATATTCCTATATGATAGAAATAAAACCAGTTTACACATTTTGCATTTTCATGCTAAATCCCAAGTTGTATGATATTATTGTTATAGGCATGGACATATTTCTTATGATTAGCAACTTAGAAAATCCATCTGTTTAAAGTAATATAAATATGTATGGATTTCTAAGGGAACATGTTTGAGAAATACTTTTACAAAAGAACCTTAATCACGCACTATCACAATTGAACCCATAATGTTTTGGGTTTCTAAATTTAAAGCTTAGGTAGTTATATTTGTTTATCACCATAATTAGGATCTATGGAGACAAAAATTTCCTTATGAGTTTGTATGTAGCTCACTTGCAAAATGTATGTTGTTCTTATTTTTAAGAGAAATAGTTTAATCTTCTTGTTAGCTTTGTAAGAATTACTTAATATTCCTTTAGGAAAATTAAATAGATTATGTTTTTATATATAGTTTGAATGTCAAATGCTAACTTAGAAGAGCTTTAGGAAGATGAGAGTATCAAGATTTATGATATTTTTTTTACTTTTTATCATGAAAAACTAAATTAACAAGGTTTGTTGCTTAGATTATTAAGTTGTTGATATAAGCAATATGAATCTATTTAGTGCATCATTAAACTTATCTACAATTTATTGAATTAATGATTACATGTGAGGTAAGTGAAAGTCTTTTAAAATGACGTAAGTTATGAATTCCAAAGAAGAATGTCTAAGAAGTCAAATTGGACTTTAATGTGATTGATAGCATTCATATATGTTAAGATCTTAGAGTATTTATTAGAAATTAAAGAAATAAGTAATAATATGTAAAACCTAAAGATTTGTTAAAAAATGTTATTATTCTACTATTTCATCGTGTTGTTGATAAATAATAAAAGATTCTTTTTACCAAATCATTATCTATTGAAACCTATCACAAGCTTACATTGTTCTTAAGTATGATTAACCCATTTGAGTGATTATGAAAGGAAGAGAGTCTTGTGCTAAAACTTAGGGAGAGTTAACATGTTTATCTATTAAGTGTACCCTTGGTCATTATTTATTAAAATATTCAATAATTAATATTAAAGAAATAATTTCTTAAATAATTACTAGAATGCTATTATTATGTTATGAAAGAGATTTAGAGTAATGAAATAAAAATTCTTTGTTAGTCCATATCATATTGTTAAAATTACAAATAATATCTACAAAAAAACTCTCTTACTCATTTTAGTTAGAATTTTTAACAAGTACTTTACTAATTATGAATTAAGTGCATTTCTTAGAACCTATAGATGCATAACCAACATTTTATTATGTATCCTTTTACCTTTTTAAACTTAAAAGAGGGGAAGACCTTGTAAGCAAGTTTAATCTTATAGATTTATTTTAAGTTGATTTCCAATAAGAATTGCCAAAAACCTACATAAAGAGAGTGATAATGTTCAAGATCATAAATGTTATTAAACTAAACATAGGCGAAGTGCATGATAACAAATTAGCATTACTATATTTTTCTTATGAAGTTTGATGATTAACTTTTGCTCATGCTTATTAATTGAAAAATCCATTTTGTTTTGATATATTATTTTTCCAAGATTTATTACAACTTGGACTCTTGGTAGTTTAAAGAAAAATTATGTATAAATAAAATTATTATTTGCACTACTTGTTTGCATGTTTTACTTTATTTTAACTTTTGATGCATAGCAAAAAAAAGGGAGAGATATATCTGACATAATAAACAGTAATTAAATCCCAAGTTTCTGATACAGTTATATGAATTTCATATATTGAGGGGGAGCAAGAATATAAGGGGAGCATGTGTATGCTTGCATGATTTATATCTTTTTATTTCATTTTTCATCAATGGTTTTGCTATCATCAAAAAGGAGATATTTTTATACCATTGGTTACAGAACCACTTGTTTCATAATAACAAATGCATTGTGATTGTTTCTCTAATATTTTTCTTGAGTGCATTTTAGGTCATCCATCTTAAGCTCTTGTAGGATCAATTAATCAAAGAATTATTAACCAAATGCTTCACAAAGAAATCTACAAGTGAAGCAATGTCAAGTAATGATGGTGGCCAAGCTACAACTATTTCAAGAAGTAATTAATAAAATTCTTAGTAAAGTAGCTAACCATTAGGAGTCCATATCTAAAACATCTACTATTTTGATTATTTATCTTATCACTTATTTATAATAACATAATTAGGTTGCATAGCATCATTCATTCACTTGTGTGATCATTAATGTCTTACACATTATTATTTTAGTAATTATAAAAATATTTTATTTATTTTAGTTGCCACAAAAAATTCTTTAAAAGTAAAAAATAATTAATTTTTAAAAGGTGGCTTAAAAACATTTGGACTAACCACATACATAGGCCAAGCCTAAAGGCTCAGACTAAATGGTCCAAATTATTGGTGGGTAAAAAACGTTGAGGAAGCCAAAAGTCAGAAGACAGGGTGAATCAAATTGGGTCAAGCTTGAGTCTCAATCATGACAATTCTTTATTTAGCTTGGATGAAATTAGATTAAGAAATAACTCTCGAACAGGCTTAAGTGTAATGGACCAAGAGCACTAGAGGCATCCAACCCCACTAAGTTAACCTTTATGCATAGACAAAGTATTATAAATGATAAACATCATATAAAAACTTGTGATGTGGGACTAAAAAGGGACCTTAATAGCTTCAAAACTAGAGTGAACAAGTGTTGTCTGATCGTGCATTTTTGTGATCACATGATCAAGATTGCATCCTTTTTTATGAACTGTAGACTCTATTTAACCATTCATTTGGCATGCTTGATTAAACTAATGAGATCAGATCAGCCATTTTGAATAGTAATTTTCATCTATCATACATTTATAAAACTTGAAGAAATGGCTAACATTTTCTCTACATGTGTGAAGAATGCATTTCATCTAGCCATCCATACATAAAGCTCAATTAAATGGCTGAGATAATCCTTGTCTTTGCAAATAGTACTCTTGCACATTAACATTGTCCATCCAGTATGTGGGATTTAATGATCTAGATCAATTCTAACTTGGATTAGGACTTGACCCTTTATTCAGCATTTTGATCGTGCGACTTTTGTTCCATCCTCCTAGAGCAAATAGCAGTAGTTGTTCCTACTCGTAATAAGTATTTCAAAAGTTGTTTGCATTTGTTTTGGATGCCAAATATTTTAGGTGACCCATTCTAGTCATCTAAAAAATTATATTTTAGTATAAAATATTCTAATATAAATAAAGGAGTCTTAGGAGTTGGAGCATTGATGATTTTAATCTTGCTATATTGATATCTTTGAAAGTGAAGGAGCAAAACAAAAAAAATGCAATTCAATTTTAATTTCTTTGCTAGAGTTCTATTTGTAACTTATTTTTCCTTTTTCTTGTCAACATTCTCTTCAATTGCATATATTAGTGGTGATTTCTTTTCAATTGATTATTTTTTTATTCTTTCCTTATATTTCTAAAAAAGATTGTATTAAAGCAAGACCTTTGTTGATTCTATTTTCTTAATAACGTTAGTACATATTAACAAATCTTTTGGATTTAATATTTTAAGAATAAATCCTTTAGATTGCTACAAACTTTGTCATATGTACATTCATATTCCAATATTATATATAAATGTGTGTCACGTATACTTTTATAAGTGAACAGTGAAATATTATAGATAATTATTATTTTGTATTGTGATTTAATATTATAAGCTTTTATAATTGAGATTATGATGGTGAATCATACCTAAAATCACAAAAGGGTGTGATTTGTAAAGATTATCTCTACCTATTATGACAAAAAGAGTGACAAAGGTTGGTGGAATCATTGTTCGATTGATTGGGGTTGGATGTAGGCACAAGTTAAGTCGAACCACCTAAAACTCCTTTTCATTACTATGCAATTTATGACATTTCTCTTTTTTGATAATATTTAATTAAAATTCCATATGAAAGAAATTTATGAAAATCACTTTTATCAGGAAATAAACATTTTCTTAAAAATGTTTTTAAAATTATAAAATTTCTATTTTTTGTTTACATTTTAATATAGTAAAATTATTAAATCAATAGTTTTATGATTACCAAATTTAAAAGTAAAACTCACATCCTTCTTATGCATTAACTCTACAAAGATTATATCAATAGGTACACACACATGCACACACACAAGCTCAAACAAATACACCTACAAAAACAAACACACACAATCATGCATGCACACACACATGCACAAGCACTCACAGACACACACACACACACTCATGTAGACACATGTGTGCATACATACATACACACAAATAAGTACACACTTATGCATATGCAAATACACACACTCGCACACACACATGCACACATATGCACACGCACACACAATGCATGCATGTACACACACACACACACAAGTAGACATGCATATAAGCACAAGCCTATGCAAATGTGTACATGCACGCACGTATACACTTGCAAACACACATGCACACATATATAACGACACGTCAACCAACACACACATACACACAAACATGGTTATGCATTCATAATCACATGCGCACGTGCATACAAGTACATGCAGAAAATTTGCACACATATGCAAAATCATACAAATATACACATGCACGTACACAAGCTCACATATGAAGAGTAGAGCAGAGTAGAGCATAGTAGAGTAGAGTAGAGAATAGTAGAGCAAAGAAGAGCTAAGTTAGGCTTGGCTAGGCTAAGCTAGGCTAGAGTAAAGTAGAGTACAGTACAATAAAGAAGAGCAGGGCATAGTAGAGTAGAGTAAAGTATAGTCGAGAAGAGTAGAGTAACATAGAGTATACTAAAGTAGAGCTAGGTTAGTTTAGGTTAGGTTAGGCTAGATTAGAGTAAAGTAGAGTAGAGCAAAGTAGAGTAGGGTGTAGAAAAGTAGAGTAAAGTAGTGTAGAATAGAGTAGAGCAGAGCAGAGTAGAGTTTAGTAAAAGAGAGCATAATAGAACAGAGTAGAGTAGAGCAAAGTAAGGTAAAGTAGAGTATTGCATAACAGAGTAGAGAAGAGCATAGTAGAGTAGAGCTGGGTTAGGCTAGGCAAGGCTATGCTTGGTTAGAGTAGAGTAGAGACGAGTAGAATAGAGTAGAGTAAAGTAGATTTGAGAAGAGCTAGGTTAAGCTAGGCTAGGCAAGAATAAGCTGGGCTAGGCTAGGTTTTATAATAGAGTAGAGTGGTGTAGAGTAGAGTAGAGTAAATCTAGGTTAGCCTAAGTTAGTCTAGGGTAAACTAGGCAATAGTAGAGTAGAGTAAAATAAAGTAGAGTAGAGTAAGATAGAGTAGAGAAAAGTAAAGAATAGAATAGAGTAGAGTAGAGAGGAGTATAGTAGGGATTAGCTAATTGTGGTTAGGTAAGGCTAGGCAAGGCTGTGCTAGAGTAGAGTAGAGTAGTATAGAGCAGAGTAGAGCAAAGTAAAGCAAAGTAGAGCAAAGCAAATCGAAGCATAATACAGTATAGTAGAATATAGTAGAGTAGAGTAGAGAAGAGTAGAGCAGGACAGAGCTAGTTAGGCTAAGCTAGTTTTGAGCAGAGTGGAGTAGAGTAAAATAGATTTGAGTAGAACTAAGTTAGGCTAGGCTAAGCTAAAGTAGACTAGAGTAGAATAGAGTTGATTTGAGCAGAATAAAGTAGAGTAGAGTAAAAAAGAGTAGAGTAGAGAAGAGCAAAGAAGAGTAGAGTATAGCAAAGCAGAGCAGAGCTAGGTTAGGCTTGGTTAGGCTAGAGTAGACTAGAGTAGAGTAGGGTAGACTAGAGTAGAGTAGAGTAAAGAAGAGCTAGGTAAGGTTAGCCTAGCCTAGGAAAGGCTAAAGTAGATTAAAGTAGATTAGAGCCGAGCATACAGAGTTGTGAAGAGCATAATAGAGCAAAGCAGAGAAGAGTAGAGTGGAGAAGACAAGAGCATAATAGAGTAGCGTAGATCAAAGTAGAGAAGGGCAAGGTTTGATTAAGCTATACTAGGGTAGAGTAAAGATGAGTAGAGTAGAGTTGGGTTAGGCTAGGCTAGGCTTGGTTTGATTAGTGTAGAGTAAAGTAGAGTAGAGAAGAGCTAGGTTAGGCTAGGCTATGCTTGTTGGATTATGCTAGTTTATACAACGCTAGGCTAGGCTTGACTAGAGTAGAGTAGAATAGAGTAGATGAGGATAGAGTTGAGTAGAGTAAAGCTAGGATAATCTACATTAGGCCATGGTAGGCTAGAGTATAATAGAGTTGACTAGAGTAGAGCATTATAAAGTAGAGCAAAGCAAAGTAGAGCAAAGCAGAGTATAGCATAGTAGAGTAGAGCATATTAGAGTAAAGTAGAGAAGAGCATAGTATCACAAAGCAAGGTTAAGCTTGGCTAGATTAAATAAAGAGGAGTAGAGTGGAGTAGAGCTAGGTTATGCTAGGTTAGGCTAGGATAAGCTTGAGCAGAGTAGAATAGTATATAATATAGTAGAGTTGAGTAGAGTAGAGTAGAGCTAGGTTAGGATAGGCTAGGCTAGGGTAGAGTAGAATAGAAAAAAGTAGAGTAAAGGAGAGTAGAGAAGAGAAGAGTAGAGTAGGTCAAAGTAGATAGAATAAAGCTGTGTTAGAGCAGAGAGGACTAGAGTAGAGTAGAGCTAGCTTAGTTAGGCAAGGCTAGGATAGGCTAGTGTAAAGTTGAGTAGTGTAAAGCTAAGCTAGCTTTAGATAGGTTAAAATAGAATAAAATAGAGTACAGTAGAGCAAGGTTAGGCTAGGCTAGGTAAGGTTAGGCAAGGCTAGGCTAGGCTAGAGCAGAGTAGAGTAGAGTAGTGTAGAGTAGAGTATAATATGATTGGGCTAAGCTTTCTTACGTTACACTAAACTAGGTTAGGCAAGGCTAAGTTAGCTTAGGGTATTATAGAGTGGAGTAACATAGAGGTAAGATATGCTTAGCTATGTCACAATTGAATAAAATAAATTAGAGTAGTGTTGAGTACAATAGAGTGAGGTTAGGCTAGGTTAGGTGAGGTAAAGTAAGGTTAGGCTAGGCTAGGCTAGAGTAGAGTAAAGTTTGGTAGAGTAGATTATAATGAGGCTGGGCTAGGCTATGCTCGATTAAGATAGGCTAGGCTAGGTTAAGCTAGAGTGGAGTAGAGTAAAGTCATGGAGCATAGACCTAAGTTAGGCTTAGCTAGGCTAGAGTAGAATAAAATAAAATAGAGTACAGTAGAGTATAGTAGAGTAGAGTAGAGTAGAGGAGAGTAAAGAAGAGCGAGGTTAGGCTAAGCTAGGCTAGGTTAAGCAGTAGTAAAGTATAGAAGAGTATAGTATACCAAAGTAGAGTATAGTAAGGCCAGGTAAGGCTATGCTAGGCTAAGTTAGACTAGAGTAGAGTATAATATAATAGAGTGGAGTAGAGCTAGGTTAAGCTAGGCTAGGCTAGGTTAGAGGACAGTAGAGTCTAGTAGAGTAGAGTAGAATAGAGTAGAGTAAAATAGAGTGGAGTAGAGCTTGGTTAGGCTGGTTCAGGCTATGCTAGCCTAAGTTTGACAAGAGTAGAGTATAGTGTTGTAGAGTAGAGTAGAGTAGCATAAAGCTGTGTTAGGCATAGCTAGGCAAGAGTAGAATAAAACAGAGTAAAGCATAGTAGAGTGGAGTAAGGCTATGCTATGCCAGGTGAGGTTAGGATAGGCTAAGCTTGGCTAAGCTAGGCTAGGGTAAGCTAAGTTAGTGTAGGGTAGGGTGGGGTAGATTAAGTGGAGTAGAGTAGAGTGTAATAGAGTAATGTAGAGTAAGGTAAAGTAAAGTAGAGCAGTGTAGAGTATAGTAGAGATGAGCTTGGCATAGTAGAGCAAAGCAAAGTTGAATAGAGTAGCATAGAGCATAATAGAGTAGAACAGAGTAGAGTAGAGCATAGTAGAGCAAAATAGAGAAAAGAATAGAAAAGTTAAGTAGAGCCTAGGTGAGGTTAGGCTAGCCTAGGCTTGAGTAGAATAGAATAAGATAAGGTAGAGTAGAGTATAGTATGGCTAGGCTAAGCTAGACTAGGCTAGCCTTTATTAGGCTAAAGTTGAATAGGGTAGAGTAGAATAGCATAGAGCGGTGTTAGGTTTAGTTATGCTAGAGAAGAATAAAATAAAGTAGAGTAGAGTAGAGCCTATGTGAGGTTAGGCTAGGTATGGCTAAAGTAGAGTAGACTAGAGTTGGGTAATGTAGAATATAGTATGGCAAGGTTTGGCGAAGCTAAGCTTGGCAAGTTTGCTTAGAGTAGAGTATAGTAAAGTAGCATAGAGCTATATTATGCTTAGTTAGGCTAGAGTAAAGTAAAATAGAGTAAGAGAGAGTAGAGTAGAGTAGAGTAAGGCTAGGCTAGGCTAGGTGAGTTTTGGTTAGGATAAGTTAGGCAAGCTACCTGGGCTAGGCTAAGCTAGGCTAGGCTAGATGATGCTATGCTAGGCTATGCTAGGTTAGGCTACGTAAGGCTTAGCTAGGAAAAGCTAGAGTAGAGTAAAGTAGAGTAGGGTGAAGTAGAGTATAGTATAATAGAGTATAGTAGAGTATAGTAATGTTGAGTAAGGTTAAGTTACTAGAGTAGAGAAAGGTAGAGTAGATTAGTATAAAGCTAGGTTAGGCTTAGCTTGGGGAGAGTTAAATAAAATATAGTGGATTAGAGTAGTGTAGAGAAAAGCTACGGTAGGTTAGGCGAGGTTAGGTTAGGCTAAGATAGGTTACGCTAGGTTAGACTTGGTTTGAGTAGGGTTGGGTAGAGTAGAGTAGAGTAGAGTATAGTATAGTAGAGAAGAGTACAGTAGAGTAGAGTATAGCATAATAGAGTACAGTAGAGTAGAGTAGAGTAAAGTAAGATAGAGCTATGTTGGGCTTAGTTAAGCTAGAGTAAAATAAAATAGAGTAGGGTAAAGTATAGTAGAGTAAGGCTAGGCTAGGCTAGTATAGGCAAAGTTAGGCTAGAGTAGGGTAAACTAATTTAAGGTAGAGTAGAGTATAGTATAGTAAGGTTGGGCTAGAATAGGCTAGGTTAGGCAAGGTTAGGCTAGGCTAGGCTAGGTTAGCGAGAGCAAAGTAAAGTTGAGTAAAGTAGCATAGAGTTAAGTTAGGATTTGCTAGCCTAGAGTTGATAAAGTATAGTAGAGTATGGTAGAGTAGAGTAGAGCAAGGTTAGGCTAAATTAGGTAAGGTTAGGCCAGGCAAGGCTAGGGTAGCATAGAGTAGGGTGGAGTAGAGTATAGTAAGGCTAGGCTAGGATAGGCTATGTTAGGCTTGACTAAAGTAGAGTAACATAGAGAAAAGTTAGGCTTAACTAAGCTAGAGTAGATTATAATAGAGTATAACAAATAGAGTAGAGTAGAGTAGAATAGAGTAGAGTAAATTAAGGCTAGGCTAGGCGATGTGAGTTTAGGCTAAGATAACTTAGGCTAGGCTAGGCTAGGCAAGGCTAGAGTAGGTTAGAGTTGAGAAGAGTAGAGTAGAGCAAAGTAGAGTTGAGTAACATGGGGCTAAGTTAGGCTTAACTAGGCTAGAGTAGGATAAAAAAGAGTAGGGTAGAGTAGAGTATAGTAAGACGCAGCAAAGCCAGGTGAGGTTAGATTAGGTTGGGCAAAACTAACTAGGTTAGGCTTGTTTAGAGTATGGTATGATAGAGTAGAGTAGAGTAGACTAGAGTAGACTTGGATAGAGCAGAGTAGAGTAGGTTAGAGTAGAGCTGAGAAGAGCAGAGTAGAGGAGACTATAGTAGAGCTAAGCAAAGTAGGGCAGAGTAGAGCTAGGTTAAGGTAGGCTAGGTTAGAGCAGAGTAGAGCAGAACAAAGTAGAGTAGAGTAGAGAAGAGCATCATGGAGTAGATTAGAGCTGACTAGAGTAGAGCAGAGTAGAGCAAAGTAGAATGGAGCATAGCAAAATAGAGTGGAGCTGAGCTGAGTAGAGTATAGCAGAGTAGAGTAGAGCAAAGCTAGGTTAGGTTAGGTTAGGCCATAGTAGAGTAGAGTAGAGTAGAGTAGAGCAGAGTAGAGTAGAGTAGAATAGAGTAGAGAAGAGTATAGTATGCTATAGTAGAGCAAAACAGAGCAGAGTAGAGTAGAGTAGAGCAGAGAATAGTATCATAGAGCAAAGCATTGTAAAGCTCGGTTAGGCTAAGTTACACTAAGCAAGGATAGGTTAGAGTAGAGTAGAGTACAACAAGGTTAAGCTAGGTCAGGCTAGGCTCGAGTGGAGTAGAGTAAAGTAGATTATAGCTAGGTAAGATTAGGCTAGGCTTAGCTAGTCTAGGCTAAACTAGGCTAGTGTTTAGTAGAGTATAGTAGGGTGGAGTAGTGTAGAGTAGAGTAGAGTAGAATAGAGCAAAGTAGAGTAGAGTAGAGCAACATAGAGCAGAGAAGAGTTTTGTTTGGCTATGCTAGGCCAGAGTAGAGTAGAGTAGAGTAAAGTAGAGCAGAGCAAGGTTAAGCTAGGTTAGGTTAGGCTTGGTTGGGTTAGGTCAGAGTATAGTAGAGCAAAGAAGAGTAGGGCAGAGTAAAGTAGAGTAGTGTAGAGCAGAGTTGAGTAGAGTAGAATAGAGTAAAGAAAAGCTGAGCAAAGTAGAGCAGAAAAGAGTAGAGCAGAGTAAAGCAGAGTATAGCAGAGTAGAGCAAGCTTAGGCTAGGCTAGGTTATGATTGGCTATGTCAGTCTAGTCTAGGGTAGGCTAGATTAGAATAGAGTAGAATAAATTAGAATAGAGTATACTTAGGTTAGATTAGGTTAGAGTACAATAGAGTAGAGTAGAGTAGAATAGAGCTAGGTTAAGGTAGGCCTTACAAGGTTAGGCTAAGGTAGGCAAGTCTAGGCTATGTTAAGTTAGTATAGACTAGAGTTAAGTAGAGCAGAGTAGAGTAGTGAAAAATAGGGCTCAATTAATGTTAGGCTAGGCTTGGTTAGCAAGAGTAGAGTAGAGTAGTACAAAATAGATTAGAGAAGAGCAGAGTAAAGTTAGGTTAGGCTGGACAAGGATAAGCTAGGCTAGGCGAGGGTAGAGTAGAGTAAAGCTTGGATAGGCTAGGTTGGAGTAAAGTAAAGTAGAGTTGAGTATAATAGAGGAGAGATATGTTAGGAGAGGTTTGCTTAGGTAGGCTAGGCTAAGCTAGGATAGATTGGAGTAGATTTCAATAGAGTAGAGTAGTGTAGAGTAGTGAAGAGTAGAGTAGTGTAGAGCTAGATTAGGCCAGGTTAGGCTATCCTAAGCTATAGTGGAGTCCTATATAGTAAAGTAGAGTAGAGTAGAGTAGAGTAGAGAAGAGTAGAGTAGAGTATGTAGAGGAGAGGAGAGCAGAGTTGAGTAGAGTATAGAAGAGCAAAGCAGAGTAGAGAAGAGTAGAGTAGAGCAATATAGATTAGAACAGAGTAGAGTAGAGCAGTGTAGAGTAGAGAAGAGTAGAGCAGAGTAGAGGTAGGTTATGCTATGCTAAGCTAATCTAGGCTAGGCTATGCTAGAGTTGAGTAGAGCTAAGTAAAGTAGAGTATAATAGAGTAGAGTAGAGCAAAGTAGACCAGAGCTAGGTTAGGTTAGGGTAGGCTAAGGTAGGCTAGACTAGGCTAAACTAGACTAGAGTTGAGTAAATTAGAGTAGAGTAGAGTAGAGTATAGTAAAGCTAGGTTATGTTAGGCTAGGATAGAGTATAGTATAATAGAATAGAGCAGAGTAAGGTAGAATAGAGAGGAGCATAATAGAGTAGAGTCAAGCAGAGTAGAGTAGAATGGAGCATAGTAAGGCTCAGTAGGGTAGAGTAGAGAAGAGTAGAGTTGAGCACAGCTAAGTTGGGTTTGATTAGGCAAGATTAGGCTAGACTAAAGTGTAGATTAGAGTTAAGTTGGACTCGACTAGGCTTTGTTTTCTTTGAGTTGAGTTGAGTAGAGTAAAGTAGAGTAGAGAAGAGTATAACATAGTAGATTAAAGTAGAGTAGAGTAGACCTAGGATAGGCTAGGCAAGCTAGACTTGGTAAGGTTAGGGTAGGCTAGGCTAGGCTATGCTAGGTAGGCTAAAGTAGAGTATAGTAGAGTAGAGCTAAGTTAGGTTAGGCTATGTTAGAGTATGATAGGGTAGAGTAGAGTAGGATAGGGTAGAGTAGGGTAGAGTAGAGCAGAGCAAAGTTAAATAGAGTAAAAAAGAGCAGAGCATAATAGAGTAGAGCAGAGCAAAGTAGAACTAGGTTAGGCTAGGCTAGAGAAGAGTAAGTAAAGCAAGGTTAGCCTAGGCGAGGTTAGAGTAGAGTACGATAGAGAAGAGTAGAATAGAGTAGAGCAGAAATGAATAGAGTAGAGTAGAGCTAGGTTAATCTAGGCTTGGCTTGAGTAGATTTGAGTAGAGCATAACAAAGTAGAGTAGAGCATAGCAGAGCAAAGTAGGGTAGAGTAGAGTAAAGTAGAGAAGAAGAAGGTTATGAAGGGCTAAGAAAGGCTAGACTTGTTTAGAGAAGACCTATGTTAGGCTAGGCTATGTTTAGATAGGTAAGACTAGAGTAGAGTAGAGTAGAGTGGAGTAGAGTAGAGTAGAGTAGAGTTGAGCATAATAGAGTAGTGTAGAATAAAGTAGGGCTAGGTTATGCAAAGCGAAGCTAGGCTTGGCCAGTTTATGGTTGGCTTTGATAGGCTATGCTAGAGTAGAGTAGAAGAGTCGAGTAGAGTGGAATAAAGCAATGTTAGGTTATGTTATGTAAGGCCAAGCTAGAGTACATAGTAGAGAAGAGTAGAGTAGAGTAGAGTAGAGTAGAGCAGAGTAGAGGAAAGCATAGCATAGTTGAGTAGAGTATAGTAGAGTAGAGTAGAGCTAGGTTAGGCTAGGCAAGGCTTGGCTAGAGTAGAGTAGAGTAGAGTAAAGCTTGGTTAGGCTAGGCTAGGTTACATTAGAGCAGTATAGAGTAGAGCATAGCAGAGCAGAGAAGAGTATAGTAGAGTAGAGATAGGTTAGGCTATGCTAAGCTAATCTAGGCTAGAGTAGAGTAGAGTAGAGTAGAACAAAGTAAACTAAAGCTAGGTTAGGCTAGGGTAGGCTAGCTATGCCAAACTTGACTAGAGTTGAGTAGAATAGAGTAGAGTATAGTAAAGCTTATTTTTGTTAGGCTAGGATAGAGTATAGTAGAGTAGAATAGAGTATAGTAGGGCAGAGTAGAGAAGAGCATAGCAGAGTAGAGTTTAGCGGAGTATAGAAGAATGGAGTAGAGAAAGGCTGAGTAGGATAGAGTAGAGAAGAGTAGAGTTGAGCAAAGCAAAGTTGGGTTTGATTAGGCAAGATTAGACAAGACTAGAGTAATATAGATTAGAGTTAGGTTGGGCTCGACTAGGCTAAGTTTGGTTTGAGTTGAGTAAAGTAGAGTAGAGAAGCATAAAACATAGTAGATTAGAGTAGAGTAGAGTAGACATAGGATAGGCTAGGCAAAATTAGACTTGGCAAGGTTAGGGTTGGCTAGGCTAGGCTATACTAGGCATGTTAGAGTAGAGTAGAGTATAATAGACTAGAGCTAAGTTAGGCTAGGCTATGCTAGAGTATGATAGGGTAGAGTAGAGTAGGGTAGAGTAGAGTAGGGTGGAGTAGAGAAGATAGAGCAGAGCAGAGTTAAAGAGAGTAAAAAAGAGTAGAGCATAGTAGAGTAGGGCAGAGCAAAGTAGAACTGTGTTAGGCTAAGCTAGAGAAGAGTAAGTAGGCTAGGTTAGAGTAGAGTATGGTAGAGAAGAGTAGAATAGAGTAGAGTAGAGAAGAATAGAGTAGAGTAGAGTAGAGTAAAGTAGAGTAATGCGAGGTTAATCTAGGCTTGGCTTGAGTAGATTTGACCAGAGCATAGCAAAGTGGAGTAGAGCATAGTAGAGCAAAGCAGACTAGGGACGACTAAAGCAGAGAAGAGCAAGGTTGTGAAGGGCTAAGCAAGGCTAGTCTAGTTTAGAGAAGAGCTATATTAGGCTAGGCTAGGTTTAGATAGGTAAGAGTAGAGTAGAGTAGAGTAGAGTGGAGTAGAGTAGAGTAGAGTTGAGTTGAGTATAGTAGAGTAGAGTAGAGTAGTGTAGAGTAAAGTAGGGCTAAATTATGCTAAGCTAAGCTAGCTTGGCTAGGCTATGGTTTGCATGGATAGGCTATGCTAGAGTAGAGTAGAAGAGTCGAGTAGAGTGGAATAAAGCTACGTTAAGCTATGCTATGTAAGGCCAAGCTAGAGTACATAGCAGAGAAGAGTAGAGCAGAGCAGAATAGAGTAGAGTAGAGTAGAGCAAAGCATAGAAGAGTAGAGCAAAGAATAGCATACTAGAGCAGAGTAAAGTAGAGTAAAGCAGAGCTAAGTTAGGCTAGGCAAGGCTTGGCTTGAATAGAGTAGAGCTTTGTTAGGCTAGGCTAGGTTATGTTAGAGTAGTACCAAGTTGAGTAGAGTAGAGTAGAGTAGAATATAATAGAGCTAAGTTTGGTTAGGCTAGGCCAAACAAGGCTATGCTAGACTAGAGTAAAGAAGAGTAGAGTAGAGTCTAATAAAGTTAGGTTAAGCTAGGCCAAGCTAGGCTTAAGTGGAGTAGAGCAAAGTAAAGTAGAGTACAGTTGAGTAGAGTATAGTAGAGTACAATAAAGTTTAGTAGAGTAGAGTAGAGTAGAGGAGAGCAGAGTAGAGTTGAGTAGAGGAGAGGGGAGGGGAGGCGAGCAGAGCAAAGCAAAGTTGAGGAGTAGAGCAAGGCAATGTAAAGGAGAGTTTAGCAGAGCTTAACAAAGCATTGTAGGGTAGAGGAGAGTAGAAGAGAGCAGAGCAGAGCAAGGTTAGGTTAGTATAAGCTTGACTAAGTTAGGCTAGGCTAGAGAAGGGTGGAGTATAGTAGGGTAGGGTAGAGCATAGTAGAGCTAAGTTTGGCTAGCGTAGGCTAAGCTAGGCTCGAGTAGAGTGGAGTAGAGTAGAGTAGAGTAGAGTAAAGCAAAATTAAGTTAGGCTAGTGTATAATAGAGTAGAGTAGAATAGAGTAGAATAGAGTAGAGTAGAGTAGAATAGAGAAGGGTAGAGTAGAGAAGAGTAGAGTGGAGCAGAGTAGAGAAGACGAGAGGAGAGGAGAGGAGTAGAGAGGAGAGGAGCAGAGAGTAGAGCAGAGTCAAGTAGAGTAGAGTAGAGCAAAGAATAGCATTATAGAGTATAGTAGAGTTGATTGGAGTATAACAGAGTAGAGTATAGAAGAGTAGAGTAGAGAAGAGCATAACGGAGTAGAGGAGAGCAACGTAGAGAAGAGAAAAGTAGAGCATTGTAGATTAGAGTAGAATAGAGTACAGAAGAGTAAAGCAAAGGTAAGTTAGGTTAGGTTATTCTAAGCTAGGCTATGCGAGCATATATTAGAGCAAATCATAGTAGAATAGAGTAGAGTAGATTATAGTAGAGTAGAGTATAGTATAATAGGACAGAGTTAGGTTTGGCTGGGCTAGGTTCGAGTATAGTAAAGTAGAGTAGAGTAGAGTAGAATAGAGGAGAGCAGAGCAGTGTAGATAAGGGTTGTGTAGAGTAGAGAAGGGTAAAGTAGAACAAAGAAAAACTAAACAAAGCAAAGTAGAGTAGAGCTAGTATAGGTTAGGTTAAAATATAGTAAAGCAGAGCTAACTTAGGATATGCTAGGCTTGTCTTAGTTAGAGTAGAGTATAGTAGAGAAAGTAGAGTAGAGCTAGGTGAGGTTAGGCTAGAGTAGGCTAGGTTAGGCTATGCAAGGCTATAGTAAAGAAGAGTAGAGCTAGGTTTGGCTAGGGTCAGCCAGGCTAGGGTAGGTAGGATAGGTTAAGATGTGCTAGGGTAGAGTAGAATAGAGTATAGTAGAGTAGAGTAGAGTAGGGTAGAGTTGAGAAGAGTTTGGTTAGGCTAAGCTACACTAGGCTAGAGTAAAGTAGAGTATAATAGAGTAGAGGAGAGTAGAAAAAAGACTAGATCATAGTAGAGTAGCATAGAGCGGGTCAGAGTAGAGCAGAGAAGAGCACAATCGAGAAGAGTAGAGAAGACTAGGGATAGGTTAGGCATAGCTTGGTTAGAGCAGAGTTGAGTAGAGCCAAGAAGAGTGGAGTAGAGTATAGTAGATTAGAGTAGAGTAAAGCAAGGTTAGGCTAGTTTAAGCGAGGCTAGGTAAGGTTAAGTTATGGTAAGCTAGGTTGGGTTAGGCTAGTGTAGAGTAAAATAGAGTAAAGTAGAGTAAAGTAGAGTAGAGTAGAGTAGAGCTAGGTTATGCTAGGCTGGAGTATATAACAGAGTAGGGAAGACCAGAGTATAGTAAAGTAGAATGGGTTAGAGTAGAGAAGAGTAGATTTGTGTTAGGTTAGGCTATGCTAGGCCACACTGAGCTTGGTTAGGATAGTCTAGGCAAGGTTAGGTTAGAATAGAGTATAGTAGAGTTGAGTAGAATAGTATAGAGTGGAGTACAGTAGAGCTAGGTTAGGCTAGGCTCAATTAAGTTAGGCTGAACAAGGCTTGTGTAGAGTAGAGTATAGTAGAGTACATTAGAGTATAGTAGAGTAGAGTAGAGTAGAGTATATCAGTGTAGAGTATAGCAAAATAGAGCAGAGTAGAGTAGAGTACAGCAAAGTAGAATAAAATAGAGCATAACAGAGTAGAGTAGAGTAGAGTAGAGTAGAGCAGCATAGAGCTGAACTGGGCTAAGTAGAGTAGAGCATAGTAGAGTAGAGTAGAATAGAGCTAGGTTAGGCTTGGGTAGGCAAGGCTAGGTTAGAGTAGAGTAGACTAGAGCAAAGTAGAGAAGAGTAGAAAAGAGTAGAGCATAGTACAGTAGAGCAGAGTATAGTAAAGCAGAGCATAACAGAGTAGAGTAGAATAAAGCTGACCTAAGCAAGTAGAGTATAGCAGAGTTAGGCTAGGCTTAGTAAGGCTATAATAAAGTAGAGTAGAGTAGAACTTGGGTAGGTTAGGCTAGGCTAGGCTAGGTTAGAGTAGAGAAGGCTAGAATAAAGTAGAGTAGAGTGGAGTAGTATAGAGTAGAGTAGAGTAGAGTAGAGTATATTATGGTTATGCTAGGCTAGAGTAGACAAGAGTAAAGTAGAGTAGAGTAACTAGAGTAGTGTAAAGTAGAGTAGAGGAGAGCTCATTTAAGCTTGGCATGGCTAATGTAGAGTATAATAGGGTTGAGTAGAGCTTAGTAAAGTAGAGCAGAGTAGAGTAGAGTAGAGTAGAATGGAGATAAATAGAGTAGAGTAGAGCAGAGCAGAGCTAGTTTATCCTAGGCATGGCTAGAGCAAAGTAGAGTAGAGTTAGGTTGGTCTAGGCTAGGTTAGGTTAGAGTAGAATAGAGTAGAGTAGAGTAGTGTAGTGTAGAATAGAGTAGAGTAGAGTAAAGAAGAGTAGAGTAGAACAGAGAAGAGTAGAGGTAGGTTCGGTTAGGCTATGCTAGCTATAGTAGAGTAGAGTGTAGCCAGGGAGGCTAGGCTAAGCTAGGGAAAGTTAGAGAAGAGTAGAGTAGAGTAGATTAGAATAAGGTTAAGCAAGGCTAGGTTAGGCTAAGACAAGTTGGGTTAGGCAAAGCTTGGTTGGACTATAAGAAAGTATAGTAGTGCAGAGTAGAGCTTGGTTAGGTTAGGCTATGCTATGTTAGAGTAAAATAGAGTAGAGTAGAGTAAAGAAGAGTAGAGTAGAGTAGGGTAGAGGAAAGTACTGTAAAGTAGAGGAGTATAGTAGAGTAGAGTAGAGCAGAGCGGAGAAGAGCAATAAAAAGTAGAGCATGGTTAGGCTAGGCTAGCCTCAACTAAAGTAAAGTAGAGTAGGGTAGACTAGGTTTGGTTAGATTAGGCTAGGCCAAGTTACAGTAAAGTAGAGTAGGATAGAGTTGAGTACAGTAGAGTAGAGTAGGGTAGAGTAGTGTTAGGTTAGGCTAAGCTAGGCTAAAGTAGAGTAGAGCATAATGGAGTGGAGTTGAGTGGAGTAGAGCTAAGTTAGGATAGGCTAGGCTACGTTAAAATGGAGTAAAGTTGAATAGAGTGGAGTAGAGTGGAGTAGAGTAGAGCTAGGTTAGGCAAGGCTAGGCTAGGCTAGGCAAGGGTAGAGTAGAGTAGAGTTGAGTAGAGTAGAGCAGGATAGAGTAGAGTAGAGAAGAGCTAAGTTTTGTTAGGTTAAGCTAGGCTAAGCTAAGGTAGGCTAGGTTAGGTTATATTAAAGTATAGTAGAGTAGAGTAAAGCAAAGTAGAGCTAATTAGGCTAGGCTAGGTTAGGCTAAGCTATGTTAGGCTAGTGTTGTGTTGAGAAGAGTAGAGTAGAGTAGAGAAGAGCTGTGTAGAGTATGTTAGAGTAGAGCAAAGCTTAGTAGAATAGAGCTAAGTTAGGCTAGGCTAGGTTAGGCAAGGCTAGGCTTGACTAGGCTAGAGTAGAGTCGAGAAGAGCTAAGTATTTTAGAGTCGAATAGATTAGAGTTGAGTAAAGCTAGGTTAGGCTATATTAGTGTAGAGCGAAGTACAGAAATACATATTAGAGCAGAGTAAAGCAGTGCAAAGCTTGGTTAAGCTAGGCTAAGTTAAGTTAAGCTAAGCTAGAGTAGTGTAGATTAGAGCTATGTTGGCTTTGCTAGGCTAAGTTTGGTGAGAGTAGTCTAGAGGAGAGTAAAGTAGATTATAAAAGAGTAGAATAAAGTAGAGTAGAGTGGAGTATGGTAGAGTAGAGCTAGTTTAGGCTAGGTAGGCAAGGCTTGGCTAGGCTAGGTTAGGCTAGGCTAGAGTAGATTAGAGTAAAGTAGAGTAGAACTAGGTTAGGCAAGGCTATGCTAGAGTATAATATAGTAGAGTATAGTAGAGTAGAGTAGAGTATGACAGAACATAGCATAGATGAGTTAGGTTAGGCTAGGTTAGGCAAGGATGGGTTAGGCTATACTAAGTAGGACTAGAGCAAAGAATTATAGAGTAGTGTTAGCTTAACCTATGCTAGGCTATGTAAGGTTAGAGTAGAGTAAAGTAAAGTCTAGTAAAGTAGAGTAGAGTATAATAGAGTAGAGTAGAGTTAGGTTAGTCAAGGCTAGGCTAGGTTTTGCTAAGATAGGTTTGGCAAGGCTAGGCTAGAGTAGATTAGAGTAGAGTAGAGTAGAGTAGAGAAAGGTAGAGCTTGGTTAAGCTAGGCTAGGCTTGAGTAGAGTAGAGTAAAGCAGAGCAGAGCTAAGTTGAGCAAAATAGAGCAGAGCAGAGCAAAGCAAAGCAGTTTATAGAAGAGCAAAATGAAGTTTAATAAAGTAGAGTATAGCAAAAAAGAGTATAGTAGAATAGAGTAGAGTGGAGTAGAGTAGAGTAGAGCAAGCATAGGCTAGGCTAGGTTATGCTCGGCTCGACTAGGCTAGGTTAGAGTAGAGTAGAGTAGAGTAGAGTTGGATTAAAATAGGCTAGGCTTTGCTAGGTTAAGCCAGGTTAAGCTTGGCTAGAGTAGAGTAGGGTAGGGTAGTCTAAAGTAGAATAGAGTAGAGTTACATTAGGATAAGCTTGCTAGGCTAGAGTGGAGTAGAGAAGAGTAGAGTAGTGTAGAGCAGAGTAGAGCAAAGCAGAGTAAAGCAAAGTTTAGTAGAGCAGAGAAGAGTAGAGTAGAGTAGAGTAGAGCAAAGCAAAGTAGAGCAAACCTAAGTAATCTAGATTAGGCTAGGCTTAGCTTGGTTAGAGTAGAGTAGAATAGAGTTGAGTAGAGAAGAGTAGAGTTTAGTTAGGCTAGGTTAGGCTAGGCTAGGCAAGGTTAGAGTAGAGTAGAGTATATTAGAGTATAGTAGAGTATAGTAAAGGAAAGCATACTAGATCTAGGTTAATTAGGGTAGGTTATGCTAAGTTAGGCTAGGCGAGGCTAGAGTACAGTAGAGTAGAGTAGAGTAAAGTAGAGTAGAGCTAGGTTCAGCTAGGCTCAAGTAGAGTAGAGTAGATTAGAACAAAGAAGAGCATAATAGAGCAGAGTAGAGTATAATAGAGCAATGAAGAGTAAAGTAGAGTAGAGCAAGGTAGAGCAGACTAGAGTAGAATATAGTGGAGTTAGGTTAGTTTAGGCTGGGCTAGGCTAGGCTAGACTATTATAGAGTAGAGTAGAGCTAAGTTATGTTAGGCTAGGTAATGCTAAGTTATAGTAGAGTAGAGTAGAGTAGATTAAAGTAAGATAAAGCTAGGTTAGGCCAGGCATGCTAGGCTTGGCTATGCTAGGGTAGACTAGAGTAGAGTAAGGTAGAGTAGAGTGGAGTAGAGTAGAGTAGAGCTAGGTTAAGTTAGGCTAAACTTGGCTAGTGCAGAGTGGAGTATAATAGAGTAGAGTAGAATACACTGTAGTAGAGTAGAGCAAAATAGAGTAGAGTAGAGTAGAACAGAGCAAAGTAGAATAGAGTAGAGCTTAACAGAGTAGAGTAGTGAAGAGTTGAGTTGAGTTTAGCTTAGCAGAGTAGAGTAGAGTAGAGTAGAGTAGAATATAGCAAGGTGAGGCTTTGATGGACTAGGCAAAGTTAGAGTAGAGCAGAGTGGAGTGAGGTAGAGTAGAGCAAAAAATAGTAGAGGTTAGTATAATAAATGAGAATAGAGTAGGGAAGAGCATAATAGAGCAGAGTAAAGTAGAGCTGAGAGAACAGAGCATAGTGGAGTTAGGCTGTGCTATGTTAGACAAGGCTTAACAAGGCTAGGCAATAGTATAGTATAGTAGAATAAAGCTAGCTTAGGCTAAACAAGGCTAGGCTAGGTTGAAGTATAGTAGAGTAGAGTGGAGTAGTGTAGAGTATAGTATAATAGAGTTGAGTGTAGTAGAGTAGAGCTTAGTTAGGCTAGGGTTGGTTAGAGTAAAGTAAAGCAAAGTTGAACAAAGAATAGTAATATAGAAGAGCAGAGTAGAGTAAAGAAGAGTAGTGCTGTATAGAGTAGAGTGGAGCTAGTTTAGGCTAGGCTTGGCTAAAGTATAGTTTGGCTAGACTAGGATAGGCCAGGTTAGAGTAGAGTAGAGTAAAGAAGAGTAGAATAATGTGGAGCAGAGTAAACTTGAGTAAAATAGAGTAGAGCAAAGGTGAGTAGAGCACAGCAAAGTAGAGCTAGGTTAGGCTAGGCTATAGTAGAATAGAGTAGAGTTAGCTTGGTTAGGCTAAGCTAGGTTAGGAAAGAGTATAGTAAAGTAGAGTAGAGTAGAACTAGGTTAGGCTAGGCTAGGCAAAGCTAAGCTAGAGAATAGTTCAGTAGATTATAGTATAGTAGAGCACAGCTTGAGTAGGTTAGGCTAGGTTAAGCTAGAGTACAATAGTGTAGAGTAGATTAGAGAAGAGTAGAGTAGAGTATAGCATACCAGAGAAGAGCAAGCAAAGAGGAGCAAAGTAGAGCAGAGTAGAGTAGAGCACAGCAGAGCATAAAAAAGAAAAGCTAAGTTAGGCTATCCTGGGCTAGGCAAGTCTATGCTAGGCTTTGTTAGGCTAGAGTAGAGAAGAGTACAGTAGAGTAGAGTCGAGTGGAGTAGAGCAAAGTAGAGCAATAAAAAGTAGAGTAGAGCACAGCAGAGTAGAGTAAAGCTTGGTTTGCAAGGCTAAGCCTTGCTAGGCTAGAGTCGAGTAAAGTTGGGTAGAGCTAGGTTTTGTCAAGTTAAGCTAAGCTAGCTTAGAGTAGAGCAGGGTAGAGTAGAGTAGAGTATAGTAAGGTAAAGTAGAATAGAGTAGAGTAGAGTAGAGTCGAGCTAGGTTAGGTTAGTATAGGCTTGGCTTGGCTTGCCTAGGCAATAGTGGAGTAGAGTAGAGTAGAGCAAGGATAGACTAGTTTAGGATAGAGTATAGTAGAGCAGAGTAAAGTAAAGTAGAGTAGAGAATTACAGAGTAGAGTAGACCAGAGTATAGTAAAGTAAGGAAGAGTTACGTAGAGTAGATAGGAGCAAAGCTGAGAAAGGTTAGGCTATGCTAGGAGGGTAGGTTGGGCTAAAGTATAGTAGAGTATAGTAGAGTAGAGTAGAGCTAGCTTAGGCTAGCTTAGGTTAGGGAAAGTTAGAGTAGAGAAGATTCAAGTGTATTAGAGTAGATTAGAGCAAAGAAGACTAGAGCAATGTTAGGCTAGAGTCGAGTAGAGTAGGTAAAGTAGAGTAGAGTATAGTAGAGTATAGTGGAGTAGAGTGGAGTAGAGTAGAGCTAAGTTAGGCTTGACAAGGCCAGGCTAGGCTGGAGAAGAGTAGAGTATAGTAGAGTAGAGTAGAGGTCAATTTTGCTAAACTAAGCTAGGATAAGGTAGGCTATAGTGGAGTAGAGCAGAGCAGAGTAGAGTAGAGTAGAGAATAGTAGATTAAAGTCGAGCAGAGTGAAACAGAGTGGAGCAGAGTAGAGCTATGATAGGCTAAACTAAGCTAGGTTAGAGTAGAGTAGAGTAGAGTAGTGTAGAATAAAGTATGGTTGAGTAGAGTATAGTAAATTAGAGTATAATAAAGTAGAGTAGAGCAGAGCAGAATAGAGTAGAGTAGAGCACAACTTGGTTAGGTTAGGCTTGCTTAGGTTAGCCTAAGCTAGGCTCGATTAGGTTAGGCCAGAGTAGAGTAGAGTAAAGCAGAGCAGAAGGGAGCAAAGCAAAGTAAAGTTGAGTTGAGTAGAGTAGAGTAAAGTAAAGCAAGGTTAGGCATGGCTTGGTAAGAGTAGAGTAAAGTAGAATAGAGTAGAGTAGAGCTTGTATAGGGTAGGCAAGACAAGGCTAAGTTAAACTAGGTTAGAGGAAAGTAGGGTAGAGTAAAGTAGAGTAGAGTAGAGCAAAGAAATGTGTACAGTAGAGTAGAGTAAAGAAGAGTAAAGTAGTGTAGTGTAGAGTAGAGTAAAGCAGAGTAGAGTAGAGAAGAGCATAGTAGTGTTGAGCAGAGCAAAGCAACAGAGAGTAGAGCAAAGTAGAGCAAAGAAGAATAAAGTAGAGTAGAGTATAGTAGAGTAGAGTAGAGCATAGCATAATATAGTAGAGTATAGTAATGCTTGGTTAAGCTAGGCTAGCCTATGCAAGAGTAAAGTAGAGTAAACCTAGGTTGGGTTAGGCTAGGCTAAGCTAGTTTAGAGTAGAGTAGAGTAGAGTACAGTATAGTGGAGTAAAGGAGAGTAGAGTAAGGTGAGGTTATTATAGGTTACATTAGGCTAGGTGAGCTTAGTCTAGCTTAGGCTAGAGGAGAGTTGAGTAGAGTAAAATAGGGTGAAGTAGAGTAGAGTAGAGCTCGGATAGGCTATGCTAAGCTAGAGTATAATAGAGTGGAGTAGAGTAGAGTAGAGCAGAGCTAGGTTAGGTTAGGATAGACTAGGCTAGGTTAGAGTAGAGTAAAGTAGTGTACAACTAGGTCAGGTTAGGCTAGGTTAAATTAGAGTTGAGTGGAGTAGAGTATAGTAGGGTAAGATTAGGCAGGGCTAGGCGAGGCTAGGCTAGGGTAGGCTAGGCTAAGCTAAGCTAGAGTGGAGTAAAGTAGAGTAGAGAGAAGTAGAGAAGTGCAGAGTAGAGTAGAGCTCGATCAGGCTAGGCTGAGTTAGAGTAAGTAGAGTAGAGAAGAATATTGCAGACAAGAGATGATTTGACTAGAATAGGATAGAGAAGGCCAGAGAAGAGTATAACATAATATAATAGAGAAGAGTATAGTAGAATAGAGTACAGCATAGTATAGTAGAGCTCGATTGTGCTATGTTATGTTAGGCTAGGCTAGGCTAGTTACAGTAGTGTAGAGTAGAGTAGGGTAGATTAGAATAGAGTTGAATAGAGTAGAGTAGAATATTGTATAGTAGACTAGAGTAGAGTAGAGTAGAGTAGTGTAGAGTAGAGTAGAGTATAGTAGAGTATAGTATAGTGAACTAGAGTAGAGTAGAGCTAGGTTAGGCTAAACAAGGCCAAGCTAGGCTAGGCAAAACAAGGTTAGGAAAGGCTGGAGCATGGTAGAGTAGAGTAGAACTAGGTTAGGTTAGGTTGGGATAGGCATGGGTAGGCTAGAGTTAAGTAGAGTATACTAGAGTGGAGTAGAGAATAACAGAGCAGAGCAGAGCAAAGTCGTGCAGAGACAAAATTGAGCAGACTGTAGAGCAAAGAAGAGTAGAGCAGAGCAGAATAATAGAGTATAGTAGATCATTGTAGAGAGAGGTTAGCCTAGACAAGGCTAAGTTAGGCCAGAGTAGAATAGAGTAGAGAAAGTAGAGTAAATTAGAGTAGAGCTAGGTTAGTCTAGGTTAGGTTAGACTAAGGTAGAATGGAGTAGTGTAGAGTAGAGAAGAAGAGAGTAGAGGAGAGTAGAATAAAGTAGAGGCAAGCTAAACAGAATAGAGTAGAGCAGAGGAAAGCAAAGCAAAGTAGAATAGAGCTGAGAAAAGTATAGCAAAGTAGATCAAAGTAGAGTCGAGTAGAGTGTAGCAGAGGGAGGTTAGGCTTTGTTTAGGCTATGCTAGGCTATGTTAGGTTAGGTTAAGCTAGAGAACAATAGAGCAAAGTAGAGTAAAGTAGAGCAGAGCAGACTAGAGTAGAGTAGAGCAGAGCTGAGCAAAGTATAATCGAGCAAAGCAGAGCAAAGCAAAGCTGAGTAGAGTAGAGCTAGGTTAGGTTATGCTAGGCTAGGAAATGATAGGCAAGTCTAGGCTAGAGTAGAGTAGAGTAGAGGTAGGTTAGGCTAGGCTAGGCTAAAATAGAGTAGAGTAGAGAAGAGTTAAAAAAAGCAAAGCATAATAGAGCAGAGTAGGAAAAGTAGAGTAGATGAGACTAGAGAAGAGTAGAATATAGTAGAGTAGAGTAGTGTAAAGTAGAGTAAAGCAGACAGAGCAGAATAAATCAAGGATAGGCTAAGCTAGAGTAGAGTATTATAGAGCTTAGTTAGGCTAGGCTATGGTAGGCTAGGTTTGAGTAGAGTAGAGTATAACAGAGTGGAGTAGAGTAGTAGAGCTAGGTTTTTCTATGCTAGGGTAGGCAAGGTAAGGATAGACTAGAGTATAGTACAGTAAGGTAGGATAGGTTAGGTTAGAGTAGAATAGAATAGAGTAGAGTAGAGTTGAACTAGGTGAAGCATGACTAAGCTAGGCTAAGTTAGGCTAGGTTAGGCTAGGCTAGGCTAAGCTAGCCTTAACTAGAGTAATGTAGAGTAGTAATATGTTAGGCTAGGCTGCAGTACGATAAAGTGGAGTAGATTTGAGTAGAGTATAATAGAGTTAGGTTAGGTAAGGCTATGTTAGAGTAGAATAGAGAAGAGTAGAGTAGAGTAGAGTAGTGTTTAATAGAGTAGAGTAGAGTTGAGCTAGGTTAGCGAAGGCTAGGCTAAGATAGACTAGAGATGAGTAGAGTGTAGTAGAGTAGAGTGGAGTAGAGCTAAGTTTGTCTAGGCTGGGTGAGAATACTATAGAGCAAAGTAGAGTTGAGCTTAGTAGAGTAGAGCAGAGTAAAATATGGAAGAGTAGAGTTGAGCAAAGAAGAGTAGAGTAGAGCAGGATAAAGAAGAGTTAAGTTAGATTAGGCTAGGCTAGGCTAGAGTAAAGTAGAGTAGAGTAGAGTAGAGCTAGATTAAGTAATACTAGGCTAAGAAAAGTTAGAGTTAAGTAGAATTGATTGGAGTAGATTTAAGTAGAGTAGAGTAGAGCAAAGTAAAGAAAAATATAGGTAAGTTAGGCTAGGCTTGACTGGAGTAGAGTAGAGTAGGGTAGAGCTAGGTTAGCTAGGCTAGGTGAGGCTATGTTAAACAAGGCTAGAGTAGAGTAGATAAGAGTAGAGTATTATAGAGTAGAGTTGTGTAGAGAAGAGCAAAATAGAGCAGAACTAGGTTGGGCTAAGACAGGCTAGGCTAGGCTAAGCTAAAGTAGAGAAGAAGAGAGTAGAGTAGTATAGAGTAGAGAAGAGTAGAGTAGTGCAAAATATAGTAGAGTAGAGTAGAGTTAGGTTAGGCTAGGCTAGAGTAGAGTAGAGTAGAGCTAGGTTGGGTTATGCTAGGCTAGGTTAAGTTAAAGTAGAGTAGAGTGGAGTAAAAAAAGAGTAGAGTATAGTTGTGCTGGGATAGGTTAGGCTAGGCTAGGCTTGGCAAGTCTAGGTTTGTCTAGGCTAAGTTAGCCTTGAGTAGTGAAGAGTAGAGCAGAGTAGAGAAGAGTAGAGCCAGAATAAGCTACGCTTGGTTAGGAGTAGAGTGTGGTGGAGCAGAGTAGAGCAAAATAGGGCAGAGCATAGCAATACAAAGTATTGCTAAATGGAGCAGAGCTAGGTTAGGCTAGGCTAGAGTAGAGTAGAGTAAAGTAAAGCTAAGTTATGTTAGGCTAGGCTACGTTAGGTTAGAATAGAGTAGAATAGTATAGAGTGGAGTAGTGTAGAGTAGAGTAGATTGGAGTTGAGTATATTAGAGTATAATATAATAGATTAGAGTTTAGTTGAGCTATATTTGGCAAGGCAAAGCTAGTGTTTGCAAGGCAAAGCTAAGCAAGAGTAGAGTAAAGTAGAGTAGAGAAAAGTAGAGAGGAGTAGAGTAGCAAAGAAATTGGTAAGGCTAGGCTAGAGTAGAGCAGAGTAGAGAAGAGAAGAGCAGAGCCGAGTAGAGTAAAGAAAAGGCATAGAAAAATAAAGCAGAGTAGAGTAGAATATAGTAGAGAAGGGTAGAGTAGAGTAAAGTATTATAGAGCAGAGTATAGTTGAGCTTGGTTAGGCTATGTTATGTAAGGCTAGGCTAAGCTTGATTAGAGTAAAGTAGAGTAGAATAGAGTGGAGTGGAGTAGAATAGAGTAGAGTATAAGATAGTAGTGTAGATTAGAGTACAATACAGTATAGTATAGTGGAGTAGAGCTAGGTTAGGTTAGGTTAGGCTAGGTTAGGATAGGCTAGAGTTGAGTAGAGTAGATTAGAGTAGAGTAGTGTAGAGTAGTGCAAAGCCAAGCAGAGTAGAGAAAAGTATAGCAGAGCAAAGCAGAGCATAGTGGAGCAGACTAGAGTAGAGTAGAGTAGAGTAGTGAAGAGTAGAGCAGAGTAGAATAAAGCAGAGTAGACCAGAGTAGAGTAGAGCTAGGTTAGGCAAGGGTAGGCCATGCTAGGTTAGAGTAGAGTAGAGTAAACCTAGGTTAGGCTAAGTTAGAATAGGGTAAAGTGGAGCAGAGTAGAGTAGAGAAGAGGAGAGTAGAGTAGAGTAGAGCAAAAGTGTGTAGAGTAGAGTAGAGTAGGGCTTAGTAGAGTAGAGCAGAGTAGAGCAAAATTGGGTGGAGAAAAGTAGAGTAGAGTAGAGAAGAGCAGAGAAGAGTATAGCAAAGCAGTGTTTGGTTTGGCTTGGTTAGGCTAAGCTAGGCTATGCTAAGCTAGGTTAGGCTATGCTAGACAAGAGTAGAGTAGAGTGGAGTAAAGCTAGGTTAGGCGAGGCTAAACTAGGTTAGAGTAGAGTATAGTGTTATAGAGCGGAGTGGAGAAGAGTAGAATAGAGTAGAGCTAGGTTAGGCTAGGCTACACTAGGATAGGCTAGGCTAAAGTAGAGTGGATGAGAGTAAAATAGAGTAATGTTAGGTAAGGTTAGGGTAGGTTAGAGTATAATATAATAGAATATAGTAGAGTAGAGTAAAGCAGAGTAGACCATAGGAGAGTAGAGTAGAGTAGTACAGAGAAGAGTTAGGTCGGGCTAACCTATGCCAGGCTAGCTAAGGCTAAGCCAGCCTAGGCTAAGCTTGGCAAGAGTAAAGTAGAGTAGGTCTAGGTTAGGTTAGGCTAGCATAGGCTACCTTAGATCAAAGTAGTGTAGAGTATATTAGAGTTGAGTTTAGTAGAGTAGAGTAGAGCCATGTTAGGCTATGCTAGGCTAACCTAGGATAGGCGAGGCTAGGCTACGCTAGAGTAGAGTAGAGGAGAGTTGATTAGAGCTTGGTTAGGCTACATTATGCTTGGCTATGCTAAGATAGAGCAGAGTAGAGTAGAGCAGAGTAAAGTAGAGCAGAGAAAAGTAGAGAAGAATATAGTAGAGTGGAGCAAAGTAGAGTAGAGTAGGGTTAAGCAAAGTTGAGCAAAGTAGAGCTGAGTAGAGCTAAGTTCGGCTAAGCTAGGTGAGGTTAGGCAAGGTTATAGTAGAGTAGAGTATAGTAGGATAGCATAGAGTACTATAGAGTAGAGTAGAGTATAGGAGAGCTAGGTTAGGCGAGGTTAGGATAGCCTAAGCTATATTAAGCTAGCTAGAGTAGAGTTGATCAAGGTTTGGTTAGGCTAGGCTACCTTAGGGTTTGCTAAAGTAGAGTAAAGTGGTGTAGAGCAAATTAGAGTAGAGTAGCACAAAATAGAATGGAGCAGAGAAGAGCAGAGTAGAGCAGAGCAAAGTGGAGGTGAATAGAGTAGAGTAGAGCTGAGCTAGATTAGGCTAGGCTAAGTTAGGTTATGCTTGAGTTGAGTTGAGTGGAGTAGTGTAGTGTTGAGTATTGTTAGGTTAGGTTAGGCTAGAGTAGAGTAGAGTAGAGTAGAGTAGAGCATAGTAGAGTAGAGAAAAGTAGAGCTGAGTAGAGCAGAGTAAAGTAGAGTAAAGCTTAATAGAGCAAAGCTGAGTAGAGTAGAGTAGAGTAGAGTAGAGCAGACCAGGAAAGAGTAGAGTAGGGAAGAGTAGATTAGAGCTGGGTTAAGCTTCGCTAAGTTGGTGCAGAATAGATTAGAGTTGAGTAGAGTAGAGTAGAGGTTTGTTAGTATAGGCAAGGCTAAGCTAGAGTAAAGTAGAGTAGAGTATGGTAGAGCAGAGTATAGTAGAGTAGATTAGAGTAGACTAGAGTAGAGTTGAGTGTTATAGAGTAGAGTAGAGGTGAATAAAAGAGAGTAGAGTAGAGAAGAGTATAGTAGAGTAGAGAAGATTAGAAGAGCACAGTAGAGTAGAGTAGAATAGAGCAGAGTTGCACAAAGTAAAGTAGAGCAAAGTAGAGCTAAGCAGAGTAGAATAGAGCTGAGCTAAATAAGGTTAGGCTAAGCAAGGCTAGGCTAAAATAGAGTATAGTGGTGTAGAGTAGAGCAGTGTAGAGTAGAGTAGAATAGAGTAGAGTTTGTTGAGGCTGGCCTAAGCTAGGGTAGGGTAGACTAGGCCAGGCTAGGTAAGAGTAGAGTAGAGTAGAGTACTATACAGTATAGTAAAGTAGAGTAGGGTAGAGTAAGGTAGAGTAGATTAGAGTAGAGTAGAAAAGGGTGGAGTAGAGTAAAGTAGAGTAGAATAGAGTAGAGTAAAGTAGAGTAGATTAGGGTAGAGTAGAAAAGAGTGGAGTAGAGTAGAGTAGAGTAGAGTAGAGTGGAGTAGTAGATAGGAGAGAAGAGAAGAGAAGAGGAGAGAAGTGAAGAGGAGAGGAGAGAAGAAGAGAGCAGAGCAGAGTATAGCAGAGCAAAATAGAGTATAGTAGAGTATAATAAAGAAGAGCAAAGCAAAGTAAAATAGAGTAGAGCAAAGAAAAGTAGAGTAGAGTAGAGTAGAGTGGAGGAGAGTAGAAAAGAGCAAAGAAAAGTGGAGAAGAGTAGTTTAGAATAAAGCAAAATAGAACAGGGCTTAGTTAGGCTAAGCAAGGCTAGGTTGGGCTATGCAAGAGTAGAGTAGAGCAGAGTAAAGTAAATAAAGTATAGTATAGTAGAGTTGGGTTAGGCTAGGCTAGGTTAGAGTAGAGTATAGTAGATCTAGGTTACGTTGGGCTAAGGTAAGATAGTGTGGCTAAGCTAGAGTAGATTAGAATAGAGCATTAAAATGTAAAGATGAACAAAGTAGAGTAAAGTAAAGTAGAGCAGAGCTAGGTTACACTAGGCTAGGCTTGGGTAGAGTAGAGTAAAGTAGAGCTTGGTTAAGTAAGGCTATGCTAGGTTAGAGTAGAGTAGAGTGGAGTAGAGTAATATATATATATTAGAGTAGAGTAGAGTAAATTCTTGGCTAGAGTATTATTAAGTAGAGTAGTATAGAGAAGATTAGAGTAGAGTAGAGTAATACTTAGCCAGACTAGGCTAGGGAAAGTAAAGTAAAGAAATGTTGAGTAGAGTATAGTAGAGTAGAGTATGATAGAGTAGAGAAGAGTAGAGTATAATATAGTAGAGTAGAGTAGAGAAGAGTAGAGCTAGGTTAGGCTAGGCTAGGTTAGGCAAGGCTAGGCATGACTAGGTTAGGCTAGGCTAGAGTAGAGTAAACTAGAGTAAAGCTAGGTCAGGTTAGGCTGGGCTAGATTAGTGTAGAACTGAGCAGAGTAGGGTAGAGTGGAGCAAAGAAGAGTAGAGCTAAGTTAGGTTAGGCTAGGCTATAGTGGAGTAGAGTAAAGTAGAGTATAGTAGGGTAGAGTAGAGTTAAGCTAGGCAAGGTTAGAGTAAAGTGGAAAAATAGAGAAGGATAGAGTATATTAGAGTATAGTAGAGTAAAGTAGAGTAGAACTAGGTTAGGCTAGGTTAGGCTAGGTAAGCTAGTTAAGCTAGTCTAGGCTAGAGTGGAGTAGAGTAGTGTAGAATAAAGTAGTGAAGAGTGGAGTATAACAGAGTAGAAAAGAGTAAACCTACGTTAGGTAAGGCTAGATAAAGCTAGGCCATAGTAGAGTAAAGTATAGTAGAGCAGATCAAGGTAGAGTAGAGATGTGAAGAGCAGAGTAGAAGAGAGTAGAGAGTAGCAAAGAAGAGTAAAGTAAAGTTAGGTTAGGCTAGGCTTGGCTTGTTATCTTAGAGTAGAGTAGCATAGAAAAGAGTATTGTGGAGCAGAGTAGAGTAGAGTAGGGTAGAGCTAGGTTAGGCTAAGCTTAGCTATGTTAGAGTAGAGTAGACTTGAGTAGAGTAGAGTAGAGTGGAGTAGAGTAGAGCTAGGTTAGGTTAGGCTTGGTAGCATAGGCTATGCTAGGTTAGAGTAAAGTAGAGTAGAGTGGAGTAGAGTATAGAGCTCGATTCAGATAGGCTAAGCTAGGTTAGAGCAGAGTAGAGTAAAATAGAGCAGAGCAGTGCAGACCAAAGAAAAGTAGAGTAGAGAAAAGCAGAGAATAGTAGAGTAGAGTAGAGAACATTAAAGCCGTGTAGAACAGCGTAGAATTGAGCCAAAAAGAGTAGAGCGAAATAAAGTAGAGCTTGGATAGGCTAACCTAGTCCAGGATAGGCTAGGTTGGAGCAGAGTTGAGTAGAGTATAGTAGACTAGAGTTGAGTAGAGTAGAGTACAATAGAGTAGAGCTAGGTTAGGTTAGGCTAGACAAGGTTAAGCAGGGTAGAGAAGCAGAGTGAGTAAAGTAAAGCTTAATAGAGCAGAGTAGAGTAGTGTGGAGTAGAGTTAAGTTAGGCTATGCTAGGTTAGGTAGGGCTAGGCCATGCTAGGTTAAGCTAGGCTAGAGTTGAGTAGAGTATAGTAGAGTAGAGCTAGGTTAGGTCAGGTTAGTCTAGGCTAGGCTAGAGTAGAGTAAAGTAGAGTAGATTAGAATAGAGCAAAGCAAAATAGAGTGGAGCATTATAGAGCAGAGCAAAGTAGAATTGAGTAGGGTAGAGTAGACCAGAGCAAAGCATAATAGAATAGAGTGGAGCAGAGTTGAGCTAAGTTAAGCAAAGCTAGGCTAGAGCATAATAGAGTAGAGTAAAGTAAGATAGAGTAGAGCTTGATTAGGCTAGGCTAGGAGTGTCTAAGCTAAACAAGGCTAGAGTGGAGTAGAGTAGAGTAGAGTAGAGTAGAGTAGAGCAAAACAAAGCAAAGTGGAGCACAGTTGAGCAGATTAATGTAGAGTAGAGTAGAGCTAGGTTCGACTAGGTTAAGCAAGGAAAAGTTAGAGTAGAGCAGAGTAGACCTACGCTAAGGTAGGATAGGTTAGTATAGACTAGGCTCAGTTAGGCTAGAGTAAAGTGGAGTAGAGTAGAGTAGAGCAGAACAAAGCAAAGTAGAGTAGAGCAGAGTAGAGTATAGTAGAGTAGAGCAGAGAAAAGCATAGTAGAGTAGAGCAAAGTGAAGCATAACAGAGAATAATAGAGTAGAGCAGAGTATAGTAGAGAGGAGTAGAGAAAAGTAGAGTAGAGTAGAGCAAAGTAAAGCATAGCAGAGCAGAGTAGAGGAAAGTAGAGTAGAGCAGGGAAGAGTAAAGCAGAGTAGAGTAGTGTAGAGTAGAGCAATGTAGAGTAGAGGAGAGTATAGTAGAGAATAGAAAAGTAGAGCAAAGTAGAGTAGAGAAGAGTAGAGTAAAGTAGAGTAGTGTAGAGCTAGGTCAAGTTAGGCTAGGCTAAGTGAGGTTAGAGTAGAGTAGAGTAGAGCATAGATGACAAGAGTTGAGTAGAGTAGAGAAGAGTAGAGTAGAACTGAGCATAGCATAGCAGAGTAGAGTAGATTAAACCTGAGTAAAGTAGAATAGAGTAGAGTATAGTAGAGTAGAGTAGAGCTATATTAGGATAGGTTAGGCTATGCTTGGTTAGAGTAGAGTGGAGAAAAGTAAACTAGAGCTATGTTAGGTTGGGCTAACATATGCTAGAGTAGAGTAAAGTAGAGTAGAGTAAAGTAGAGTAGAGTTGAGTAGAGTAGAGTAGAGTTGAGTTGAGTAGAGTAGAGAGCAGAGCAGTGGAGAGTAGAGTAGAGTAGACTAAAGTAACGAAGAGTATAATAGAGCAGAGCAAAGAAAAGCATAATAGAGAAGAGTAGAGTTGAGTAGAGTAAAGCAGAGTAGAGCTAGGTTTGGCTAGGCTAGGCTAGAGTAGAGTAGAGTAGAGTATAGTAGAGCATAGTAGAGCTAGATTAGTTTAGGATAGGTTAGGTTAAAGTAGAGAAGACCAGAGTAGAGTAGAGTAGAGTAAGGTAAAGCAAGGTTATGCTAGGTAAGGCTAAAGTATAGTAGAGTAGAGTAGATTAGTGCAAAGCAGAGTAGAGCAGAGTAAAGTAGAGTATAGTAGAGCAGAGTTGAATCAAGCATTACAAAGAATGGATCAGAAGAGTAGAGTAAAGCAAAGAAGAGCTAGGTTAGACTAGGTGAAGTTAAGCTAGGCTAGGCTAGGTAAGTGTATAGGTAGGTTAGGTTAGGCAAGGCTAGGTTTGGTTAGAGTAGAGTACAGTAGAGTAGAGTAGCATAGAATAGAGTAGAGTAGAGCTAGTTTAGGCAAGGCTACGATAGGTTAGGTTAGGCTAAACTAGGCTAGAGTTGAGTAGAGTTAAGTAGAGTAGAGCAGAGTAATGTAGAGTAGAGTAGAGTAGAGTTCAATAGAGTAGAGTAGCATAATATAGAGTAGGGCTTGGTTAAGCAATGATAGGCAAGGTTAAGATAGTTTAAGCTAGGTTAAGCTAGAGTAGAGTAGAGTAGAGTAGATTAGAATAGAGTGGAGCCAAGTTGGGTTAAGCTAGGTTAGAGTACAGTAGAGAAGAGTAGAGTAGAGTAGAATAGAGAAAAGTAGAGAAGAGTCGAGCAGAGTAAAGCATGGAATAATTGAGAAAAGAAGAGCAAGTTGGAGTAGAGTATAACAGAGGAGAAATAGGTTAGGCTAGGCTAAGCTAAGTTGTCATAAGCTGGGCTAGGCTACTCTAGAAGTATAGTAGAGTAGAGCTAGGTTAGACTATACAAAGAAAGGCTAAACTAAGCTAGAGTAGTCTAGAGTAGGGTAGAGTAGAGTAAAGCAATGCAAAGTAGAGTAGAGTAGAGCAAAAATGACTAGAGCTGAGGAAAGCTAGGTTAGTTTAAGCTAGGCTAAGCTAGAGTAAAGTAGAGTATAGTAGGTAGAGTAGAGTAGAGTAGAGCTGAGCTAGTTTAGGTTAGTTATGCTGGGCTAGGCTAGAGTAGTATAGTAGAGTAGAGTAAAGTAGAGAATAGTTTATTAGGTTAGGTTAAGCTAGGTTGGGCTAGGCTAAGCTAGCCTATAGTAGAGTTGAGTAGAGCAGAGTAATGCAAAGCAGCAGAGCAAAGCAAAGAAGAGTAGAGTAGACCGAAGTAGAGTAGAGTAGAGTAGAACATAGCACAATAGAACAAAGTAGTGCAGAGTAGAGTAGAGCAGAGTAGAGGATAGAAGAGTAGAGAAGAGAAGAGAAAAGAAAAGCAATTAAGAGTGGAGGAGAGTAAAGTAGAGTAGAGTAGACCAGTGCTATGTTTTGCTAGCTAGAGTAGAGTATAGTATAGTAGATATGTGAAGAGTAATGTATAAAAGGGTTAGGTTAGGCTAGGATAGGCTAAGCTAGAGTATAGTGGAGTAGAATAGGGTAGAGTAGAGTAGAGTAGAGTAGAGTATAGTAGAATATAGCTAGTTTAGGATAGGCTAGGTGAGACTAGGCTAAACTAGATTAGAGTAGAATAGAGTAAAATGGAGTAGAGTTGAGTAGAGTAAAGCAAAAAAGAGTAGAACATAGTAGAGTAGAGTAGAGTAGAGCCAAGCAAGGTTAAAGTAAGCTAGGCTAGACTATAGTAGAGTACAATAAAGTAAGATTAGGCTAAGCTAAATTAGAGAAGAATATAGTAGAGTAGAGTAGAATAGAGTAGAATGGTGTAGAGTAAAGTAGAGTTGAGTAGAGTAGAGTAAAGTAGAGTAGTGTAGAATAGAGTAGAGTAGAGGAGAGGAGGAGAGAGGAGAAAAGAGGGTGGGAGAGCAAAGAAGAGGAGAGAAGACTAGATATAAGTAGGGTAGAGTAGAGTAAAGCAGAGCAGAGTAGACTAGAGCAGAGAAAAATCGAGTAGAGTAAATCAGAGTAGCGTAGAGAAAAGTAGAGAAGATCTAAGAAGAGTAAGGTTACATTAGGCTAAGATAAAGTAGAGAAGAGTAGAGCATAATAGAGTAGAGTAGAGCTAAGCTGAGCGTCGTTATGTTAGACAAAACTTAGCTAAACTAGGCCAGAATAGAGTAATAGTGTAGAGTATAATAGAGTAAAGCTAAGTTATGCTAGGTTAGGTTAGGCTTAGCTAAGTTACGCTAGAGTAGAGTAGAGTAGAGTAGAGAAGAGTAGCATATAGTAGAATATCATATAATAGAGTAGAGCTGACTAGAGTAGAGCAGAGTAAAGCAGAGCAAAGTAGAGTAGAGGAGAGTGGATTAGAGAAACATAGAGCAGAGTAGAGTAGAGTAGAGTAGAGCAAAGCAAGGTTAGGCAAGGCTAAGCTAGGCTAAGGTAGAATAATATAGATTATAATGGAGCAGAGTAAAGTAGAGTTGTGCTGAGCTAGGTTAGGTTAGGAAAGGCTAGGATAGACTAAGCTAGCGAGGCTAGGCTAAGCTAGCTTAGGTTAGGCTAGAGTAGGAGAGTAGAGAAGAGTAGAGCATGGTTAGAATAAGCAAGGTAAAGCTAGGCTAGGTATAATTAGAGTAGAATAAAGCAATGCATAGTAGAGTAAAGCATACCAGAGTAGATACGAGTATAGTAGAGCAGACCAGAGCAAAGAAGAGAAAAGTAGAGCAGAGTAATACAGAGTAGGGTAGAGCAGGGCAGATTAGAGTAGAAGAGAACTGAGTAAAGTAGAGAAAAGAAGAGCAGAGCAAAGTATAATCAAGCTTTGTTAAGCTAGGCTAGGATAGGCTAGAGTACAGTAGAGCAGTATAGAGTAGAGCTAGGTTAGGCTAGGCTAGATTAGGTTAGAGTAGAGTAAAGTAGAGTAGAATAGAGTAAAGTATTATTGAGTAGGGTAAGGTAGAGTAGAGTGGGGTAGAGTAGAGCTAGGCTTGGCTGGGCTAAGCTAGGCTAGGTTAGGCTAAGGTAGGCTAAGCTAAATTAGGGTAGAGTAGAGTAGACTTGAGTATAGTAGAGTAAAGTAGAGCTAGGTTAGGCTATGCTAGAAGAGGAATCGTTCAGTTAGGCTAGAGTAGAGTAGAAAGAAGCAAAGAAGAGTAGAGCAGAGCAAAGCAAAGAAGAGCATAGTAGAGCAGAGTATATTAGAGGAAAGTAGAATAGAGTAGAGTAAGGTAGACTAGGGCTAGGTTAGGTTAAGCTAGGCTAGGCTAAGTTATAGTAGAGTAGAGTAGTGTAGAGTAGAGTATATTAGAATAAAGTAAAGTAGAGTATAGCTTGGTTAGGCTAGGCTAGAGAAGAGTTGAATGGGGTAAAGTAGGGTAAGCAGACCAGAGCTAGCTTAGGCTAGGCTAGGCTAAGCTAAACTAAGTTAGAGTAGTCTAGAGTTTAGTGGTGTAGAGTAGAGTAGAATAGAGCAAAGGAGAGCAGAGAAGAGCATAGTTGAGTAGAGTAAAGAAAACCAGAGTATAGCAAAATAGAGTAGAGCAGAGAAGAGTATAGTAGATTACAAAAAATCATAGTAGAGTAGAGAAGAGTAGGAAAAAGTAGAGCAAAGTACAATAGAGTTAGGTTAGGCTTGGCAAGGCAAGAGAAGAGTTGAGTTTAGTAGAGAAGAGTACAGTAGAGTAAAGTAGAGTATAGTAGAGCAGAGCTAAGTTAGATTAGACTAGGCTAGGTTAGAATAGAGGAGAGTATAGTAGAGTAGAGTAGTGAAGAGTAGAGTAGAGTATAGTAAAGTAGAGTAGACTAAAGCTAGGTAAGGCTGGCCTAAGTTATGCTAGGCTAGGCTAGGATAGGCTAGGCTAGGCTTGCCTAGAGTGGAGAAGAGAAGAGTAGAGTAGAGTGGAGTAGAGGAGAGTAGAGTAGAGAAGTGCAAGGTTAGGTTAGGTTAGGCTAGGATAGGCTATGCAAGGTTAGGCTACTATAGGATATATTAGGCTAGGTAAGCCTGAGTAGACTAGAGTAGAGTAGAGTAGAGTAGAGAAAGGTTAGGTTATGTTAGGCCAAATATAACTAGAGTATAATAGAGTAGAGTAGAGCAGAGTAGAGTAAGTTGAGTAGAGGAGAGCTGAGGAGAGTATAGCAGATTATAGAGTAGAGTAGTGCAGAGAAGAGTAAAGTAGAGTAGAGAAGAGCAGAGAAGAGTATATTAGAGAAGAATAGAGTTGAAAAGAGTTGAGTGGAGTAGAGTAGAGGAGAGAAGAGCAGAGAATAAAAAAGTGGAGCATCACAAAGTAGAGAACAGTAGAGTAGAGTAGAGCAAAGCTATATTAGCTAGGTTAGGCTAGAAAAGTCTAAGCTAGGCTAGGCTAGAGTAGAGTGGAGTAGTAAAGAGCATAGTTTAACAGAGTAGAGTAGAGTAGAGTAGAACTAGGTTTGGCTAGGCAAGTAATCGCTTGGTTAGAGTAGAGTAGAGTTGATTAGAGTAAAGTAGGAAAAGTACTATAAAGTAGACTAGAGTAGAGTTGAGAAGAGACGAGTATACCTAGGTTAGCTTGAGCTAAGTTAGGCTAAAGCTAAACTAGGCTGGGTTGGCTTGGCTAGGCTAGAGTACAAGAGAGTATAGTAGAGTAGACTAGAGTAGAGCCAAGCTCGGTTAGGCCAGGGTAGGCTAGGCTAGGTAAGGCCAGAGTAGAGTAGAGTATAATAGAGTAGAGAAGAGCAGAGCGTAATAGAGCAGAATGGAGATGAGAAGAGCGAAGCAGTGTAAAGTAGAGTAGAGCTGAGTTGAGCTAAGTTATGCAAAGCTTGGCTAGGATAGGCTAGGTTAGAGTGGACTAGAATAAAGCATAGTAAAGAAGAGTAGAGTTTAGTAGACTAGAGCTAAGCTTGGTTAGAGTAGAGTAAAGCTAGATTAGGATAGGTTAGGCTAGAGTAAAGAGTAGAGTAGAGTACAGTAGAGTAGAGTAGAGTAGAATAGAGCATTATAGTGCAAAGCAAAGCATAGTAGAGCAGAGCAGAGTTGAGAAGAGCTAGCTTTTGTCAGGCTAAGCTAGGCTAGGCTAGGCAAGACTAGACTAGAATGGAGTGGATTAGAGTAGAGTGGAGTATAGTGGCGCTTTGTTAGGCTAAGCTAGGCTTGGTTAGAGTAGAGTAGAGTAGAGCTAGAATTTGCTAGGTATAATAGAGCTTAGCTAGACTAAGCTTGGCAAGGTTAGGCTACAGTAGAGTAGAGTTGAGTATAGAAAAAGAAGAACATAATAGAAAGAGTGGAGTAGAGTAGAGTGTAGTAGAGTAGAGTAGAATAGAGTAAAGTAGAGGAGAGTAAAGGGGACAAGAGCAGAGAAGAGCAAAGAAGAAGAGTAGAGTAAAATAGAGTCTTGTAGTGTAGAGCAGTGCAGAGCAAAGCAGAGTAGAGCAGAGTAGAGAAGAGCAAAGCTAGGTTAGGCGAGGCTCAGCTAGGCTAGGCTAGGTATAGAATAGGGTAGAGTAGAGTAGTATAGAGTAGAAAAGAGTAGAGCTAGGTTATGCTTGGTTAAGCCAAGATGGAGTAGAGTAGAGTAAAGCTATTTTAAGCAAGGCTAATCAAGGCAAGCCAAGGCTAGAGTATAGTAGAGTAGAGTAGAATAAATTTGATCAGAATATAGTGGATTAGAGTAGAATGGAGTAGGGTGGAGTAGATTAAATTAGAGTACAATAGAGGAGTGGAAAAGAGAAGAAAGGAGAGCAGAAGAGATGAGAGGAGAATAGAACAGAGTAGAGTAGAGTAAAGAAGAGTGGAGCAAAGATGAGTAGAGCAAAGAATATGAGAGTAGAGTGGTGAGTTGAGTATACTAGAGTAGAGTAGAAGGCAGTTGAGTAGAGTCAAGAGAATTATAGTAGTGTGGAGTAGAGTAGAGCTAGGTTAGGCAAGGCTAGTCAAAAATAGAGTAGAGCAGAGTAGAGTAGAGTAGAGTAGAGTAAACTATAATAGAGTAGAGTAGAGCAAGGTTAAGATAGGGGCTAGGCTAGGTTATAGTTAAGTAGAGTGGAGAAGAGTGAAGCAGAGCAGAGTAGAGTAGAGTTTAGTAGAATAAAGATAGGGTAGGCTAGGCTAGGTAGCCTAGGCAAGGCTAAGCTTGGCTAAGTAGAGTAGAGTAGAGTAAAGCTAGGTTTGGCAAGGCTAGCATTGGCTAAACTAGAGTATGTAGTGGAGCAGAGCATAGTAGACTAGAGAATAGCTTAAAAAACAAAAGTAGAGCATAGTAGAGCAGATGAGAGTAGAGTAGAGCAGAGTAGAGCGAAGCAGATGCGGGTAGAGTAGAGTTGAGCAGAGCAGAGTAGAAGATAGAATTACAACAGAGTAGAGAAAAGTATAGCAGAGCTAGGATAAGCTAGGCAACAGTAAAAAAGAGTGGAGTAGAGTAGAGTAAAGTAGTGTAGATTAGAGAAGAGTTATGTTAGGGTAGGTTATAGTAGAGTAGAGTAGATTAGAGTGGAGTAGGGTAGACTGGAGCAAGGTTAGGTTTTAGTAAGCTATGCTAGGCTAGGCAAGGATAGGATAGGGTAGGAATGTTTATAGTTAAGTAGAGTGAAGTAAAGTAAAGTTAGGTTAGGCTAGGCTGGGATAGAGTAGACTAGAATAGAGTTGAGTAGAGTAGAGCATAGAAGAGTAAAGAAGAGCAAGGTAGAGCAAAGTAGAGTAGGGTACAATAATACAAAAAAAACAGAATAGAGCAGAGTTGAGTAGATTATAGCTGATTTAAGTTAGGCTTGGCTAGGCTAGGTTAGGCTAGACTAGAGTAGAGTAGAGTTGAGTAGAATAGAGTAGGATATAATAGAGCTTGGTTGGCTAGGCTAGGCTAGGTTAAAGTTAAGTAGAGCAGAATAGACTAGAGTAGAGTAAATTAGAGTGCAGTAGAGTAGAGTAGAGTAGAGTAAAATAGAGTAAAGTAGAGTAGAGCTAGGCAAGGCTACGCTAGGCTGGGATAGGGTAGGTTAGGCTCAGTTATTCTAGGCAAGAGTAGAACAGAGTAGAATAGAGTAGAGTTGAGTAGGGCTAAGTAGAGGTGAGTAGAGTAGAGTAGAGTGGAGTAAAGTTGAACTATGTAATACTAGGCTAGGTAAGGGTAAAATAAAGTAGAGTAGAGTTGATTAGAGTAGAGGAGAGTAGAGGAGAGCTAAACATAGTTGACCAGAGCAAAGTAGAGTAGAGCAGAGTAGAGAAGAATAGAGTAGAACAGAGTAGATAAAAGATGAGTAAATGTTAGAAAATTAGAGAAAAGCGAGGTTATGCGAGGATAGGCTTTGGATAGACAAGGCTATGCTAGGCTATAGTAGAGTAGATTAGGGCAGAGCAAGGTTAGTCTAGGCTAGACTAAGCTAGGTTAGAGTAAGGTTGAGTATAGATGAGTAGTAGTGTAGAGTAGAGTAATGTTAGGCTAAGCTAGGCTAAGCTAATCTAAGATAGAGCAGGGTATAGCTTGGTTGGTCTAGCCTATGCTTTGTTAGGCTAGACTAGAGTGAAGAAGAATAAAGTAAAGTAGAGCAGAATAAAGTAAAGTAGAGAAGAGTAGAGTAGAATAGAGTAAAGTATAGTAGAGCTAGGTTAGGCTAAGATAGGCTAGAGTAGAATAGAGTAGAGTATAGTACAATATAGTAGAGTAAAGTAGGGTAGAGCTAGGTTAGGCTAGGCTAGGTTAAGGTAGATTAGAGTAGAGTAGCTAAGAGCAAAGCCTAGTTAGGCTAGGCAAAGTGAAGTTTTGGTAGGCTAGGTTAGAGTAGAGAAAAGTGGAGTAGATTAGAGTAGAGTAGAGTGTTGTAGAGTTAGGTTAAGCTAGGTTAGAATAAAGTAGAGTAGAACAAAATAGAGCAGTGAAGGCCAGAGTAGAGCAGAGAAGAGAAGAGTGGAGAAGAGTAGAGTAGAGTAGAGTAGAGCAGAGAAGAGATGAATAGAGTAGAGCAGAGTACCATAGAAAAGAGTAGAGTTAAGTTGAGTAGAGCTAAGTTAGGCAAGCCTAGGTTAAGTTAGGTTAAAGTAGAGTAGAGTAGTGTGGAGTAGAGCTAGTTTGGGCTAGGCTAGACTAGAGTATAACAGAGTTGAGTGGAGTTGAGTTGAGTAGAGTAGAGTGAACTAGAGTAATTTAGAGTAGAGTAAACCTTGGTTAGGCTAGGCTAGAGTACAATATAATATATTATAATAGAGCAAAGTAGAGTAGAGTTGAGTAGAGTAGAGTTGAGCAAAGCAAAGTAGAGCAGAGTAGAGTAGGGAAAAGCAAGGTAGAGTAGAGTAGAATAGGGGAGAGAAGAGTAAAGAAAGAAAAAAAAGAGTAGAATAAAGTAAAGCAGAGCAGAGTAGAGTAAACCAAGGCTAGGAAAGGATAGAAAAGTATGGACTAGAGTAGAGTAGGGTAGAGTACAGTAAAGCAAAGCTAGGCTAGGTTAGAGTAGGGTAGAGTAGAGTAGAAAACATTAGAGTAGAGTACAGTTGAGCTAGGTTAGGTTGGGCTGAGCTAGGTTATGCTATGTTAGGCTAAGGTGTGTTATGCTCAATTAGGCTAGAGTAAAGTAGAGTAGAGTAGAGTTGGGTTGTGTAGAGTAGAGTAGAGTATAGTAGAGCTTTTAGGCTAAGGCTGGCTAGGTAATGCAAGACAAGAGTACAATAGAATAGAGATGAATATAGTAGAGCAGAGTAGAGCAAAGTATAGTAGAGTAGAGTAGAGTAAAGCAGAGTAGAGCAGAGTAGAGAAAAACTAAGCAAAGCCAGATTAGGTTAGGCCTGGCTAGGCTAGCTCAGACAAAAGTAGAGAAGAGTTGAGTAAAGTAGAGCTATGTTAGGCTAAGCTAAGCTAGCTTAGTGTTGAGTAGAGTAGATTAGAGTAGAGTAGAGTAGTGTAGGATAGAGTTATAAGTATGGTAGAGTAAGGTTAGGCTAGGTTAAGGTAGGTTAGCCTCAGTTATGCCAGGCTAAGATAGAGTAGAGTAGAGTAAAATAGACTAGAATAAAGGAGAATAGAGCATAGTGGAGTAGAGAAGAGTAGAGTAAAGTAGAGTAGAGCAAAGAAGAGTAGAGGAGAGGAAAGGAGAGTATAGAAGAGCATAGTAGAGTAGTGTGAAGCAGAATATGTCTGAGCAAAGAAGAGAAAACATAATAGAGTAGAGTATAGTAGTATAGAATAGAATAGAGAAGAGAGATAATAGGATATGCTAAGCTAGATTAGGATAGAGTTGAGTAGAGAAGAGTAGAGGAGAGAAAAGTATGGTAGAACTATGTAAGGCTAAGCCAAGCTAGGTTAAGTAACTTTTAGTAGAATAGAGTAGAGTAGAGTAGAGTAGAATAGAGTAGAGTAAAGCTAGGTTAGGCTAGGCTAAGCTAGGCAATGTAAGCCTATGTTAGGCTAGAGCATAGTAGATTAGACTATGGTAGAGTTGAGCAAGGTTAGGCTTGGCAAAGTTAGATTACAGTAGAAGAGATTAGAGTAGTGTAGAGTAGAGCATAGTAGAGTAAAGATGGCCAGAGTAGAGTGGAGCAGAGAAGAGAAGAGCAGAGTAGAGTGAGCAGACAATAGATGAGTAGAGAAAAGCAAAGTAGAGTAAAATAGAGTTGAGTATAGCAGTGTAGAGTAAAGTAGAGTACTGTAGAGCAAAGAATAGAAGAGTAGAGTAAAAAAGAGCTGAAAGAGTTAGAGTAGAGCAGAGTAGAGTAGAGTAGAGCAGAGCAAAGCAGACTAGAATATAGTAGAGTTTGGTTAGGCTAGGTTAAGCTATGCAAGAGTTGAGTAGGATAGAGTATATTAGAATAGAGCAAGGTTAGGTTGGCTAGGCTAAGCTAGGCTTGGCATGGTTAGAGTAGAGCAGAGTAGAGTGGAGTAGAATAAAGTAGAGTAAAATAAAGTAGAGTGGAGTAGAGTAGAGTAAAGCTAGGTTAGGCTAAGCTAAAATAGGGTTGAATAGGCTTAGCTCAAGTAGATTTGAGTAAAGTGGAGTAGAGCAGAGTAGTGCTAGATTGGGCAAGGATAACATAGAGTACAGTAGAGAAGAGTAGAGTAGAGTGAAGTAGAGAAAGTAGAAATTACCAGAGTAGAGTAGAGCATAGCATACTAGAGTAGAGAAGAGCTAGGTAGAGTAGAGTAGAGTAGAGTAAAGTAAAGCTAGGGTAAGCTAGGCTAGGTTAGAATAGAGTAGAGTTGAGTAGAATTGAGTATAGATAGGATATGCATAGCTAGGCTTGGCTAAACAAGGCTAGTGTAGACTGGAGCAAAGTAGAGTAGTATAGTTCAGAGCATAGCAGAGTGTAGCAGAGTAGAAAAGAGTAGAGTAGAGAAAAGTAGAGTAGAGCAGAGTAAAGTACAGTAGAGTAGAGTAGAGTAGAGAAGAGAAAAATTGAGTTGAGCTAAGCATTACAGAGCATAGTAGAGCAAAATAGAGCAAGGTATAGCAAAGCAAAGAAAAGTTGTGCAGAATAAAGATATGTAGAGAAAAGCTAGATTAGGCTATGATAAGGTAGGCTAGGATAGGTTAAGGTAGGGTAGAGGAGGTAAGGTGAGGTTAGGTTAGGAAAGGCTAGGCTTTGTTAGAGTAAAGTATAGTAGAATAGAATAGAGCTAGGTTAGGCTAACCTGGGCTAGGCATGGCTAGGTTTGGGTATGTTAGGATAGCCAAGGCTAGAGCAGAGTGAGTAGCGTATAGCTTAGTTAAGCTAGGCTAGGAAAGGCCAGAGTAGAGCAGAATATAATAGAGCAGAGCATAATAGAGTAGAGCAGAGTGCAATAGAGTACAGTAGGATAGAGTAAAGAAAAGTAGAGTAAAGTAGAGTATTGTAAAGTATAGTAGAGTAGAGTAGAGTAGAGTGTTGGATAGTAAAGCTGAGTATAGTAGAGTGGAGTAGAGTGGAGTAGAGCAAGGTTAAGCAAGGTTAGTCAAGGCTAGGTTAGGCTAAGCAAGGTTAGGCTTGGCATGACTAGAGTAGAGTAGAATAAAGTAGAGTAGAGTAAAGTGGAGTAGTACAAAGTAGAGCAGTGTAGGGAAAAGCATAGAAGAGTAGAGTATAAAAGAGCTGAGAGAGTCAGAGTGGGACAGCGTAAAGTAGAGTAGAACAAAGCAAAGCAGAGAAAAGTAGAGTAGAGTTAGGTTAGGCTAAGAAAGAGTTGAGTACGATAAAGTAGATTAGAGTAATGCTAGGCTAGGTTGGCTAGGCTAGGCTAGGCTTGGCTTGGATAGAGTAGAGTATAGTAGAGTGGAGAAGAATAGAGTAGAGTAGAACAAAGTAGAGTGGAGTAGAGTAGAGTAAAGCTAGGTCAGGCTAGGCTAAGATAGGGTTGGCAAGCCTTAGCTCGAGTAGAATTGAGTAAAGTGGAGTGGAATAGACTAGAGTAGAACTAGGTTGGGGTCGTATAAGATAGAGTACAATAGAGAAGAGTAGAGTGGAGTGGAGTAGAGAAAGTAGAAATACCAGAGAAGAGTAGAGCATAGCATAGTACAGTAGAGAAGAGCTGGGTAGTGTAGAGCAGAGTAGAGTAAAGTAGAGCTAGGTTAAGCTAGGCAAGGTTAGAATAGGGTAGAGTTGAGTAGAATTGAGTATAGCTAGGTTATTCTTAGCTAGGCTTGGCTAAGCAAGGCTAGTGTAGGCTTGAGTAAAGTAGAGTACAACAATTAAGAGCCGAGCAGAATGTAGCAGAGTAGAAAAGAGTAGAGTATAGCAGAGGAGAGAAAAGTAGAGTAGAGTATAGTAGAGTAGAGTAGAGCAAAGAAGAGAAAAGTTGAGTAGAGCTAAGCATATCAAGAGCAGAGTAGTGCAGAATAGAGTAGAGTAGAGTAGAGCAAAACAAAGAATAGTTGAGCAGAATAGAGCAAGTAGAGAAAAGCTAGGTTAGGTTAGGATAAGGTAGGCTAGGAAAGGTTAAGCTAGGATAGGGTACAGTAGAGTAGGTAGGGTAAGGTTAGGTTAAGAAAGGCTAGGCTTTGTTAGAGTAGAGTAGAGTAGAATAGAATAGAGCTAGGTTAGGTTAACCTAGGCTAGGCTAGGTTTGGGTATGTTAAGATAGTTGAGGCTAGAGTAGAGTGAGTAGAGTATAGCTTAGTTAGGCTAAGCTAGGAAAGCTTGGAGTAGAGTAGAATATAGTAGAGCAGAGCATAATAAAGTAGAGCTAAGTAGAGTGGAGTAGAGTGCAGTAGAGTATAATAGATAAGAGTAAAGAAAAGTAGAGTAGAGCAGAGCATTATAAATAAGAGAAGAGTATAGTAGAGTAGAGTGAAGGATAGTAGGGTTGAGTATAGTAGAGTGGAGTAGGGTAGAGTAGAGCAAGGTTAAGCAAGGCTAGTCAAGGCTAGGCTAGGCTAAGCAAGGTTAGGCTTGGCATGAGTAGAATAGAGTAGAGTAGAGTAGAGTAAAGTAGAGTAGTACAAAGTGAAGTAGTGTAGAGCAAAGCATAGAAGAGTAGAGTACAAAAGAGTTGAGAGAGTCAGAGTGGAATAGAGCAGAGTAGAGTAGAGTAGAGCAGAGCAAAGTAGAGAAGAATAGAGTAGAGTTAGGTTATGTTATGTTAGGCTAGGCAATAATTGAGTAGGATAGAGTAGATTAGAGTAGAGCAAGGTTAGGTTGGCTTGGCTAAGCTAGGCATGGCATGGTTAGAGTAGAATAGAGTAGAGTGGAGTAGAATAGAGTAGAGTAGAATAAAGTTGAGTGGAGTAGAGTAGAGAAAAAGCTAGGTTAGGCTAGGCAAAGATAGGGTTGGCTAGGCTTAGCTCTAGTAGATTTGAGTAAAGTGGAGTGGAGTAGAGTAGAGTAAAGCTAAGTTGGGCTAGGATAAGATAGAGTGTAGTAGAGAAGAGTAGAGTAGAGTGGAGTAAAGAAATTAGAAAATACCAGAGTAGAGTAGAGCATAACATAGTAGAGTAGAGAAGAGCTAGGTAGAGTAGAGCAAAGAAGAGTAAAGTAGAGTTAGAGTAAGCTAGGCTAGGTTAGAATAGAGTAGAGTTGAGTAGAATTGAGTATAGATGGGTTATTCTTAGCTAGGCTTGGCTAAACAAGGCTAGTGTAGACTGGAGTGAAGTAGAGTAGTGCAATTCAGAGCAGAGCAGATGTAACAGACTAGAAAAGAGTAGAGTAGAGCAGAGCAGAGAAAAGTTCAGTAGAATAGAGTAGAGTATAGTAGTGTAGAGTAGAGAAGAGAAAAATTTAGTTGAGCTAAGCATTGTAGAGCAGAGTAGAGCAGAATAGAGTAGGGTAGAGCAGAGTAGAGTAGAGCAAAGCAAAGAAATGTTGAGCAAAATAGAGCAATGTAGAGAAAAGCTAGGTTAGGCTATGATAAGGTAGGCTAAGATAGGTTAAGCCAAGGTAGAGTAGAGTAGAGTAGGTAGAGTAAAGTTAGGTTAGGATGGCTAGGCTTTGTTAGAGTAGAGTATAGTAGAATAGAATAGAGCTAGGTTAGGGTAACCTAGGCTAGGCGTGGCTATGTTTGGGTATGTTAGGATAGCCAAGGCTAGAGTAGAGTGAGTAGAGTATAGCTTAGTTAAGCTAGGCTAGGAAAGGCTGGAGTAGAGTGGAATATAGTAGAGCAAAGCATAATAGAGTAGAGCTATGTAGAGTAGAGCAGAGTGCAATAAAGTACAGTAGAACAGAGTAAAGAAAAGTAGAGTAGAGAAGTGCTGGATAGTAAAGTTGAGTATAGTAGAGTGGAGTTGAGTAGAGTGAAGGATAGTAGAGTTGAGTATAGTAGAGTGGAGTAGAGTGAGTAGAGCAAGGTTAAGCAAGGCTAGTCAAGGCTAGGCAAGGCTAAGCAAGGTTAGGCTTGGCATGAGTAGAATAGAGTAGAGTAGAGTAGAGTAAAGTAGAGTAGTACAAAGTAGAGTAGTGTAGGGCAAAGCATAAAAGAGCAGTGTATAAAAGAGCTGAGAGAGTCAAAGTGGAGTAGAGTAGAGTAGAGTAGAACAAAGCAAAGCAGAGCAAAGTAGAGTAGAGTTAGGTTAGGCTAAGCAAGAATTGAGTAGGATAGAGTAGATTAGAGTAAAGCTAGGTTAGGTTGGCTAGGCCTGGCATGGTTAGAGTAGTGTATAGTAGGGTGGAGTAAAATAGAGTAGAGTAGAATAAAGTAGAGTGGAGTAGAGTAGAGTAAAGCTAGGTTAGGCTAGGCTAAGATAGGGTTGGCGAGGCTTAGCTCGAGTAGAATTTAGTAAAGTGGAGTTGAGTAGAGTGGAGTAGAGCTAGGTTGGGCTAGGATAAGATAGAGTACAGTAGAGAAGAGTTGAGTGGAGTGGAGTAGAGAAAGTAAAAAATACCAGAGTAGAGTAGAGCATAGCATAGTAGAGTAGAGAAGAGCTGGGTAGAGTAGAGTAGAGTAGAGTAAAGTAGAGCTTGGTTAAGCTAGGCTAGGTTAGAATAGAGTAGAGTTGAGTACAATTGAGTATAGGTAGGTTATTCTTAGCTAGGCTTGGCTAAGCAAGGCTAGTGTAGACTGGAGTAAAGTAGAGTAGAACAGTTAAGAGCCGAGCAGAGTGTAGCAGAGTAGAAAAGAGTAGAGTAGAGCAGAGTAGAGAAAAGTAGAGTAGAGTAGAGTAGAGTAGGGTAGAGAAGAGAAAAGTTTAGTAGAGCTAAGCATTGCAAGAGTAGAGTAGAGTAGAATAGAGTAGAGTAGAGTAGAGCAAAACAAAGAAAAGTTGAGCAGAATAGAGCAAAGTAGAGAAAAGCTAGGTCAGGCTAGGATAAGGTAGGCTAGGAAAGGTTAAGCTAGGGTAGAGTAGAGTAGAGTAGGTAGAGTAAGGTTAGGTTAGGAAAGGCTAGGCTTTGTTAGAGTAGAATATAGTAGAATTGAATAGAGCTAAGTTAGTCTAACCTAGGCTAGGCTAGGTTTTGGTATGTTAGGATAGCCAAGGCTAGAGTAGAGTGAGTACAGTATAGCTTAGTTAGGTTAAGCTAGGAAGAGCATAATAAAGTAGAATTATGTAGAGTAGAGTAGAGTATAGTAGAGTACAGTAAAATAGAGTAAAGAAAAGTAGAGCAAAGCAGAGCATTATAAAGTAGAGAAGAGTAGAGTAGAGTGAAGGATAGTAGAGTTGAGTAGAGTAGAGTGGAGTAGGGTAGAGTATAGCAAGGTTAAGTTGGGATAGTCAAGGCTAGGTTAGGCTAAGCAATATTAGGCTTGGCATGAGTAGAGTAGATTAAAGTAGAGTAAAGTAGAGTAATACAAAGTAGAGTAGTGTAGAGCAAAGCATAGAAGAGTAGAGTACAAAAGAGTTGAGAGAGTCAGAGTGGAGTAGTGCAGAGTACAGTAGAACAGAGCAAAGTAGAGTAGAATAAAGTAGAGTTAGGTTATGCTATGTTAGGCTAGGCAAGAGTTGAGTAGGATAGAGTAGATTAGAGTAGAGTAGGGTTAGGTTGGCTTGGCTAAGCTAGGCTTGGCTTGGTTAGAGTAGAGTAGATTAGAGTAGAATAAAGTAGAGTGGAGTAGAGTAGAGTAAAGCTAGGTTAGGCTTGGCTAAGATAGGGTTGGCTAAGCTTACCTCAAGTAGATTTGAGTAAAGTGGAGTGGAGTAGAGTAGAGTAGAGCTAGGTTGGCTAGGATAAGATGGAGTATTATAGAGAAGAGTAGAGTAGAGTGGAGTAGAGAATGTAGAAAATACCAAAGTAGAGTAGAGCATAACATAGTAAAGTAGAGAAGAGTTGGGTAGAGTACAACAGAGTAGAGTAAAGTAGAGCTATATTAAGCTAGGCTAGGTTTTAATAGAGTAGAGTTGAGTAGAATTGAGTATAACTAGGTTATGCTTAGCTAGGCATCGCTAAAGAAGGCTAGTGTAGACAAGAGTAAAGTAGAGTAGAGTAGTTTAGTGCCGAGCAAAGTGTATCAGAGTAGAAAAGAGTAGAGTAGAGCAGAGCAAAGAAAAGTAGAGTAGAGCAAAGTAGAGTGTAGTATAGTAGAGTAGAGCAAAGGATAGTAGAGCTAGGTTAGGCTAGGCTAGGTTATAGTAGAGTAGAGTTGAGTTATGTTAGGTTAGGCTAGGCTTGAGGAGTAGAGTAATGTAGAGTAGAGCTTTTTTTGGCTAGGCTAGGCTAGGTTAGGGTAAGATAAGCTATGCTAAAGTATAGTTGAGTAGAGTAGAGTATAGCAGAGTAAAATAGAGCAAAGCATAGTAGAGTAGAGTAGACTACAGTAAAGAAGAGTAGAGTAGAGCACAGCAGAATAAAGAAGTATAGGGCAGAGCAGAGGAGTGTAGAGTAAAGTAGAGGATAGAAGAGCAATGCAGAGTAGAGAAAAGTATAATATAGTAGGGTAGTGCTTAGGAAAGTGAAGTAGAGTAGCGTAGGCTTGGTCAGGTTAGGCTAGATTAAAGTAGATTCGATTAGAGTAGAGTAGTGTAAAGTAAAGCATAGTTGAGCTAAGTTAGGCTATGATTAGCTAGGCAAGGCTAGGCTAGAGTAGAGTAGAATAAAGTAGAGAAGTATAGAGTAGTGCTAAGCAAAATAAAGCAGCGTATAGGAGAGTAGAGCAGAGCAGAGTAAAGTAAAGCAGAGCAAAGGAGAGCAAAGTAAAGCAAAGCAGAGCAAGGTAAGGCTATGTTAGAGCAGAGTAGAGTAGAGCTAGGTTAGGCTAGGCTAAAATAGAGTATAGTAGAGCACAATAGAGAAGAGTAGAGTAGAGTAGAGTAGGAGAGAAGAGAGGAGAAGAGAGCAAAGGAGAAGAGAGGAGAGCTAATTACAGTACAGTAGAGCAGAGTAGAGCAGTGTAGAGTAAAAAAGAGTATAACAGAACAGAGCAGAGAAGAGTAGAGCAAAGCAGAGCATAGAAGAGTAGAGCAGAGCAAAGCATAACATAGCAATGTTAGATGAGGCTAGGTAGGGCTAAGCTAGAATAGAGTAGAGTAGGGTATAGTAGAGTGGAGCAGAGCTGAGTTAGGTTAGGTTAGGGTAGGCTAAAGTAGAGTAATAGAGTAGAGTATAATAGAGTGGAGTAAGTTTAAGCTAAGTTAGGTTTGGCTTGGCTAGGCAAGGCTAGAGTAGAGTAGAGTAGAGTGGAGTGGAGGGGAGTAGAGTGGAGTAGAGTAGAGTAGAATATAATAGAGTAGAGCAGAGAAGAGCAGGGTAGAGCAAAGTAAAGTAGAGCAGAGTAGAATATAGTAATAAAGTAGTGTAGAGTAGAGTAGAGTAGAGCTACCTTTGGCAAGGCTACTCTAGGTTAGAGTAGAATAGAGTAGTTTAGATTATAGTAGAGTAGAGTAGAGTCGAGCTGAGCTAGGTTAGGTTAGGCTAAGTTACTTTAAGCTAAGCTAGAGTAAGAGAGTAAAGTATAGTTGAGCTAGGTTAGGTAAGGAAATGTAAGGTTAAGCAAGGTTTGGATAGAGTAGAGTAGAATAGAGTAAAATAGAGTAGAGTAGAGTAGAGTAGAGAAGAGTAAGGTAGAGTAGTATAGAGTAGAGAAGAGTAGAGTAGAGTAGACAAGAGTAGAGAAGGGAAGAGAAAAGTTGAGAAGTGCAGAGTAGAATAGAGCAAAGTAGACTGGAGTATAATAGTGTAGAGTATAGTAGCATAAAGTAGAGCTAGGTTAAGATGGGCTAGAGTAGAGTAGAGTAGAGTAGATTCGAGTAGAGTGCAGAGTAAAGTATAGTACTGCTAGGTTAGGCTAAGTTAGGGTTGGCTATACTAGAGTAGAGTAGAGTAGGGAAGAGTAGAATAGAGTAGAGTAGAGTAAAGCTAGTTTAGGCTAGGCTAAATTAGGCTAGAGTTGAGTAGAGAGGAGGAGAGAAGAGTAGAGCAGTACAGAGCAGAGCAAAGTAGAGTAGAGCATAGTAAAGCGGAGTAGAGTAAAGAAAACAAGAGTTTAATAGAGTAGAGAAGAGTTGTGCAAGGTTTGGATAGTCTAGGATATAGTAGAGTAGAGTAGAGCTAGGTTGGGCTAGGCTAGGTTAGAGTAAAGTGGAGTAGAGTAGAGGAGAGGAGGGGAGAAGGGAGGATAGGGCAGCAGTGAAGAGGAGACGAAAGTAGATTAAAGCGGAGCAGAGCAGAGTAGAGTAGAGTAAAGTAGAGTAGAGAAGACTATAGTAGAGTAGAGTAGGGTAGAGTAGAGCAGAGTAGGGAAGTGCATAGAAGAGTAGAGTTAGGTTAGGTTAGGCTAGGCTAGCTATGGTAGGCTACACTAAAGTAGAGTAGAGTAAAGCGGAGTTGAACAAGGTTAGGTTAGGCTAGGCTAGGCTAGGCTAACTAGAGTAGAGCAATAGAGGGGCATGTAGTACAGTAGAGCAAGTTTAGGATGAGTTTGTTTAAGCTTTTTTATGCCAGGCTAGAGTAAAGTACAATGGAGTACATTAGAGTAGACTAGAGTAAACTAGAGTTGAGTAGAGTAGAGTTGAATAGAGAAGAGTAAAACAGAGTAGAGTAGAGTAGAGTAGAGAAGAGTAGAACACAAAAAAGTAGAGTAGAGTAGAGTAGAGTGGAGTAAAGTAGAGTAGATTATAGCAGAGTAGAGTAGAGCTAGGTTAGGCAAGGCTAGACTAGGCCATGCTAAGATAAGCTAGGATAAAGTAGAATAGCATGGAGTAGAGTAGGGTAGAGTGAAGTAGAGTAGAGTAGAGTAGAGCTGAGCATTGTTAGATTAAGCTAAGTTAGGCTAGGCTTAACTAAGCAAGGCAAGGCTAGGCCAGGCTAGTTAGAGCAAGAGAATAGAGTAAATTAGAGCTAGGTTAGGCGAGGTTAGGTAAGGTGAGACAAGGCTAGTGTAGAGTAGAATAGAGTAAAGTAGAGTGGAGTAGAGTATAGTAGAGTAGAGCAAAGTATTATAGAGCAGACATAGTAGAGAAGAGTAGAGTAGTGTAGAGTAGAGCAGAGCAAAGCAATGTAGAGGAGTCCAAAGTAGAGCAAAGGATAGCAGAGCAGGGCAAAGTAGAGCAGAGCTATGTTAGGCTAGGCTTGAGTAAAGTAGAGTAGAGTAGAACAAAGTAGAGTAAAGTAGAGCTAGTTATGCAAAGCAAAGCAAGGTTAGAGTAGAATAGACTAGAGTAGAGTGTAGTATAGTAGAGTAGGTTAGCCTATGTTAGGCTAGAGTAGAAGAGTAGAGTAGAGCAGAGTAGAGAATAGTAGAGGAGAAGAGTGGAGAGGAGAGCAGAGTAGAGTAGAAGAGTAGAGCAGAGTAATGTAAAGCAAAGTTGAGTGGAGTAGAGCAGTATAGAGTAGAGTAGTGTAGAGTTGTGCAGAGCTATGATAGGCTCGGGTAGGCTAGGCTATAGTAGAGTATAGTGGAGTATAATAGAGCAGAATAAGGTTAGGCTAAGCTAGGATTGGGTAGGTTAGGCTAGGCTAGGTTAAAGTATAATAGAGTGAAGTGGAGTGAATTAGAGCAGAGTTGAGAAAGGTTAGGTTGGGTTAACTTTGGCTAGTCAAGGCTAGGCTAGGCTGAGCTAGTGTATAGAAAAAAAGAGTAGAGTAGAGTAAAATACAGTTGTGTAGAGTAGAGTAGAGTAGAGCTAGGTTAAACAAGAGTAGAGTAGAGTGGAGTAGAACAGAGTATTATTGAGTAGATTTGAGCATAACAGAGCAAAGTATGAAGAGAAAAATAGAGTAGAGGAGAGCAAGGTTTTGCTATGCTAGGCAAGTGTAGAGTAGAATAGAGCTAGGTTAGATAAGGCTAGGCTAGACAAGGATAGGCTAGGCTGGGCTAAGCAAGGCTAAAGTAGAGAAGAGTAAAGTAGATCTAGGTTAAGTTAGGTGAGGCTAGGCTATAGTACAACAAAGTAGAGTAGAGCATAGCTGAGCAGCGTAAAGCAAATCAGAGTGGAGCAATGTAGTGTAGACTATAGTTGAGTAGAGTTTGGTTAGGTTAAGCTAGGCTAGGCTATGTAAGGCTAAGCTAGGCTATAGTAGAGTATAGTAAAGTAGAGCTAGGTTAAGCAAAGTTAGGTTGGGCTAGGTTTGAGTAGAGTAGAGTAGAGCACAGTAGAGCTAAGTTAGGCTAGGCTAAGCAAAGTGAGGATAAGCTAGGGTAGGCTTTGATGGGCTAGGCTAGAGTATAATAGAGTATAGTGGATTACAATAGAGCTTAGCTAGGCTTGGCGAGGCTAGGCTAGAGTAGAGTACAGTGGAGTAGAGCTGAGTAGAGTAGAGTAGAGACCAATCGAGTGGAGCAAAGCAAAATAGAGTAGAGTAGAGTAGAATAGAGTAGAGTCAAGAAGAGCAGAGCATAATAGAGCTAGGTTAGGGTAAGCTGGGCTAGAGTAGAGTAGAGTAAAGTAATGTAGAGTAAAGTAGAGTAGAGTAGAGTAGTGTAGAATATAGTAGAGTAGAGTAGAGTAGAATAGAGTAGAGTAGAATATAGTATAGTAGAGTAAAGTAAAGCAGAGCTAGGTTAAGCTAGGCTAGGCTAGTTAGGTTAGGTTCGAGTAGAGCAGAGTAGAGTAGTGTAGAGTAGAGTTGGGTAGAGCTAGTTTTGGCTAGAAAAGGCTATTTTAGGCTTAGTTAAAGCAGGGTAAACTAAAGCAAAGTCGAACAGAGCAGAGCAAAGCAAAGTAAAGTAAAGTAGAGCATAAAAGAATAGAGGAAAGCTGAGTAGAGAAGACTAGAGCAGAGCTAGGTTAGACTTGGCTAGGCTAGGCTAGGTTAGGTCAGGCCAGAGTCGTGTAGAGTAAAGTAGGGTAGAGTATATTAGAGTATAGCGATGTTAGGTTAAGATAGGCTAGGAAAGGCTAAAGTAGAGTAGTGTAAAGTAGAATAGAGCACTGTAGAGTAGAGCAGATTAGAGTATAATAGAGTGAAGTAGAGTAGAGTAGAGTAGAGAATAAAAGAACACAGTAGAGTATAGTACTACAAAGCTAGGTTAGGATAGGCTAAGTTAGGGTAGAGTAGAGTAGAATAGAGTAGAGCAGAGCTTGGCTATGCTAGGGTAGAGTAGGCTAGCCTAAATTAGGCAAGAGTAGAGTAGAGTAGAGTAGAGCAAAGTAGTGTTGTGTAGAGTGGAGCATAGCCGAGTAGACCAAAGCAGAGTAGAGTAGTGATAGGCAGACTAGAGTAAAGAAAAGTAGGGTAGAGAAGAGTAGACTAGAGCAAAGTGGAGTAGAGAAAAGTAGAGTAGCGTAAAGCAAAATAGAGGAGAGCAGAGTAGAGCAAATAAGAGTTGAGCTAGGATAGGCTAGGCTAGCTAGAAAATAGTAGAGTAGAATAAAGCTAAGTTAGGTTAAGTTGAGCTAGGTTAGGTTAGAATAGTGTAGAGTAGAGTTGAGGTTAGTTGAGTATAGTAGAGTTGAGTGGCGAAGTATAGATTAAAGTAGAGTAGAACTAAATCAGGTTAGGTTATGCTAAGCTAAGCAAGGTAGGATTAGGCCAGGAGAGGCTATCCTAGGCTAGGCTTGGCCAAAGTAGAGAAAAGTAGAGCAAGGTTAGGCTATACTAGGCTAGGCTAGAGTATAATAGAGTAGAGTAGAGTTAAGTAGAGAAAAGTTGAGAAGAGCAAAATAGAGTAAAGCAAAGCAGAGTAGAGAAGAGTATAGGAGAGTAGAGAAGAGCTTGTTTAAACGAAGCTAGGCTAGGCTAGAATAAAGTAGAGAATAGTAGAGCAAGGATAGGCTTGGAAATGCTAGGCTAGGCTAGGTTAAAGTATAATAGAGTAGAGTATTATATAGTATTGTAGTGTAGAGTAGAGTAGAGTAGAGTTAGTTTAGGCAAAGCTAGACTACAGTGGAGTAGAGTAGAGTAGTGTCATAGAAAAGAATAGAGTAGAGTAGAGCTTGGCGGCTAGTCTAGGTTAGGCTAGGCTAAATTAGGCTAGAGTAAAATAGAGCAGAGTAGAGTAGAACAGAGTAGACAAGAGCATAACTGGGTAGAGAAGAGTAGAGTATAGAAAAGTCGAGTAGAGTATAGCAAAGTAGAGCAGAGCAAAGCAAAGCTTAGTAGAGCTAGGTTAGGCTAAGCTATACTAGGCTAAGATAGGATTGGCTCGACTAAGCTAGGTTAGAGTAGTAGAGTAAAGTGTAGTTTAGTATAGTAGAGTAGAGTAGAGCTAGGTTAGGCAAGGTTTGGTTAAGCTTTACTAGGTTAGGTTTCAATAGATTAGAGTATAGTAGAGTAGAATAGAGCTAGGTCAGGTTAAGCTATATTAGGCTTGGCTAGGCTAGGCTAGGATAGAGTTTTGTAGACTATAATAGAGTAGAGTAGAGTAGAGTAGAACTGAGCAAAGCAGAGTAAATAAGTGTAGTGTAGAGTAGTGTATAGCAATGTTCGACTAGGTTAGGATAGAGTATAGTAGAGTAGAGAAGAGCTATGTAAGGCTTGTTTTGGCTAGGTTAGGTTAAAGTAGAGTAGAGTAGAGCAAAGTAGAGTAGAGCAAAGTAGAGTGGAGTTTAGTAGAGTAGAAGAGTAGGGCAGAGATATGGAAAGTAGAGAAGAGTAGAGAAAAGCAATGCAGAGTAGAGCTAAGTTAAGTTATGTTACATTAATCTAGGCTAGACTATGTTAGAGTAGAGTAGAATAGAGCTTGGTTATGCTAAGCTAGGGTAAGATATGCTAAGCTAAGCTAGATTAGAGTAGAGTAGAGTAGAGTAGGGTTTAGTAGTATAGAGAAGTGTACAATAGAGTAGAGTAGAGCTAAGCTAGGGTAGGCTTGGCTAGAGCAGAGTAGAGTATAGTAGTGTGGAGTGGAGTATAGTAGAGTTAGGTTAGGCTAGTTTAGGTTAGGTTAGGAAAAAGAATAGTAAAGTAAAGTAGAGGAGAAGAGAGTTGAGCAGTGTAGAGCAATGTAAAGCAATTTAGAGTTGAGTAGAACAGAGTAGAGTAGAGCAATGTAGAGTGGAGTAGAATGGAGTAGAGAAAAATAGAGCAAAGTGGAGTAGAGTAGAGTAGAGTAGAGGAGAGTAGAGCAAAGAAGAGCAGAGCAAAGCAAGGTTAGGCTAGGCTAGGCTTTGCTAAGCTAGGTTAGGCTAGGCTATGCTAGAGTAGAGTACAGCTAGGTGGGGCTAAGTTAGAGTATAATGGAGTAGAGTAGAGTAAAATAGAGTAGAGTGGAGTAGAGTTGAGTAGAGTAGAGCTAGCATTGGCTAGGCTAGGCTAGGGTTGGCTAGGCTAGGTTATCCAAGGCTAGGGTAGAGTATAATAGTGTATAGTAGAGTAGAGTAGAGCTAGGTTACGTTAGGTTAGGCTTGAGTATTATAGAGCAAAGTAGAGCAGAGCAAAGCAGAACAGAGAAGTACAGAGCTGATCAAGTATAGTTTGGTTAGACTAAGCCAGGTGAGGTTATGTAAGGCAAGGCTAGGCTAACATAGGCTTGAGTAGAGAAAAATAAGGTAGATTTAGGGTAGGCTTGGCTAGGCTAAGCTAGGTTAGAGTAGAGTAGAGTTGGATAGAGTAGAGCTAGATACGCTAAGATAAGCTAGGTAGGCTAGGCAATGGTTGGCTAGATTAGGCTAGGCTATAGTGGAGTAGAGTAGACTAGAGAAGAGTAGAGTGGAGTAGAGCAAGATTAAGCTAGGCTAAACTAAAGTACAAAGCTGAAAAGAGTAGAGCAAAGAGGAGTAGAGTATAATAGAGTATAATAGAGTAGTGTAGAAAGGAGTTGGGTAGAGCATAGCATAACAAAGTAGAGTAGAGTATAGAAAGCAAGGTTAGGCTAGGCTAACCGAGGTTAGGCAAGGTTAAGCTAGGCAAGGCAAGGCTAGGCTAAGGAAAAGTAGAGTAGAGTAGAGCTTAGTTAAGCTAAGATAAGCTATGTTAAAGTTTAGTAGAGTCAAGTAGAGTAGAGTAGAGTAGTGTAGAGTAGAGTAATTAGAGTATAGTAGAATAGAGCTTGGTTAAGCTAGCCTAAGCTAGACCAAGCTTGGGTAGGGTATGCTAGGCTAGGCCAAGCTGGGGTAAGCTAGGCTAGGCTAGAATAGAGTGGTGTAGAGTATAGTAGAGTAGAGCTAGGTTTTGTTAGCCTATGCTAAGCTAGGCTAGTTTAAGCTAGGCTAGGCTAGAGTAGAGTAGAGTAAAGTAGAGAACAAGAGAACATAATAGAGCTAAGTAATGTAGAGTAGAGAAGAGTGGAGTAGAAGAATGGAGCCGAGTAATACAGAAAAGAGTGGAGTAGAGTAGAGAAGAGTAGAGTAGAGTAGAGCAGAGCATAGTAGAGAAGAGCATAGAAAAACTAAGCAGAGCATAGCAAGGTAAGGTTAAGTTAGACTAAGCTATGCTTGGAAGGGCAAAGCCAGAGTGGAGTCGAGTTCAATTAGGCTTGGCTAGGCTTGAATAAAGTAGAGTTGAGCAGAGCAGAATATAGAGAAGTAGAGTAGAGTAGAGAAGAGAAGAGTAGAGTATAACAGAGCAGAGCAAAGCATAGTAGTACTAAGTAGAGAAAAGTAAAGTAAGGTAGAGTAGAGCCAGTTAGTCCAAGCTAGGTTAGGCCAAGCTAGGTTAGGCTAGGCTAACCTATGTTTGAGTTGAGTAGAGTAGAGTAGAGTATAGTATAGTAGATTTGAGTAGAGTAGAGCAGAGTAGAGAAAAGTAATGCTGAGCATAATAGAGTAGACTAGAGTGGAGCTGTACAGAGCAGAGCAGAGTAGAGTAGAGCAGTGCAAAATAGAGTAGAGTAGAGGTGAGCAGAGTAAAGCAGAGCAGTGAAGAGTAAAGGAAAGTTAGGCTAGGCTAGGCAAGAGTAGAGTACAGTAGAGTGGTGTAATGTAGAGTAGAGTAGAGTAGAGTAGAGCTTGGTTAGGCTAGGCTAATGTCCATTAGGTTAGAAAAGACTAGGGTAGAGTAGAGTAGAGTAGAACAAAGCTAAGCAGAGTAGAACATAACCGAGCAGTGAAGAGTAGAGCTTCCTTTTGCTAAGTTAGGCTAGGCTAGGCTATGTTAGAGAAGAGTAGAGTAGAATAGAGTAGAGTGGAGTAGAGGATAGAAGAGCAAAGCAGAGTGGTGCAAAGCATAATAGAACATAACAAAGCAGAGTAGCAAAAAGTAGAGAAGAGCAAAGTAGAGTAGAGTTGAGTAGGGTAGACTAGAGTTAAGTAGAGCTATTTTAGGTTAGGCTAAGTTAGGCTGGTCTAGGCTAGAGTAGAGTAGAGTAGACTAAAGCTAGGTTAGGTTGGCTAGGCTAGGTTTTAGTGGAGTTGAATAGAGTAGAGTATAGTAGAGTTGAGAAGGGTAGAGTAGAGTATAGTAGAGCTAAGTTAGGATAGGATAGGCTATGCTAGGCTAGGTTAGGTTAGGAGCGATTAGGCTAGGCTAGAGTAGAGTATAGTAAAGCAGAGTTGAATAGAGTAGAGCTTGGTTAGGTTAAGCTTGGCTAGGGTAACGTAGAGGAGTGTAAAGCAGAGTATAATAGAGTATAGTAAAGCAGAGTAGAGTAGAGCAAAGCAGAGCAGTGTTGAGTAGAGTAGAGTAGAGCATACCTAGGTTTGGCTAAACTAGGCTAGGTAGGTAAGAGTAGATTGGAGTAGAGTAGAGTAGAGTTAAATATTGTAGATTAGAGAAGAGTGGAGTAGATGAAAGTAGAGTAGAGCTAAGTTAGGCTAGGCCAGGTTAGGTTAGAGTAGACATGACTAGAAAATGTTATGCTAGAGTAGAGTAGACTAGAATAGGCTAGAGTAGAGAAGTGTAGGTTAGGCTAGGCTAGGTTTGGCTAAGCTAAACAATGCTAGAATAGAGTAGAGTAAAGCAGAGCAGAGAAGAGTATAGCAGATCAGAGCAGAGTAGAGCAGAGTAGAGTAGAGCAGAGTAGAGAAGAGTAACACAGAGCAAAGAAGAGTAGAGAAAAGTATAGTAGGGTAGAGTGGAGTAAAACACAGCAGAGCATAACAAAGCAAAGAAGAGTAGAATAGAGTAGAGCATAGTAGAGTAGAGCTAGGTTAGGGTAGAGAATAGTAAAGTAGAGTAAGGTAGAGTAGAGTAGAGTAGAGAAGAGTAGAATAGTGTAGAGCTAAGTTAGGCTAGGCAAGCATAGGATAAGTTAGGCCTGGCTCGAGTAAAGTAGAGTAGAGTATAGTACACCTCAGTTATGCTATGCTAGGCTAGTGTACAATAGAGTAGAATGGAGTAGTGAGAACAGAGTAAAGCAGAGTACAGCAAAGAAGAGTAAAGCAGAGCTGAGCTGAGTAGAGTAAAGCAGCATAGAGAAGAGTAGATTTAGGTTAGGCTATGCGAGCCTAAGCTAAGCTAGGCATTACTCGACAAGGCTTGGCTAGAGTGGAGTAGAGTATGGTAGAGTAGAGCTTGATTATGCTAGGCTAGGCTATGTTAGGTTAGGGTAGAGTAGAGTAGAGTAATGTAGAGTAGAGCAAGGTTAGGCTAGGTTAGGCTCGACTAGGCTAAACTAGGCTAGAGTAGAGTGGAATATATTAGAGTGGACTAGAGTAAAGCATACTAGAGTGGAGCAAAGAAGAGTAGAGCAGAGCAGAGTAGACAAGTGTATTATAAAGTAGAATAGAGAAGAGCATAACAGAGTAAAATAGAGCAAAGCAAAGTAAAGCAAAGCAAAGCAGAGCTTAGCTAAGCTAAGTAGAGTAGAGCATAGCAGATAGTAGAGTAGAGTAGAGTAGAAAAGAGCTATGTTAAGTTGGGCAATGCTTGGCTATGTTAGAGTAGAGCAGAGCTAAATGGAATAGAAGAGAGTGGAGTAGAATAGAGCATAGCATAACTGAGCCAAGCAGAGCATAGCAGGGAAAAGTAGAGCAAAACATAAAAAAGCTGAGTAAGCAGAGCATAGTGCAATTAGGTTAGGCTAGGCTAAGCTAAGCATGGCTAGGCTAAGCTAAGTTAGGCTAGGCAAGGTTATGCTAGAGTATAGTAGAGTAGACTAGAGTAGAGTAAAGCTGGGCAAGGTATAGTAGAGTAGAGTAGACCATAATAGAGCTAGGTTAGGCTATACTAGGGTATGCTTACCTAGGGTAGGCTAGGCTAAGCAAGAGTAGAGAAAAGTCGTGTAGAGCTAGGTTCGACAATGCTAAGTTAGAGTAGAGTAGAGTAGAGTAGGGTAGATTAAAGGAGAGTAAAGTAGAATAGAGTTAGGTTAAGCTAGGCAAGGATAGGCAAGTAGGGTAGGCTAGGCTAAGCTAGAGTAGAGTAGAGTAAATTAGAGCTAGATTAGGATAGGTTAGGCTAGGTTATGCTAAATAAGACAAGAGTAG